>JANAVB010021515.1:2500-344755 GCA_029216955.1 Iris pallida
CAAGATAAAGTTGCCTGCCCCTAAGTGAACAGATGAGGTTGACAGTGTTGACGATCCAAAGTATTGCCACTACCATCGATTTATCGGGCACCCAACAAGGGATTATTATATACTGAAGAACTACATACAATGCATGATCAATGAGAATGTGTTCTCTCTCGACTATGTGGACAAAACAATCTCAGCGAACATGGTGTCCCTTCAGTTTGGCACCTTGTCGCAAACTAAGGCCCAAGATGGCGTCGTCCCCATCCCAAAGGTAACAATAAAAGTGAGAAATCTTCCTCCAACTCGTGACAACGTGAGTGGGCTGGTCCCACTCACCATATCCCGGGGCCAGATCATGTGGGTTCACCCAGATTTGCTCCAAAGTTGACTCAATCGGTGGTACGCCCTACCACCAAATGTAAAGGCAAGAAGTCTAAATATTGCTGAATAGTCACTGCCTCTTCGAAAGAAGGCTTGCCAGTTGTGACAAGGTAAAAATAGAACACTCAGCAGGATGAGGCTTCGATTGAGGAGGTGCCTACGGCCGCCACTAGTGCTGCCCAAGGGGAGGGTCCATCCCAACCTCTAACAGTAGACAAACAGAAGCAAAAGAAGGCTCGTTTTGACAAGCCTCTGAGAAAATATGGTGCTTCGCGGTTGATCAAACGCCACAACTTCGATATATTGGCGCAACTAGCTAATACTCGAGCGCGACTGTCTCTGTATGTGCTTCTTCGACTCTCTAAAGACACTCGAGATGCTCTATGTAAAGCACTAAAAGATGCTAAGTCCTTCATCAGCCAGGTCCAAGAGCCTGAAGAGGACCCAACCGCATGTCCACACTACCATAATATGGGAGAGATCATCTCCAATATTACGTTTACTCAACAGGACTTGCTGTTCAAGAATAACCGGCATAACAGACTACTGTATTACACATGGTACGTTGGTGCCATCAAGCTGGACCGAATTCAGAACGATCCGGGGTCTTTCCTAAGCATCATTCCTCGGAGTCTGCTCTAAAATTTGGGAATTCTGATGCATCAGCTGACAGCGTTCAATACTAAAATTAGCGGCTACAATGCCGGTAAAAGTAATCCCTTGGGCAAAATCCATCTGAAGTACCATATCGGTGATCTCCAGACAGAGGTGACCTACTATGTCATCGATGCCAACATATCCTATAATATCTTGCTGGGACATTCGTAGATACACGAGTACATGGTTGTACCGTCTACCCTCCACCAGCGCATGAAATATGTAGCTAGCAACGGCATCGTCAGGATAGAGTTCGCAGATGTCAATCCCTTAAGAGGAATCGAGGCATACTGCACTGACGCTGATCTGTACAAAATGCTCCACTTGGACGATGATGCCAACGATGCTGATGACGAAGCAAAAGTCAAAGCAGAGGCTGAAGCAGTCACTGAAGAGCCACTGAAAGTATGGATTAAGGGGAAACCTTCCCAAGTGTCAGCTCCTCTCGTAGCTAAGTTGTGCGGAAAGGCACCGACCCCTCTGACCGTCAAACTCTCAGGCAAGGCTCAGGAGTCTATCAGGGTCAAACTCCCGAGAAGGTCTCCGAAAACTCCTTCTGTGAAGATGTCAGCTCCACTGGTGGCCAAGATACGACGAAAGGCCTCTGCACCTCTTCTAATAACTGTCCAGCTTCTGACATATGAAGAGCTAGAAGATTACATATCTGCTAATATTGAGCACCCTTGCTTGATGATGTAAATCGTCGGGACAAGATCCCTTATTTTATCAATAAAAGGATGTCTTTGAACTACTCTAATCTTCCATATTGGAATGCTATGTATTCTTTAGATAATGCCTTAGGAGTGTTGCAAAGGCAAGTACGATTATCAATAACATAAATCGGGTCATCCCGTACCGAAGAGTCTGTTATATAGTCCCGCCCCGGAACAAGGACGAAAAACCTATCATCTTCGGCAAGGTCGAACGTCATCAAGGCCTCCCTCCATCCGGACCGGAGCCCGATAATGGCAAAATGCAAATATACCCTTATACAGATCAAGCAAAGTATCTCATCCAAAAGATGGGGTATGACTTGCATAGTGGTAGAGGCTTGAACTATGGCAAAGGTCGACACCTTTCCTTACGAATCCATGTTCCAAAGGGGGAGCCTCAAGATTACTACCACCATAATCGATGGGGGGTAGGTTACGTTACGCCTCCGACAACCCCAAAGAGTTCAAAAACTGAGGCTGAGATGTACTCTATTCATCTGAGGCTTCAACTTTGGACTCTAACACCAACATCGACCCAATCTTCAGGAAAATGTTATCGGTTAACATGACATTCGTACATCCTCCAGAAGAATAAGATGATCAGACATTGGAATTCTTCGAAGAAGAACCCTGGGATCAATGCCTAGGATCTCAATAGGAATCTCACTTCGAACAACGGGAACCTCCCACCGAAGATGAAGTAGAATAAATCGACTTGGAGGATGAATCATCGCCCAAACCCATCTTCATCAGCAAGAGCCTATCAGGGGAAGATCGAGAATCCTTGGTACAACTTATCAAGGAAAACATCAATGTCTTCACCTGGAGCTATAAGGATATGCCAGGGTTGGACCCGCAAGTCGTAATGCACAGACTTAACATTCTACCCAACGCTAAGCCTGTTAAGCAGCAACAACGACACTTCTGTCCCAATATCATGGATGCCATTGAGAAAAAAGTGGACAAACTCATAATTAATGGGTTTATTCGCGAAGAACAGCACCCTGACTGGGTTGAAAAATACGGGTATGACATACCAACGAGCTATAGGCACCATCTTCCGCAAGCACCTTTGCAAAACAATCAAATGTTATATTGATGACACTGCTGTTAAAAGTCGTCGACGAGGGATCACCTGCAAGATCTAAGAATAGTATTTGATCGCATACGGGCACATCAACTCAAGATGAACCCAGCTAAATCCTTTCTCGGGATTTCTAGCGACAAATTCTTTGGCTTCATTATCACTACAAAGGGTATCCACATCGACCCAGACAAAACCAAGGCTATCCTTGACATGCGCCCTCCGAAGAACCTGAGAGAACTTCGAGGCCTACTAGGACGTCTCGCATATATCAGAAGGTTTATAGCAAGTTGTTAAAAGTCGTCGACAAGGCAATCACCTACACGATCTAAGAACGATATTTGATCTCATACGGGCACATCAATAAGATGAACCCAGCTTAATCCTTCATCGGGGTTTCTAGTAGCAAATTCTTCGACTTTATTATCACTGTAAAGGGTATTCACATCGACCCAGACAAGACCAAGGCTATCCTTGACATGTGCGCTCTGAAGAACCTGAGAGAATTTTGAGGCCTACAGGGACGTCTCGTATATATCAGAAGATTTATAGCAAATCTCTCTAGGCGATGCCAACCCTTCACCAAACTTATGAAGAAAGGATTGTCAAAAGTCGTTCGATGACATCAAAGCTTACCTGACAAATCCCCCAGTTCTGGTGGCACCAGTTATGGGTAAACCTTTTCTGCTCTATGTACGCATAATAGATCATTCTCTCGGTGTCTTGCTAGCTCAGAATAGCGATACAGGTTACGAACAAGCTATTTACTACCTAAGCAGAATGATGGTTGGGGCCGAACACCGGTACAACTCCATCGAGAAGGAGTACCTATCTTTGGTATTCGCGATACAGAAGACTCGTGACTATGTGATGGGTTAGACGATCCACATCTGTTTGCCATTGATTATAAAAGAACAGAACAGTTTTATGGGAGGAATGGACTTTTATTTTACAATACAAACTCGTTCGTACAAAGAAAGCCTAGGGAGAAAACCTAGGTACAACAATCTAAGTAAAACTGTTTAGTTTTTTCTGGGGGAGGTGACGGTAGAGGCTTGGGATAGTAACGGCAACTCTGCCTTACTCCTTGGACGATCGAATGCAGCTTCGGCTCCGGAGAAGAAATGCTCTTGCTGGATACTCTGTGCTCTTATGCTTCTCTCTATGTCTCCGTCGCTCTCTCTCTTCTTCATGCAAGGGAATGGCACCTTGCTATTTATAGGGCTTTGTGATAAGTAGGATGTACAATAATTAATCCTTTAAAAGTGGGCGGTTAGGGATTTGGTGGAGATTTGCCTTGATCTTGTTTGTTTGAAATTAATCTGGGCTGTTAATATTGATTGTAACAAATCTGGGCAGTTAATGTTGATTGCACCAAATCTGCGTGGTTTGTTGGAAATCGATCTGGACAGTTAATATTAATTGCAACAAATCTGCTTTGTAATGATTTGTTGATATCAGCAAATTCAAGTGAATAAATCTTGGTCAATCTCTTGCCACGTGTCCTAACTGCCTGTTATGTCGATTGCCATAAATCTGAATTGTTGAGATTTGATCAACTCCTGCCACGTGTCCCAACTGCTGCGTGCCATATGGAGGACTGTCATAGTTGAGCCGCATGAGTGCGGCCTCGTGTCAGAGCCGCATGAGGGTAGCCTTATCTGAACCGCATGAAAGTTCTTTAATCCGAGCCGCATGAGGGTAGCTTTTATCTAAACCGCATCGAAGTTCTTTAATTCGAGCCGTATGAGGGTGGCCCCCATAATCCGAGTCGTATGAGAGTAGCAGCCGCATGGGGGTAGCCCCCAACCGAACCGCATAAGGGTGGCCACGTGTCAGAGCCGCTTGGGCATGGCTTCCCAAAATCGGAGCCGCATTAGGGTAACAACCGTATGGATATGGCAGCCGTATGAAGATGGCAGCCGTATGAGGGTGGCAGCCGCATAGCGATGGCAGCCGCATAAAGATCGCAGCCACATGAGGGTGGCAGCCGTATGGAGATGGCGGCCGCATGGAGATGGCAGCCGCATGAAGGTGGCGGCCGTATTAAAGTAGGTAACTGCATAGTGAGCTTCGAAATTGGTAGATCGTGCCAGCTATAAAGATTTCCTTCGTTTCCCTAGGAGCGTGCCATTATGTCATAGTTATCATTGTAGCTTTATGTCAGAGCTGTCAATTCACCTTTATGTTAGAGCTGTCGTATTGCGTCAGAGCATTAAATGAGGCTGCTGCTCGATGGCCAGCTTTAGAGGCAAACCGCATAGGGCCACGTGGCTTTTACCCGAGCCGCATGAAGCTATTTGCAATTTTTGAGCCGCATGAGGCTATGAAGGACTTTTGAGCCGCATGAAGCTCGAAAGGACTCTTGAGCCGCATGAAGCTTTAAGAGATTCTTTGAACCGCATGAGACTCTCTCTATTTTGAGCCGCATGGACTTTTTTGTTCTTTTCCATGCTTCTACAAGACCCCTTCAAAGTTTTTAATTTGTAAAATTAAAATACTTTGTATAAGAAGCATGGCTATGTCTAAGCTCTTCTGGCCGCATAGGATGTTCCGGCCGCATGGACTTCCTAGCCGCATGTACTTCCTAGCCGCATGGACTGCCTGGCCGCATGGACTGCTCTGGCCCCATAGACTGCTCTGGCCGCATACTGCCCTTTCTGTCATGTAGGCATCCCATTAATTGTCCCTTGATTTGTTTTGGATTTAAAGCCGCCTTTTGGGGTGAATCCCAAGAGTCGGTTTATTAAAGATTCGGATTTGCCTCGATGACCGAAGAGTCAATTTTGTTCTTTAGGCGGCACACGAATCGAAGCGTCCATCGGTCTATGAGCCCCCTGTTCGCCTATAAATAAGAGTAATTTCTAGAGAAAAACTCTTTACTCTATTCTCCAGTTCAAGCTTTTCTTGTCCTAACTGCTGTCTTCTTCTTCTTCTTCTTCTTCTTCTTCTTCTTCTTCTTTTTCGATCATCGATGGCCCCCAAGACTTCCAAAGCTGCGGCGAAGGGTAAGGGAGTGGCTTCTACGTCGACTGCGGTGCCTGAAGTTCTTCTCGACATTCACCCCGCCATTGCTGGTAAGGATTTTGGGAGGAATTGCATGAACTCAGAACCTAACCATCATGGCTATATCGCATATTTTATGCGCGGGCCTTCTTCATCTTCATTGAACTGTTCAAATCATATGTGCCGCATGTACGCTCCATGTCTGAGCTGTATGGGGGTATACCCCATGTCCGAGCTACATGAGAGTCGTCTAGTGGCCGCATAAGCACATCGCAAACAGATCCGCATAAGGACCCGTCGAACAGAACCGCATAAGTCCTTCTGAGCTGAGCCGCATGAGGCCCCATCGAACAGGACCGCATAAGCCCCATTAAAACAGTGCCGTATGAAGCTGTGCTAAAATTGAGCCACATAAGGACCCACCAAAACAGAGCCGTATGAGCTCTGTTAAATGTTTTTCTAGCCATCTCCTGACTCTTTTGTTTTTGATTCTTGCAGCATCCATGCCGAAGGTTGAGATCATTATAAAGGAGGAGATGCTGCCTCCTTTTATCACACAAGAGTCTTCTTTCGTTAAGAAGGAGGTGATACCCAAAATGGAGGAACATACAGAAGAACTGGCGTCCATCGGGGAGGGGAACACTTCCAATATTGAAGCTGTTGTAAATGAGGAGCCCCAGTCTGAGGGTAGTAGTACTGGAAGTTCTGGCCCTCCTGCCCCGGACGAGAATCTTAATCAAGTAGATCCTTCATATGCCAAATGGTTGAGGGAATGGTATATGCGTCGCCGTAACTAGGATTCGTGGATTCCCGTATTTTGTCTTGATATTCCTATCTGTCTTTAGCTGTAGTTTATGTTTTGCTTCTTTTGGCCATTAATGCAATCTTTTGCTTCTTGTCGGAATGAAGAGATGAAGAACTCTTTTTGCTTTGCTCATAAAATGTAGTCCTACGAATGTAACTGATTTTTGAATAAATAGAATACATTCGCTCTATTCTTTGTTTGTAATAGTTGCCCTAATGGAGGACTTTTTGTGGACCTATTATCCTTGGCGTATACTGGTTTTGGATACGGATAATAGGACGAGAGAGAACCAACATACTTACTCAGAGGTAATAAGGACGTGGTAAGTAGGAGGGTTTCTTCAATGGAGCCTTCCCACTCAGAGGTAATGAGGACGTGGCAGGAGTGGACTCCATAAAGGGTACATAGAACAACTCAGAGGTAATAAGGACGTGGAAGTTCTACGTGAGGGGTGGTTTGTTTTTGATGGAAGTGAAAACAACTCAGAGGTAAAATCGACGTGGTTGTTTCGGAAAATTTGTGGATCTGTTACCCTTTTTATGCACAGAAAGTGCGGGTATTGGATCATGAGAGGGGAGCTCTTTTAGGAAGAAAGTTCAGAGATATGATCATACATGACTTATTACCTAGAAGATGCAATATAGATTCATCTGGAGTGACCAGAGTGCAAGTTCAGCGGTACCTACGGGTACATAACTCGACAATCTGGGAGATCTGGAGTCAGAGTATAAGTTCAGCGGTACCAAAGGGTACATAACTCAACAATCTGAGAGATTTGGAGTCAGAATGTAAGTTCAGCGGTACCAGAGGGTACATAACTCAACAATCTGGGAAATTTAGAGGATGTCATTTTAGACATAATACTTCTTCAGGAACTTGCCGTTGATGGGCAACATGAGTAAGTCTCCGTTTTATTTTGCGAGGCGGTAAGCTCCATTGGAGAATACAGTCTCGATGACAAATGGGCCTTCCCACTTTGGCTGGAATTTGTCGACAGTTTTGTGAGTCATAACCATCGGCCTCCAAACTGCCAGAACGAGATCGTTCACTTGGAATGTTATGATTTTAACCTTCTTGTTAAAAGCTCCCGAGATACGTGCTTGGTATAGCTCGATTCTTTGTTGAGCTAACAGGCGCTTCTCATCTAGAGCCTCCAACTCTTGTAACCGACGGTGGTGATTGTCATCCGTTGTCAATCGGTAGGTGAGGGTGACGCGGAGCGAGGGGATCTGAGTCTCCAGTGGAAGAACTGCCTCACTCCCATATACCAGAGAGAATGGTGTGTTCCCGGTGGCCGTCTATACTGTAGTACGGTACGTCCATAAGCATTCGCCAAGCTTCTCATTCCAGTCGCATTTGTTGGAAGACACGAACTTCTTGAGCAGCTTGATTATAGTTTTATTGAATGCTTCTGCCAACCCATTCGCTGCCGGATTATACGGCATTGAAGCAACATTCTGGATTCGGTGTTTGTCACAAAACTGATAGAAGACATGGCTTGCGAACTGCGGACCATTATCGTGGATGATCCTTCGGGGCAATCCATAGCGATAGATTACGTGATGCTTGAGGAAGCTGATCATGTTTGATGTCTTGACTTCTGCAAGCGAAATAGCTTCCGCCCATTTGGAGAAGTAATCGGTGATTGCGAGTATGAAGCGATGTCTTCGGGATGAAGGCGGAGTGATCGGGCCAATGATGTCCATTTCCTATGCTTCGAATGGCCAGGATGCTACCGTCGGATATAAGAACTCAGATGGTTGGTGGATGAAATCTGCATGGACTTGACAGGCTTTGTACTTTCGTGCATAGTCTATCGCATCTACAACCATCGTAGGCCAGTAATAGCCCATTCTGCGAAGACGGTCTTGCAATTTTGGGCTAGGCTGATGGGCCCCGCAAACGCCGTCGTGGGCTTCTCGTATAGCTTCCTTGGCTTCTGTATTTGACATACACCGAAGCAGTAATCCATCGTATGATTGCCGATACAGCATTTTCGTCTCCATATCATAAAAGAATCTGAGGGAACGTCTTCTGATAGAAGTGGCTTCCTTCAAATTTTCTGGCAGGATGCCATAGACTACAAAGTCGATGAATGGTTGTCTCCAGTCTGGTGCTTCGTCGACTGTCAGAGCGGAGTAACTCTCAACACTTTGAACATTATTCTTGGGACAGACCAATTCACGGCCTATTATGTCAACCAGATGATGAGCATGATTCGGTACTGCTAGGGAAGCGGCCAAGCCTACTAGGGCATCGGCCTCAATATTCTAGAGTCTGAAAATATGTTCTATGAAGAATCTTTCCAAGGACGAGATGATGTCGATCGCTATTTGGTGATAAGGGATCATATCTTCATGGCGAACCTCGTATGAACCCCGGATCGGATTGACGATTATCTACGAATCGTCGTATGCTTCAAGATACTCTACCTCCAGCTCCTTTGCAAGTCGGAGGCCAATGACCAAAGCGTTATACTCGGCCACGTTGTTTGAACAGGGCTCCGTGAGGGAGTAAGCCCGATTGATAACCAGCCCGGAGGGAGAAATCAGCACTACTCCGACTCCAGCGACGATGTTGCCCTTGGGCCCAGTTCTCGAAGCACCGTCGAAGAACATTTGCCAGATGGCATCATGGGAGACCGCATTTGAATTGGAGATCTCGTCTGGTATCTTTTCGTATATTCTGGTTGTCTTCGAGCCTGGATGGGCTGCTAAAAAGTCTGCCAGAGCTTGACCTTTAACAACCTTCTGTGGGACGAAGATCATGTGATATGGAGACAATAATATCGTCCAGGTAGCAAGGCGAGAGCTGAGTGCCCCTGGTTTGGTCATGAGGACCCTGAGAGGGTTGACTCGTGATATCACGTGTATGGTTTATCCCGTGACGTAGTGTCGCATCTTCTGAATGGCGAACACTAGAGAAAGGCATTCCTTTTCTACGACAGTGTATCTATACTCTGGCCCTATCATCTTTCGACTGAGGTAGTATATAGCCTGCTCATGGCCTGTATCGTTGTTTTGTGCTAGCAGAGCACTGAGAGAATGTTCCATTGCTCGCACATAGAGCAGAAATGGCCTTCCAGCAACCGGGGCTACCAGGACTGGAGGGTTCGACAGATATTCTTTGATGTTGTCGAAGGCGCGCTGGCATTCCTTATCCCATATGAATGAAACGCCTTTCTTCATGAGGTGGGTGAATGGTTGACATCGCCCGGAGAGGTTAGAGATGAATCTCCTGATGTAAGCTAGCCTCCCTTGAAGTCCTCGGAGTTCACGGAGATTTCTCGGGGGACCCATCTCCATAATTGCCTTCATTTTTTCGGGGTCTATGTGGATACCCTGAGAAGTAATGATAAAACCCAAGAACTTCCCTCTGGATACGCCCAAGAAGGATTTTATGCGCTCGCATTAGGTCGAACACTGTCCTCAGATTATGCAGATGATCTTTCTTAGAGCGGCTCTTGACGGCAATGTCGTCGACGTAGCATTCCAATGTCTTGTGCAAGTGGTCTCTAAAGATGACGCTCATAGCTCTTTGATAGGTGGCGCCAGCATTCTTTAAACTGAAAGGCATGACTGTGTAGCAGTATGTGCCAATTGGTGTTCGGAATGATGCTTTTCGTCATCAGGGAACATCTTGATTTGGTTGAACCCCGAGAAACCATCCATGAATGACATACGCTCGAAGTCGTAGGTGTTGTCAATCATGATGTCTGTGATAGGGAGGGGGAACTCATCCTTAGGACACGCCTCATTCAGGTTCTGGAAGTCGATGCAGATTCAGATTTTTCCATTCTTCTTGAGGACTGGTACTATATTGGCTACCCAGTCTGGGTATTGTTCCTCGCGGATGAAGCCGCTAGCTATCAGTTTGTTGACCTCAGCTTCAATGGAATTCATGATGTCGGGGCAGAACCGTCGTTGCTGTTGCTTGACCGATTTTGCGTCTGGGCGAATGTTGAGTTTGTGAAGTACAACCTCGGGGTTCAGTCCTGGCATGTCTTCGTAGCTCCAGGCGAACACGTCGATGTATTCTCTGACGAGTTACAGTAGCGATTCCCGCTCTTCGTTTGTCAGAATCTTGCTGACGAAGATGGGCTTTGGAGAGGACTCATCACCTAGGTCAACTTGTACAACCTCATCTTTGGTGGGAGGCTCTCTTTGTTCAAACCGCTTCTTCCATTGCGTATCTAGCTGTTGTGCCCACGGCTCTAACTCAAGAAGTTCAGGAATGTCTTCATCTTCTTCATAGGCGTCGGCGAATGCCATATTGACGGACAAGACTTGTCTGAATACGTCCCTGATGCTGACATCCGAATCGGAAGTTGGTGATCCGATTGAGTGTGAATGCCAGTCGCATTCTTCGTCTGAGCTTTCAGGGGTCATTGCAGGTGTAACATAACCAAGCCTACATCTGGTTTTGTTGTAGTAATCTCGTGGTTTCCCAGCGGGGACCGGCAATTGTAAGGGTAATCGTCGTCCAGTGCCGTAGTTCAAGGCCGGCATAGTTTCTAGATCATACCCCTATTTTTGCTTGAGGTACTTGGATCGGGAACTATACAGATAAAGGGGCAGTCTTTCGGTGTCGGGTTCGAGATCAACTTCTTTTATCCTGAAGGGTTGTGGATCATTCTTCCGGCCGAAGATGATTGGATGATCCTCTCCCTCGACTATATGGTAAGCGTCTTCCACTGGAGTAAGTTGGTTTACGGTGTAGACATTTGTCACCTGTGTGTGTATGTGGGTGCCTATACCGTGTTCCATAGCATACATTGTACAAAGCTTATTAAGCTCGAGGTAGTTCAAAGATAATCCTTTAATGATGAAGTAAGGTATCTTTTCCAGTGGGATTACATTATCTGCGGATGGAACATCAGTGTGAGCAGCTACATACTTGGCCAGCTCTGACTTTTCTTTAGCTACCCCCTATGTCACTGAAGACTGAAAGGATGACTTGGGCAGCTTAATCATCAGGGGTTCTATAGGTGAAGCAGAACGTGGAGTCGTTGGCGTACTAGCGACCCCCAGTTTGGTGCTCGAAGCTGGACGGGGAGTTGTGGGCTGGCTAGCAGTCCCCGGCTTAGCGCTCGACTGCCGATTCATTCTGGGAAGGCGAATCGTCATCGGCTTGACGGAGGGATTAAGCTCTTCTGTTTGTTGCTGGCTAGCTCTAGGCAGCTTGATTGTCGGTGGCTCTGTTGTGGGTCTTGGCGCTTGGCCAGACCTTGGTCGTCGGATTATCATCTGTCCCTCTAGTGCAGAGAGGCTGATTGCATCCTTACGCAGAGTGGCTGTAAGTGGTGCAATTCTGCCAGGTTTACAGGCTTGGAGGTGGATTGTCAGAGGTTTTTTCGATCCAGCTGCCACCTCAGTTTGAGCTTGAGTATCTCCTTTGACAAGGTGCTTTTTCGACTTCTCGTACAAGCATGAGTCGGAGTAGTAGGATTCGACCCCTTTAAAGGGATCAATGTCAGCAAATTCTATCCTCACGAAGTTGTGCTTGTCGACGTACTTGAAGCACTGTTGTAGTGTGGAAGGCACGGTCATGTAATCGTGTATCCAAGGATGCCCCAGAAGAATATTGTAAAATGTATCCGTATCTATGACATAAGAGGTCACTTCTGATTGACGATTGTCGATTTGGCATTTCAGACGAATCTTCTCGACCGGATAGCTTCTGCCTGAATTAAAACCGCTAATGGCAGTGCTTGTCGGCGTCAGGCGATGCATTTGGATGCGCAGATGGTGTAGCAGACTCTTCGGGATAATGCTTATGGAAGAACCGGGGTCAATATGCATCCGATCCACCTTGATATAGCTAATGTACCCAGTATAATACAGAGGGCGATCGTGCAGGTTGGTCTTGATAAGCATATCCTGCAAAGTGAAGATAATGTTGGGCATTGTGCCTGCACAAGCGCTGTCCTGGAGATCTGCAGGTGAGCTCTCCCCATTGTGATTGGACTGAGCCAGATATGCGTCGGCATTCTGGAGTGCCCCGCTTAGTGCGATGCGACATCTTTAGAGAGTCTCAAGAGCTCGTATAATGACAACTTGGCTGGTGTATTGGCTAATTGTGCCAAGATGTCAAAGTTGTAGGACCTCTCCAGCCCATGAGGTACCTCTCTTCGGAGCGGTTTGTCAAAGCGAGTCTCCTTCGGCCTAGGCTTGTCGGTCGTCAAAGGCTGAGAAGGTCCTGGAGCATCAGCAGTCGTCGGCGGATGATCTTCAGCCGAGTTACCCGGTGGAGGTTGAGTTTGTGCATCGGATCGGGTAACAACAGCCGTAGCTTCTTCGACCTCTGCCGAGATTGTGCGACATGATTTGACTTTCCCATTCTTCTTCTTGCTGGTAAAAGGTGGTACAGACTGAGTCATTTCAGGTACCAAGTCTGGATGGACCCACATGACCTCCCCTCGTGATGTGGTAAGGGGCACTAGACCAACAGCCTGGTCTCGAGGAGGTGGAAGGTTAGCGACCTCCATCTTTGCTCTGGGGACGGGTACTACTCCATCTTGAGTCTTTGTCGGAGGGAAGCTGCCGAATTGTACTGATACTATATTGGCTGCTACGGTCACCTCTTCGAAATCAATGGCCAGGGCCTTAGAATCGATGAGATGTTGAATGTATCGCTTCAGTTGGAAGCACTCTTACGTGGCATGTTGGACATAGCGATGGTAGTGGCAGTACTTGGGGCTCTCCATCTCTACAGGACGAGGTTCACGCCTTGGGGGAGGGAGCTGAATTCGACCTCCTTGTATGAGCATATCCAAGATGGGCTTGACATGGCCGTCCTCGAAGGAGTAGGTCATCTGAGGCCACTGCTTTTCTGTCAGCTTCGGTTCGGGCTTCGGAGCTGTGTCGGCCACCATAGCTTGCTTGCCCTTGTTGTCTCGGTTGTTGGAGGAATTACCGCTATTGTTGTTGTTGGCATTAGGGCATTTTCCCTTGTCCTCTCCCTCCGAGATGTGCAATCCCAGTTGGTGAGCTTTCTTCAACTTAACTTCTGCGCCAGTGGTACTGATGATGAACGTCTTCCAGTCCTTAAACTGACTTTCGCCCATCCAGAGGCTGATTGTGGGAAGCAGCCTCTTTTGGAAGATTTCAATTAAGGAGGAATCTGGGTTACCGGAAGGCAACTTCATCGCGGTTTGGCAAAACCGCTCGATATAGTTCCTTGTCAGCTCTTTTTCTCCTTGAACAACGTCCATGAGGGTGGACATTGTCATATCTTATCCTACTTCGTAGAACCTCTCCAGGAACATACGTTTGAAGTCGGCAAAGGAATGGATGCGGTTGTCCGGTAAGTTGCAGTACCAGTCGAAGGCGACCCCTTCCAACGCTCCAATGAACAATCGCGTAAGGACGGCATAGTCATGAGGCAGATGGTCGGTTGTGACTTTGAAGTAGGTGATGTACCTGCTTATAGATGTCTTCCTATCATACGGATTGATGTTGAATAGTTTATATCTTGGTGGGAAGGGAACATCTCTCCATGCAGCAGGATACGGTTGTCATATCCTAAGGTCCTGGCAGGTTTCTCGGGCGTAGAACATGGCCCGGAGCTCCTGGACCTCTCGTCTTGCCTCCTTGGCGTCGTCTGCTATGATAGAAGCCAATATTTCAGGAGGATTATCACCCGAGTTTGGTGCAGCTGAGTTCGAGTCCATATTGACCGCGGGACCCAAGCTTGTTTGGCCAGGCGTCCTTTCTTGCAGAGTTGAAAGGACCGCTTTGATCTAGTCCACGGACTTGACCAAGGCATGCAGTATGGCCTCCAGAGTGTCGATGCATTGGCGATCACTGGGACCGTCTTGGTTGATGTCCGTCATGAACACCGTCCTCACATGAGGAGAGATAGAAAGAGCGGTTGAGGATGTGCCCTCTGAGCCATACCCTTGTACAGAGAAGTCGTAAGGATATGTGGGAATGTTTTCCTCTGGTTCAGACTCAGAAGGAGTGGTACCCCCAGCTTCAGAGCTTGCCTCGTCTTGAGAGTTGTGGACGTCCTCGGGGACGTCTGAACCTGCTGCATCTGTTGGGGGAACTATTCCCTCTGGATTATCTTCTTGGAACACCGGATTGTCGTGGCTGTTCGAAGGAGTGCTACCCCCGGCTCCGGCACCTCCCAGAAATGTGGACAACGAATCTCAAAGTGTGGCAGATTTTATCTTTGAGCGAGTACCTTAGAAAACTCTTCCTGTAACGGTCGTAGACAACCGCTTAGAAGAGAGTTTCTTGGTTGAGATTTTCGAGCTGGAGACATTTATTTTCTTCCCGCTGCCAGGGATCTTCAGAGCAGAATTACAGGAGGCGACGAGAAGTGCAATATCTTCTGAGCTTGGGTGTTGCAGTCGTTGAAAGACGGATCGTCGCTCCTCTTGTGTGGCCGCCTTGCTGCAGCAGCAGTTGACAATGACTTGAGTGCAGTGATGTCCATGAAAGGACTCTCTGCACACCAAGTTTTTGTCTCTTTCCTTACATTTGTGAAGAATCACGTTGCACAAGTCACTCGTTCTGTGGGCCCGGGAGTCCTGAGCACATGAGTGTGTTGGCATCCTGCCTGCTCCCTGATGTAGGGGTAGTACGAGTACTTGCCCCTAATCTTCGTTGGGAGATTCTTGATAACTATCCCGTTTGTTGGCCGCCGGAGGCTGGACACGGATAGTTTTATACAACTTTTCGTCAGGGGCCCGCGTAATAGTCAGCAGGATGCCCTGATAGTCAGAAGTTAGGACAGCTGACTGAGTTCGACGAGCCCGCGCTGTCCTAGACTTCTTCCCTCTAGCACCTGAGAGTGCATAGTAGGAAGAGTCCAAGTGGTGCGTCACAGAGTTTGGCACATCCTGAGAGCCTCTAAGGTCATGACCGCATGAAAGGCGGTCAAAGACTGACCGTGAGCCGTATGGAGCAGATGGTATGCGACTGGAATTGGTGGCCGTGCAGGCTGTCTGCATGCGGCTGGCATATGTGGCCGCATGAACCTTCTGTATGCGGCTAGAAGCGGTGGCCGTATAGGGAATCTGCATGCGGCTGGCAGTCGTGGCCGCATGAGCCTCTCTCATACGGTTGGAAGTTTTGGCCGCATGAGCCTCCTTCATGCGGCTGGAAGTGTTGGCCGCCTGAGCCTTCTGCCTGTGGCTGACTTCTGTGGCCGCACGAGTCTTCATGTGGCTAGCACCCTTATGCGGCTTCTTCTTGGACCGCACAGAGTTTCTCTTTGCCCCTGCAAGTCCAGCGTCGTAGTATTTTCCTCTGCCAGACTTGGGGACAGCAGAGTCCTCTATGGTCCGAAGTGGGGCCGCATGAGAGTCTTTCCCGCCATTTTGGGTAGCAGGGAGCATTTTCTCCAGAGCTTGGGGAGGAGCAACTGATTTGGGCCTCCACTCCCTGCGAGCCTTCTTCGTGTGGGCTCGCTTCTTGCCTGGGCCAGCGCTCCCGTCGGAGAGCATTTTTTCAAACGCCTGCTGGTCGAAGCGGATGACCAGCATCTATTGTGTGGAGCCAAGCTTGGCTACGTCCGATTGTATCACCAACTCCACAGTCGTGGAGAAGTTAGTCCCCAGCAGAGTCGCCATCGTATTTGCCATTGATTATAAAAGAACAGAACAGTTTTATGGGAGGACTGGACTTTTACTTCACAATACAAACTCGCTCGTACAAAGAAAGCCTAGGGACGAAAACCTAGGTACAACAATCTAAGTACAATTGTTTAGTTTTTTCTGGGTGGTGACGGTTAAGGCTCGGGAGAGTGACGGCAACTCTACCTTACTCCTTGGACGATCGAACGCAGCTTCGGCTCCGGAGAAGAAATGCTCTTGCTGGATACTCTGTGCTCTTATGCTTCTCTCCATGTCTCCGCCGCTCTCTCTCTCTTCTTCATGCAAGGGAATGGCACCTTGCTATTTATAGGGCTTTGTGATAAGTAGGATGTGCAGTAATTAGTCCTTTAAAAGTAGGCGGTTAGGGATTTGGTGGAGATTTGCCTTGATCTTGTTTGTTTGAAATTTATCTGGGCTGTTAATGTTGATTGTAACAAATCTGGGCAGTTAATGTTGATTGCACCAAATCTGCGTAGTTTGTTGGAAATCGATCTGGGCAGTTAATGTCGATTGCAACAAATCTGCTTTATAATGATTTGTTGATATCAGCAAATCCAAGTGAATAAATCTTGGTCAATCTCTTGCCACGTGTCCCAACTGCCTGTTATATCGATTGCCATAAGTCTGAATTGTTAAGATTTGATAAACTCCTGCCACGTGTTCCAACTGCTGCGAGCCGTATGGAGGACTGTCATAGTTGAGCCGCATGAGTGCAGCCTCGTGTCAGAGCCGCACGAGGGTAGCCTTATCTGAACCGCATGGAAGTTCTTTAATCCGAGCCGCATGAGGGTAGCTTTTATCTGAACCGTATGGAAGTTCTTTAATCCGAGCAGCAAGAGGGTGCCCCCACGATCCGAGCCGCATGCGAGTAGCAGCTGCATGGGGGTAGCCCCCAACCGAATCGTATAAGGGTGGCCACGTGTCAAAGCTGCATGGGCGTAGCTTCCCAAAATCGGAGCCGTATTAGGGTAACAGTCGCATGGAGATGGCAGTCGCATGAAGATGGCAGCCGTATGAGGGTGGCAGCCGCATGGAGATGGCAGCCGCATGAAGATCGCAGCTGCATGAGGGTGGCAGCCGCATGGAGATAGCGGCTGCATGGAGATGGCAACCGTATAAAGGCGGCGGCCGCATTAAAGTAGGTAACCGCATAGTGAGCTTCAGAATTGGTGGATCGTACCAGCTATAAAGATTTTTTTCGTTTCCCTAGGAGCGCACCATTATGTCAGAGTTATCATTACAGCTTTATGTCAGAGCTGTCAATTCACCTTTATGTTAGAGCGGTCGTGTTGCGTTAGAGAATTAAATGAGGCCACTGCTCGATGGCCAGCTGTAGAGGCGAACCGCATAGTACCACGTGGCTTTTACCCGAGCCGCATGAAGCTATTGGCGATTTCTGAGCCACCTGAGGCTCTGAAGGACTTTTTGAGCCGCATGAAGCTCTAAAGGACTCTTGAGCCGCATGAATCTTTAAGAGATTCTTTGAACCGTATGAGACTCCCTCTGTTTTGAGCCGTATGGACTTTTCTATTCTTTTCCATGCTTCTACAACATCATCTTCCGAGTCAATCTACTCAGGGTTCTTATGACGAAGCCAGAAGCGCTAAACTCTCGATTAACTACATGGGCAATACTAATATCACCATACGATATGGTATTTATTCCACAAAAAGCCGTCAAGGGACAAGTGCTGGCCGACTTCTTAGCCGTACACTCGATACCGAAAATATCCAAACTCTACGAGGACATTCCGGACGAGGTGTTGTATTCCAATATCACTGTCACCCCTGTTTTCCGTTCTACGTATTTTCAGTATATGTATACGGAATCCTGGCATGTATTTTATTTTCCTGCCTGGCTAGCTAATTTCAGTTTAATCATGATTAGGTTCATCATGGCAAGTAATGGTTTAACTTGGTTTATTTTGGGTTGGCTTGGTTTATTCTTTGGTTCATCATGTTAAACCCACCACCATCCCCCTTTATAACCCACCTAACTTTTCTCTCTCCTTCACTTTCTCATTTACTCCTTCCTTCTCCATTAAACCCACCACCAACCAAGAACACCCCTTAGGCAAGTGCAACTTGCTTCCACAAGAGAACCCATTTTTATTGTTCCAATAGCTTCTTCTCATGTTTCTAAGACACATTAGAACTTGTCATTTTCCATTTTGAGGCTTTGATTTTTGTAGATCTAGAAATTGGTCATTTTTGGATTTTGGTGGTTTTGATCTATCAAACTTCTTTGTTTTCAAATTTTGATGGTTCCATGTTGTAGAGAATTTCATTCAACCCAATTTTGACCATTTGAAAGTTGGATTTGGACTTGTTTTGACTAAGTTATAGATTTTTGAAGCTTTGGGTTCAACCATAGAGTTCTTGCTGATTTGGAGAAGACAGTGAGCAGTGTACGCAAGATTTTTAGCTTGCACCACTGAGTTGCGCACGCTCTTTAGCGCAGCGCAGTCTGACTCGTACGCAGTCTGACTCGTGCGCAGTCTGACTCGAGCGCAGCCTGACTCGTGCGCAGTCTGACTCGTGCGCAACCTGAGGCATACGCAACCTAGCCTTGCGCAGTCTAGTGCCTAGCGCAACATGACTTGGCCTGACTCTTCCGGGCGTAACTTGACCCGACCTCGTGTATTTTAGTGCTTGGCACCCCTAGTGCCTAGGCGCAACCTGACATTCAGGCGCAACTGGACTTGACCCTACTTGTCTTGGCACAACCTGTTACCCTGGCACAACTTGGCTAATGCCACTTGTTGGCCATAGTACCCCTTGCTCCTCCCCCTTGGGCGCATTATGTCCCCATATTCCCCTTTTTATGATTCTTTGCATCCATTTTATATCCTTACGCCTTTTTGATATAAACTCGACATGAACCCGATGTGATCATGACATTATTTATGAATGTTAATCTGAACACGGCTTAGTGATGGAATTGCATGATCAGTGACCCGTTGTGGTGCACTTGCATAAACACGAAATGGTATTATGACCTTACAGGATAACTCTTGATAGTGACCCGCCGTGGTGCACTCTTGACAAGTAAATTGACATGATAATTCTTGATGATGGTCCGTTGTGACGCACCCTTGCCTTGATAAGTAATCTTGATAAGTAACATGACATGATGGTGACCCGCCATGGTGCACCCTTGACAAGTAATCTTGATATGATGACCTCGATACGCTGTTGCGACGGCTAACCTGACATGCTAAGTGAATTCTTGACACCGTGGGTGATTGTATTGAATATGCTTGTATAAGTAACCAGTCTTGTTTTGCATCATGTCTAGGACATGTATCCCTGGTTACCACGGTCAGGGATTCATACTGAATCTGACTAGGTTAATGACTAGATTGATCACATAGAGCATATAGAGAGGTATTCCGTCTACAAGCAATCCCGTTATCTGGGCGCCTTCCTTGATGGACTTGTAGCCTACCGACGAGTAGGGCACATTTCCAGCTCACTGCTATGTGGGGCACTACATGAAACGATTACTATGCACACTGTCATGTGTTGCATCCAAGTCACCTAACAAGGCATGATAACTCTAATCTTGAACCTTGCGTCTGGATAACCTGGATAGTCTGCGGCGCTTGTGGCCGTAGGCGTACCTCATTGCATCTTGCTCGTAACTAAGCTTGTGATAACCCTAGTTAGTTAAGTATCAAGCCGTACTCTTTGCTTGGCCGTGAATGATGGATGGAGTCTTATCTTGTCTAGTCTTGCCCAGATCCGGTGCATGGATATCTCCGGACATGCTTGTTTATGCTTTACTTTATCGATAATTAGTTCGAGGCTAAGTTCTGTTCAGGTGAAGGGTTACAACCCCGGTCCTTGTTTGGTTTACGGGTTGTAACTTGGTTACCGGAATAGTCCTCTAGTTATCTTATCGTTTATCATCCTGTTTTCTTTAACTCATGTCTTATGTTATTTCACCTATGACTTTATGTGCTGACATACTGGTTTTAGTTTTTAAGTGAAGCCCCCTTTGTGGCTCTTGCTCTTTCTTGGGTCTGACCCAGCTGGTTTTGTATGGCCAGATTTTGGAGCAGCTACCGAGGATCTCCCAACTTTTCTGCCAGATGGTGAACACTAGAAGGAATCCTGGCAACGAGTGGGTTTTTATTTTGCTCTCCCACTCCATTGTACAAATATTCTTTTGAGGCGTTTAGCCGCCGAGCAAGTGTTAGCTCGTTGCAACTTTACTTACTGTCTGCCTACGGACTGTAACATGATTGACAAATCCTAGGGTTGATCATGTATGACTTAAACTCTTGCTAGTCTTCGTATTTTGTATGACTAGCTTCATGATCATCTGAATATGTAATGTATGGGACGCCTTACCTTGTATGTCTGATGATCTACCATCTTGTTATATCTACTTGTTGCTTGAGATTGAGACACTAGGCTTGTTATTGACCTTAAGAGACTGTTGGCTTGTAGTACACCCTCATGCATCTAGACAGCCGTGACCGTATTGCGAGGTGAGATTCACTTCAATGTACGTAGCTGGCTGTGTCTGTCCCCCGCTCTCCAGTATTCTGGTTCTGGGGTGTGACACGGTTTAAGTGGTGGCCCATGCAGGTCTTGTAGATCAAGATGTGTGAGGGTTTACCGGATAGATGTCTCAATCAGCACTCGCCCTTGATCTCTACTCGTGCCTTCTGATCTTTCAGAATCCTTGACCTGATCACATGTTTATATCCTCGATCTATCATGGTCCTTTCTTATTGTTCCCCATGTCGTTTCTTCAGCGGCATTGTTCCTGGTCCTACCGATCAGCAAGACGGAGCACCTCCAGTGGACCAGCAGCAACCTGGAGACCAAGCCAGCACTTTGGAGCGGCCACCCGAGTCATACATTCTGGGGACCCCGAGCCCCCAGTTCAGCCAGTCCAGCCTGCAGAGCCTGATGATGGCACCTTGGTGGGTCTCATCAGGACATTGCTTGCGTCTCAAGATCGTCGGGGCGATGTCCTGTACCAGGCAGTACAGGATGCCATGGGCCGTGTTGGTTATCAAGGGAACAGTACGGCTAGTAGTTTCAAGCGCCTCAACCCTCCATTCTTTGATGGGAGTGAAGACGCTATTGCAGCTGATGCGTGGCTCCAGGACATTGAGATTATCTTAGGTGCAGCCAAGACTCCAGAAGGAGAGAAGGTAGCTGTGGTGCGCCTACAGTTATTGGACCTAGCCCGCACCTGGTGGGCGATGATAGCAGTTAGTTTGGCAATGCCTGTCCCGTGGGCGGTATTCATTGACAAGTTTCAGATCAAGTACTTCGATGCTGTGGCTCGGCACGACCTACAGACGAAGTTCACCAATCTCAGGCAGATGAGCAGGACAGTCGATGGATATGCGGCCGAGTTTTCAAGACTGAGTCTGTTTGCTCCCACTTTGGTGGCAACCGAGTTTGATCGAGCACAGTGGTTCCAGCAAGGACTCCACCTAGAGATCATTCTAGTAGTAGAGCAGTTTGAGCATCAGACCTTTGATGCTGTTTTGCGAGCAGCTAAGAGGCTTGAGTATACCTCGCAGAGAATTGTAAACAGAACTGGAGGACGGAAGCGGTCCCATGGTCAGAGACCCAGTCCTCAGTCCCAGCCCGGACAGCTAGGGCCTTGACCATTGGAGCTCCGAGGAGGGCAGCATCGGTTACGTCGGTTCAGCATTCGACTCCGACGTATCCTCAGCAGCAGAAGCGGAGATAGTCTTCCATAATGGGCTGCACTCATTGTGGAAAGCCAGGGCATGTAGTGTCAGAATGTCGCCGAGCACAAGGATTATGTTTGGCTTGTGGGGCACCGGATCACATGATAGGGTCCTGCCCACAGAGAGCCGGTTCATCCTCATCGGCCCAGACTAGTCCCTCGGTGAGGAGATCAGCACCAGTGCAGCAGCAGCAGTATCAGCCTCTGAGGCCATTGCCGCCTCAGGCTCAGGTATTCCAGCAGCAGCGACCGCAACAGTATGCCCAGGTCCAAGCTCAGGTTCAGAACTGCCAGAGAGGTTTCTAGCAGAGGGGACCAGCACCCAGAGGGCACGGTCAAGCGATGGCTTTGACCGTAGAAGAGCAGTTGGCATCAGGTGAGGTGGTTGCAGGTACCATTCTCGTCAACTCTTTTCCTGTATCAGTATTATTTGATTCAGGTACATCACATTCATTTATGTCTGTACGATTTACGACACGGATAGGACTGGAGCCCGAGTCATTATCAGTAAGGCTCAATATACTTACTGGTAACGGACTTGTAGGTGTAGATAGGGTATTTTCCTCGTGTCGAATCGTAGTTAGCGGTAGAGAGTTTTTCGCTAGATTGATAGAGTTTTCGATGGCCGATTATGATGTGGTCCTATGAATGGATTGGTTGAGGGACCAGTATGCTAGAATAGATTGCCATTTCGGCAAGATTATTTTTATTATTCCCGGTGAGCCAGAGTTTTTCGTTTCTCGAGGCAGAGTAGAAACTTCTTCCCCAGCATTGCAGATGGCCGTAGCAGCAGCAGCTCAGTTTCCTAGAGTTGTAGAAGAGTTTCCTGATGTATTTCTCGAAGAGCTTCCAGGCATGCCTCCAGAGAGAGAGATAGAGTTCACTATCGACTTGATTCCAGGGATGGCACCAGTGTCAGAGAGAGTCTATAGGATGGCACCATCAGAGTTGGAGGTCCTGTACAAGATGATTGAAGAACTTAGAACCAAGGAATTCATTCGTGCTAGCGGATCACCTTGGGAAGCTCCGATGCTTCTTGTGAAGAAGAAGGAT
The DNA here is from genome assembly GCA_029216955.1 of Iris pallida. Taxonomy (NCBI): domain Eukaryota; kingdom Viridiplantae; phylum Streptophyta; class Magnoliopsida; order Asparagales; family Iridaceae; genus Iris; species Iris pallida. The sequence continues at coordinate 25,513 of JANAVB010021515.1, forward strand.
GGTACGTCAAGATTATGTGTTGATTATCGTACCTTGAACTCTGTGACAATTAAGAACATATATCCTTTGCCAAGGATAGATGATTTATTTGATCAGCTCAGGGGAGCGGCAGTATTCTCAAAGATTGACTTGCGGTCGGGGTACCATCAGATCAGAGTCAGAGAGCATGACATCCCGAAGACAGCATTCAGATCTAGATATGGACATTGGGAGTTCCTTGTTATGCTATTTGGAGCAACCAATGTGCCAGCTGTATTCATGGACCTCATGAATCGTATCTTCATGCCCTATTTGGACCAGTTCGTGATAGTGTTCATAGACGACATCTTAGTCTATAGCAAGAATGAGGCAGAGCATGAACAGCATCTTCGTGTAGTTCTTCAGATTCTCAGGGAGCACCAGTTGTACGCGAAGTTCAGTAAATGCGAGTTTTGGTTGAATCGTATCTTGTACTTGGGTCATATCATCACCAGAGGTGGAGTGGAAGTTGATCCCCAGAAGATAGTGGCTATAGAGACATGGCCAGTACCTAGCACCGTCGCAGAAGTTCGGAGCTTCCTCGGATTGGCCGGCTATTACCAACGCTTTGTGTCAGACTTTACTCGGATTTCAGCACCACTGACGCAGTTGACCCGTAAGGATGTGCAGTTTGCTTGGACAGCAGAGTGCCAGAGTTCATTTGAGAAGTTGAAGCGGAGATTGATGACGGCCCCCATTCTCACTCTTTCCGACGGGATGGGAGGATTTTCAGTTTATTGCGACGCGTCCGGCAGGGGATTAGGATGTGTCTTGATGCATCATTGTAAGGTAGTCACTTATACGTCACGTCAACTTCGTGACCATGAGAGGAATTACCCAACCCATGACCTGGAGTTAGCAGCCGTAGTTTTTGCATTGAAACTTTGGAGGAATTATTTGTATGAAGATCGGGTGGAGATTTTCACCAACCACAAGAGTCTGAAGTATGTGTTTACCCAGAAGGATCTTAATATGCGTCAGAGGAGATGGCTAGAGCTACTTGTGGATTATGACATCAACTTGCAGTATCATCCTGGGAAGGCCAATGTGGTAGCAGATGCATTGAACAGGAGAGCCGGAGTTTATTTTCTAACGGCGCAGCAAGAGTTGTTAGCAGATCTTCAGAAGATGGGTATTGAAATTATTCTTCCTTCCAGTGTGGCATTGATGGCCAGTATGCAAGTTCAGTCTAGTATAGTTGAGAGGATCAAGTTAGCTCAGTCCATGGACTCTAAGCTTCAGCGGCTTAGGGCAGAATGTGTGGCAGGACAGAGACCAGAGTTATGCATTCATGAAGATGGTACACTCCGACATGGGAGGTGTCTTTGTGTACCCAGTGGTAATATCAGACAGGAGATCATGGCAGAAGCCTACAGTTCTCAGTATTCCATTCACCCCGGCGGTAAGAAGATGTATCATGTTATTCGGCAGCATTTTTGGTAGAATGGCATGAAGAGGGAGATAGCCCGATTTGTCTCTTATTGTTTAGTTTGCCAACAAGTAAAGGCTGAACATCAGAGACTAGCTGGACTTCTTCAACCTTTACCGATCCCAGAATGGAAATGGGAGCACATTACCATAGATTTTGTAACTGGATTATCTAGATCCCCAGCTGAAAGAGATGCCATCTGGGTTATAGTTGATCGTCTCACGAAGGTAGCTCATTTTCTTTCTTTCAGAATCGGCCAGTCGACGGATCAGCTTGCAGAGATGTACCTCAGGCAGATAGTCAGATTGCATGGAGTGCCAGTCAGTATTGTGTCCGACAGAGATTCGAGATTCACCTCGTACTTTTGGCGAAGTCTTCAAGAGAGTTTGGGGACTCGTCTCAAGTTCAGTTCTGCCTACCATCCGCAGACAGATGGTCAGTCAGAACGCACGATCCAGACTCTTGAAGACATGCTGCGGTCATGTACACTCGACTTTGGTGGTTCTTGGGAAGATCACCTGCATCTCGTAGAGTTCTCGTACAATAACAGTTTCCAGGCTAGTATCCAAATGGCACCTTTCGAGGCCTTGTACGGCAGGAAGTGCAGATCTCCTTTAGCTAGGGACGATATCGGTGAGAGGCAAATGCTTGGACCAGAGATGGTGACGCGGACTATTGAGGTGGTCAGACAAGTCAGAGATCATCTTCGAGTTGCCCAAGATCGCCAGCGTCATTGGGCCGATTCTCATCGGCGTCCCCTTGAATTTTCTGTCGGCGACCATGTATTCCTTAGGATCTCGCCTACCCGTGGCATCATTCGATTCGGCGTGCGGAGAAAGCTCAGTCCTAGGTATATAGGGCCGTTTGATATTCTAGAGCGAGTAGGTGATGCATCCTATCGTCTCGCTCTTCCGCCGTCATTACGTGAGGTACATGATGTCTTCCATGTATCCCAATTACGATGGTATATCCCGGATCCGAGTCACGTTCTTGATCATTCAGAATTGGTTGTTGGTACCAACCTTTCGTATGAGGAGAGACCCGTATCCATATTGGACCGGAGGGAGAAGATACTCAAGAACAAGACTATTAGTTTAGTCCGTGTTGCTTGGGGTCATCACTCTTTGGGTGAGTCAACGTGGGAGCGTGAGGATGATATCCGATCGCGATATCCCAACCTGTTTGACTCGTAAGGTATAATGTCTTTCTTATGCCTTATGCTTAAGTTCCTTGCTTGCATGAATGATTGCTTGATTGACTGCTAGTCATATATTGCCTGCAACTGATATAGCTTGCTCGACATCTCTAGCCTCTTGATTAAATTCTGAGGACGGAATTCTTTTAAGGTGGGTAGAGTTGTCACCCCCTTTTTCGTTCTACGTATTTTCAGTATACGTATACGAAATCCTGACATGTATTTTATTTTCCTGCCTGGCTAGCTAATTTCAGTTTAATCATGATTACGTTCATCATGGCATGTAATGGTTTAACTTGGTTTATTTTGGGTTTGCTTGGTTTATTCTTTGGTTCATCATGTTAAACCCACCACCATCCCCCTTTATAACCCACCTAACTTTTCTCTCTCCTCCACTTTCTCATTTACTCCTTCCTTCTCCATTAAACCCACCACCAACCAAGAACACCCCTTAGGCAAGTGCAACTTGCTTCAACAAGAGAACCCATTTTTATTGTTCCAATAGCTTCTTCTCATGTTTCTAAGACACATTAGAACTTGTCATTTTCCATTTTGAGGCTTTGATTTTTGTAGATCTAGAAATTGGTCATTTTTGGATTTTGGTGGTTTTGATCTATCAAACTTCTTTGTTTTCAAATTTTGATGGTTCCATGTTGTAGAGAATTTCATTCAACCCAATTTTAACCATTTGAAAGTTGGATTTGGACTTGTTTTGACTAAGTTATGGATTTTTGAAGCTTTGGGTTCAACCATAGAGTTTTTGCTGATTTGGAGAAGACAGTGAGCAGTGTGCACGAGCTTTTTAGCTTGCGCCATTGAGTTGTGCATGCTCTTTAGCGCAGCACAGTCTGACTCGTGTGCAGCCTGACTCGTGCGCAGTCTGACTCGAGCGTAGCCTGACTCGTGCGCAGTCTGACTCGTACGCAACCTGAGGCATGTACAACCTAGCCTTGCGCAGTCTAGTGCCTAGCGCAACATGACTTGGCCTGACGCTTCCTGGCACAACTTGACCCGACCTCGTGCATTTTAGTGCTTGGCACCCCTAGTGCCTAGGCGCAACCTGACGTTCAGGCGCAACTGGACTTGACCCTACTTGCCTTGGCGTAACCTGTTACCCTGGCACAACTTGGCTAATGCCACTTGTTGGCCATAGTACCCCTTGCTCCTCCCCCTTGGTGTGTGTGTTCACAGAGAACAGGGGAGGGGGGTGTTCCAGATTTCTGGAACCAGAAACCAACACACACACACCACACAGATACACACACACACCTATATATACATATATGTATATACACATGTACACACATGTATATACCCCTCAATTCCTCCTACACACACACATATATATACACTACGTATACATATACTGAAAACATACAATTATATGTATAAAACATAACAAAAATTATTTTGAAATTCGATTTTGAAAACTGGGAATTATCCCAAAAATCAGAAAAATGGGACTGTGCACAGTGAGATGGGGTAAACCCAAATACGCGACCCAAACTGAGCTAAGGCTCGAAACCCAAGGTTGGTAACACTAGCCCCTAGTGTCCCTTAGTGTCCTAGGTGCCTGACATGACACCACGACACAATTTGATGTGTCAACTCTCACAAAAACCCAATCGGGTAAACACTGACACACACACACGTACACTGCGTCGTGCACGCGGTCGAGCGTCTCGTGCTCGTGACACAGGACACGACACATCTCGTGCTCGTGTCCTAGTGTTCGCCCAGTGATGGGCTACACACGTGTCACCCTGACACGACACCACGATGTGTCCACGAGGGACACGAGGCTCGTATCTGAGCGGATTTTTTGGCTGAAATGTGCGCGTGTAGCGCAGTGCGTGTCCAGTGCGAGTGAGTTTTCTCACTCGACACGACACGAGAAGTCATGAGACTTTGGGGTTATGTTCGCAGATATTGCCCCCGTGTCCATGTCAAATTTCACGTGTCCTAGTGCTCTGTGCAGTGAGCACGAAAAGCGTGGTAGCAGGGCACTGTTCGTGTGCATCGTGCAGTGAGTTCGTGTCCATTTTGGACATGGACACAGCACAGAAACGTGCTCAGTCATAGGGTTTCATGATCAGCATGCCAAGGGCTACCCAAATATATAATTCGCTTTGCAAAATAACAAAAATCATTTCTTTGAGATATTTCACCAAACAAGGTTTTATAAACTAGGATACGTGTCCGATACGGACACCAAACCAACCCTAGATTTTACCAAACTTGACCCACAGCTAGGGTAGACCTATATGCATGCATTTATGAAGAAAAAACACAATATTAGCTAGGTTTATGGGTATTTACCTATTGATGCAAATTCCAAGGAAACTCAATAAAGAGGGGGTGTTTGTCCTTCCACTTGGTGATGCCCAAAGCTTATGAAATCTGGATTGCTAGCCTCCCTTAGCACTCTTGATGTTGTAGGGTCCCAATGCAAAAGACTATAGTGAATTTAGATCAAAAATGATCAAGTTATGGAGGTTTGAAGGAAAGGGAATTTTTCTAGGTTTTAATTCATGTAAAATGATCATGAATAAAAATGATGGGGTTATATAGGAAGGGGGGTAGTGTAGGGGTGTCCTTTGGCCGGCCATGGAAAAGGGGGGGGGGGGTGTCCTTGGCCTTTCTTCATGGTGAAGGCAAGGACTTTTGGTGCCAAGCAAGGATATTTTGAGGGTTTTAAGCAAAATATCACATATGTGAATATCTAGATATTTTTCCTACTTTAACTAATGACTAATATCTATCCTCTAGCTTCTAGGTTAGTGGCTAACTTCTAGATAAGGGTAAACTAGGTTAGGAACAATCATGGTACTTAACAATAATTAAATAATATTAAAAACACATAATTCCAAATAAAATCTAGTAAATTACCAAAATACCCTTTTAGGCTAAAATTACTAATTTGATGTTCTAAGCCTATGGCTAGGCTCACATGGTCATGGCAACTTCTAGGTTAAGGAGTAACTAGGGTTTACACTAGGGTTATACTAGTAAAATCACAAAGTCATAAGTCATGACTTAGAAATAGTTTTAATTACACTAATAATCACCAAAAATTATATCATGACTAAAACACCATTAATAAATAATAAAAATAATAAATTTTCAAAAATACCCCAATTTCAAAAAACTGGGTGTTACAAGTCTACCCTCCAAAAAAAATAATTTCGTCCTCGAAATTTAAAGACGAGACTGAAACTGATGAGAATGATAGAAAATCATACCTCAAGGTACAAATAGATAAGGGTATCGCTCGCGCATCTCATCCTCCCGTTCCCAGGTGGACTCTCCTGGAGAATGATGCCTCCATGCGACACGAACTAATGGTATCGTCTGGTTCCTCAATGCCTTCTCCCGTCGATCCAGAATCTCAACAGGCTGCTCTGGATAACGAAGAGTAGGACCCACCTCGATCTCGGAATGATCAAGTACATGGCTAGGATCTGCCACGTACCGTCTCAACTGCGACACGTGAAATACGTTGTGGACTCCTACCAATGCTGGTGGTAAGTCTAGCCTGTAATACACGTCACCGACTCTCCCGCTGATAACGAAAGGGCCGATGAAACGCGGGCTAAGCTTCCCACCTCCACCAAAACGTATAGTGCCACGTGTCGGAGATATCCTCAAAAATACCTGGTCTCCAACCTAATCACAAACAAGGTCTCAATTTAATTATGATAATCAAACATGGTTTACAAAACATAAACAAGACAACCTAATTCTAATCCTATCTCTAAACTGTACCACAAACTCCAAAGGTCTGCGGTGGATGTCGGCCCAGTGCCGATGTCTGTCCTGCGCCACGTGAAGTCGATCTCTGATGAACTTCACCTTCTCTGCTGCATCCACAACCATCTCAGGCCCCAATAAGACTCGCTCCCCAATATCATCCCAAGACAAGGGTGTACGACATCTACGCCCGTACAGTGCCTCGAAAGGGGACATCTTAATGCTGGCCTGAAAGCTGTTGTTGTATGCAAACTCTACTAAGTGCAGGTGACTCTCCCAAGATCCTCCAAAGTCCAGGACATAAGTCTGCAGCATGTCCTCCAGTGTCTGAATGGTCCGCTCTGACTGTTCGTCTGTCTGAGGGTGGTATACAGTACTAAACTTGAGCTGAGTGCCCAAGCTAATATGCAAGCTCCTCCAGAAATGTGAAGTAAAACGGCTGTCCCGGTCCGATACAATGCTCATTGGAACTCCATGAAGTCTGACTATCTGCCTCATATACATCTCCGATAGCTTCTCGGTAGACAAACCCACATTGAATGGCAAAAAGTGGGCCGATTTGGTCAACCTGTCTACCATGACCCAAATCGCGTCCTTCCCTCCAGGAGTACGCGGCAATCCCGAAACAAAGCCCATCGTGATGTGCTCCTACTTCCCCTCCGGAATGGGCAATGGCTGTAACAGTCCTCCTGGCCTCTGCCTCTCTGCCTTTACCTGCTGACAAATCAAACACCTGGCTACGAAGTGTGCTACCTCGCGCTTCATCCCACTCCACCATACATGCTCTCTCAGATTCTTATACATCTTATTGGCTCCCGGATGTATAGAGTACTGAGAACGGTGGGCCTCCTGTATAACTTGCTCCCGAAAGTCTCCACTGGGCACACACAGTCTGGAACCGTGCCTCAATGCGCCATCCCCTGCAAGAGTGAACTCATCGTCCGCAAATCCTGCTCTGACCTGCTTCCTGATGCATCGTAGAGAAATGTCATCGAACTGAGCCGACTTGATCCTATCAATCAAGTCCGACTGAATCTGGAGGCCCCACATCTGCATCTGTACTCCCGGCACAATCACCTCGATCCCAAGGCTCTCTAAGTCGGCTAACAAGTGACGATCCATCGTCAAACACATAGCTGTCGGATATCTGCTCAAAGCATCGGCAACTACGTTGGCCTTCCCTGGGTGATACTGCAGTAGAATATCAAAGTCCTTCATCAGCTCCAACCATCTGCGCTGTCTCATGTTGAGCTTCTTCTGCGTAAACACGTATTTCAAGCTCTTGTGGTTTGTAAATATCTCTACGCGCTCTCCATACAAATAGTGTTTCCACAGCTTCAGAGCAAAGATAACTGCCGCCAACTCCAAATCATGGGTAGGGTAGTTCTTCTCATGGGGACGTAACTGCCTGGAAGCATAGGCAATCACCTTCCCATGCTGCTGCAAGACACAACCCAAACCCTTCCCCGAGGCATCACTGTAGATAGTGAACCCGCCTGATCCTGATGGCAATGTTAGAATCGGGGCTGTCGTCAACCGCTTCTTTAACTCATCGAAAGCGGCCTGACACTCCTCTGACCAGACAAACTCTGCGTCCTTCCGGGTCAGCCTAGACAACGTCTCTACAACCCGAAAGAAATCCTGGACGAATCTTCTGTAGTAGCCTGCCAATCCTAGGAAGCTCCTGATCTCTGCCACTAACGTCGGTGCTGCCCAAGCCTCAACTGCTGATATCTTCCTTGGGTCGACTGAGATCCCATCTCTAGTCACCACATGACCCAGGAAGTCAACTCTGTCCAGGAAGAACTCGCACTTCGAGAGCTTGCCGTAAAGCTGCTCCTGCCTGAGAGTCTCCAGGACCACTCTCAAGTGCTCTTTATTCTCCTCCTCTGTCTTCGAGAACACCAGGATGTCGTCGATGAACACCACCACGAACTTATCTAAGTACTGGTGGAACACCTTGTTCATCAAGTTCATGAACACCGCCGGGGCATTAGTCAACCCAAACGGCATCACCATAAACTCAAACTGGCCATACCGTATCCTGAACGCCGTCTTCGGAATATCCTTCCTCTTCACCTTTACCTGGTGGTAGCCTGACCTCAGATCGATCTTCAAGAATACCCAAGTTCCGCTCAACTGATCGAAGAGATCATCGATCCGCGGCAGTGGATATCTGTTCTTGATCGTCAGATTGTTGAGTCCCCTGTAGTCGATATACATCCGTACCGACCCGTCCTTCTTCGGTACAAAGAGTACCGGTGCACCCCATGGTGAAGAACTAGAGCGGATAAAGCCCTTGTCCTGTAACTCATCCACCTGCTTCTTCAATTCCACCAACTCGCTGTTGTTTACTCGATAGACATGCTGAGAAATCGGTTCCGCACCTGGAACCAAGTCTATCGAGAACTCAACGTCTCTATCTGGTGGAAGCCCAGGCAACTCCTCTGGAAATACGTCCATGAACTCAGCTATCAATAGATGTGGAGCTGGTTGCTCCTCAACTGAAGCTCCACAGAAAACTCTGCTAGTCTGCTCTGCCTGCCGTCGAGAATATACGAACTCTGGCTCTCCTGGCGCTCTGAACAGAACTCTACCCCCGCGGTAATCTATGCTGGCATGGTGCCTGCTCAACCAATCCATACCGAGTACAATATCGTAGTTCGGTAGTGGCATTACGAGCAAACACACATCCAACTCTCGGCCTCCCATAACTACTCTCCGTCCCTTACAAATATCACGAACGAGGATAATGCCACCCCAGTCGTGATCTTGCAAGTCCTAGGCAACGATTCAGATATAACATGATGTCTAATTGCAAAAGATACTGATACAAAGCTATGGGAAGCCCCAGAATCGAACAATACAAAAGCTGGAATAGAGTCGAGAAGAATAGAACCTGCTATATGCTCTCCAGTAACCTCAGCATCCTCTGCTCCCATGGCGTAGGCTCGTCCCTGCTGTCCACCCCTGGCCTGATGCTGGTGCTGGGTGAACCTCTGCTGCTGAGTCGGCAAAGGTCCCTTCTGCTGCCCTGCCGGAGCCTTGGCTCCGCCTCCTTGAACTGGTCGTCCCGAAGACATGGGACACTCCCTCAGCTGGTAGTCTCCGGAACCACATAGTATACACCTGCCAAGCCTCTTTCTGCAGTCATTCCATCCATGACCCTGCTTCTTGCAGAAAGTACAACTGACGACCTGCTGCCTGGGTGCCTGCTGCTGGTGCCTCGGCTGCTGCTGCACCTGTTGGAACGGCCTCTGCTGCTGGAATGGCCTCTGCTGCTGGTGCTGAAAATGAGGCCTCTTGGCCTGTCCTCCACTGCTGCCAGCTCCCTGGGTGTCGCGGCCCCTCTTGAGCTTCAGCTCAAGATCATCCTCAGCCGCCATCGCTCCTGCCACAATCTCCTCAAAAGTGGCATTCCTGTCACTCTTTGTCAAGGACTTAACCTCCTTGACCAAGCCCTTCCTGAACCTTCTCGCCTTCGCTGTCTCTTTAAGGCCCTCCACAAATCTGCTCAACCGGCAAAACTCACCGAAATACTCCTCTACAGTCTGGTTCCCCTGAACCAGGTTCTCGAACTGGGTCTCCAAGGTACCGACTGCCTGATCCGGGAAAAACTTCCCCTTGAAGAGCTCCTTGAAAGCTCCCCATGTCTGCCCTGGAGTGCCTACTCTCTGGTCTGTCTGATACCAGGTACGGGCAAGATCCCGCATCTGGCTGGCTGCTGCCTCTATCTGGAGTCCGGCTGGTATCTCTGCCAGTCGGAAGATCTCCTCAATGTGCTCAATCCAGTCATCAGCATAAAGAATCCCCTCTGTCCCCAAGAAGTCCCTGGAGTTCATCTTCTTGAACTCCTGAATGCCCGGAATCCTCTGCTGTCGCGGCTGTCCCAATCCTCCCAGTGGCTGAACAGCCAACCTCTCCACCATCGCTCTAGCCAGCTGATGGGCCTCATCTATGCCCGTGGTAAAATCCGCTGTCTGACGCTGCTGCTAGGCCTGCTGCGTCTCTAGGAAATGCTGGAAGTATGAAAACATCTGTGCAGCATCCACTAATCCAGATGGCATCGGCGGCTGGAACTGCTGCTGGTGCTGCTGAAACTGTGGCTGACGAAACTGTGGGAGAGGCATGTCTGGGGTAGCTGGGATGGTCCCCCGAATAAGTAGAGATGTACCCCCAAATGTGGTAGAAGCTCCTACATGAGCTGGAGTAAGGGGAGCTGCAGTCCCCGGGTCCTGGTAAGCTGGACGAGAGGTGGCAGACCTCTCAGTGATGTCACCTGGACCGAGACGCTGTGATCGTGTCTCCACCATCCTGAAGACAGATCAACAAGAAAATCAATACGGAGAAGAAACGATATAGTCAAAGGGGACAGTTTATTTCAAAAGAAAGACAATATCAGCAAGAATTTAGATAGCAGGGATTTAGATAAGAGTTTTTTTCCTAATGTGATTGAGTACCTCATATATCCTATTTCCTACTATAGGCTATGGCGATACTCTAGTTCGAATACCACCATATAAACACGACCTGCATGGGCCACCACTAAAAACGTGTCACGACCCGCACCCTAGAGTAAGGGCACGAGACGTGGGTACGTCCAGCCTACGCCGCAGTGTCGGCGATAGAACGCTGTCCTAGGTCAATCATCTAACAATATAAAGGTACCTGTACAGTTTATACTCTCCGAATGGAGGTGACATAACAATATACAGTCTCAATCACATCTAAGGTAGAAGAATGAAAGACAGATAGATAGATAGTAACTCAAAGAGAACAGTAGCATAGATGAAATAAGTCTAAGTGTCTAGGATACATAACATCCAGAATGTCAACCCAAAATACAATAAGTCTAAGGGTCTATACATCTCAACATCTCAAAATACAACTCAGAATGTGAGACAAGATAATAAAGTAGAAAATGACTGTCTAGCTAAACTAGCCTAGACTACTGGGGCAACATCCTCAGCTGCAGGTGGATCCTGCTGAGGGTCCTCAACACAAGTGTCATCTAGTCCGGCTCCATAATATGTAGTCACCCATGCCTCATCCTCGTCCTCTGTAATATTTTTAACAGGTCCAGTCAGGACATGAACGAGCATAATACATCTTACACAGTTCATATCAGGTTAGAAAATACGATATAGGCAATAGAGTAAAATACGGGAAGTGCTGAAAGGAAATATACGCTGTAAAAGAGATAGCATGTAAAGAAAATATCTACTGTATATAGAGAACTGTAAGTGGCTAGTGATATAGAGTACAAGATAGGCATGTGAATGGCTAGAATTTATACATGATTATACTACTGAGTTTATACATGATTACACTACTTTGAAATTATTCACATGTCTACTTCTACTCCTCCGTTTCCCCAATCAATACACAAGGATCTAGACAGGTTACGTTATTATACATTACTTCACATAAGGCTCATAAATGAGTATACATAAAGTTATACATGAGGCCTCAGTGAACATGAGAGTACATGATCACATGAGTGCACATGCATGATGGAAGTATAGGAGTACATGATGAAAGTGAAACATACGTAACATGAAGTACCCGATGCTCCCGAGGGAGATAACATCTCATGTAAAGATCCATATAGTACCAATTCGTGTTACCAACGTGACAGCATCAAGTAAAGTAATCTAGAGCGAGAAAGTAAGGCCTGAACAAGTATAAAACAGTCAGAGAATGTACTCGCCTGATGTATGAATGTCTGTAGAGAATATGCTGTCTGAGGAGAGGTGTTTGGCTCCTGATCAGAGCAACACAAGTCACAATGTATTCTAAATAGTAAAAATGAAGTTTACTATGCATACTATATGATTCTAGGTCAATCTGGTCAAAAGTCAACTCTTGGTCAACTCTGGTCAACTCTCTAGTCAAACTAGTCAAAGTTAGGTCAACCATGGTTAAACTAGTTAGGGTTTTAGTCAAACTAGTTAAACTAGTCATTTTAGGTTAATTCAAGTTCAATCTAGGTCAACTAGGTCAAGTTTGACCTAAGGTTGACTTTGGTCAACTCTAGTCAAACAAGGGTCAACTAGTTAGGTCATGGGTCATTAGGTCAATTAGGGTTAGACCCTAATGGCCATAGGCTAGTAACTTAGGCCATAGGCTAATTTCTTATAGGTTTCCATATAAACCTATATCTAGAAAGTCACATATATATACATATATATATATATAGATATACACAAGTCTATCTACTATATATATATATCAATATATGTATACACTATATATAATACAAAATCACACACACATATATATATATAATGACACTTATACATATAATAACATATATACATATATAGATAGTAAGAGAGGGAAATAATGAGAGAGAGAGAGAGACTAGTATAATAGAGTGAGAGAGAGAGAGAGATACTGCTAAGGGGGTGTAATACCTGTGGTTCGTATTACGTATTCTGGAATACGTGTACGTATTTATTCTTGTATTGCATGATTTTCTTTGCCTGTTTCCATCCTGGCTTGGGTTATTCTTGGTTCGGGTTGGCTTGGTTCGGTTTGGGTTTGCTATTAGTTCATTATGAACCAAGGGTGAACCCCCTGTCTACCTACCACCACCATCCCCATTTATTTACCCTTTCTCTTTCTCTCTCTTCATTTATCATCTTCTCCACCATTACTTCCTTACATACCAGAGAGAGGGAGAGAGAGGTCTAGGCAAGTGCAACTTGTTTCATGGAGGAACTCCAATTTTATTGCTTCATTCTCTTCCTTACAGCATTCTAACTTACTTTAGAACTTGGCATTTTTACTTTCCATGGCTAGATTCTTGTAGATCTAAGTTTACATTATATTCAGATTTCTTGGGTTTTGATCTACCTAATCTTGTTATTTCCGAGTTTTGATGGTTCCATGTTGTAGAGAATTTCGTTCTACCCTATTTTGACCTATGGAAGTTTGGATTTGGGCTCCGGATGATAGAGTTATGCAGCTTGGAAGCCATGGCTTATGGTATACTTCTTCTCGGAAATTTGGAGAAGAAGCACAGTCCTGACCGCATAGTAGCACTTGACCGCATGAACATTCATGCGGCAAGTCAGTTCCAACCGCATGCACTATTGCCTTGACTTGACCGTATGACAAGTTCATGCGGCAAGTATTCCTTCTAGCCGCATGAAGTCCTTCTTACTTAACCGTATGACTGAGCCTTTCCCTTAGCCGCATGGGACTTCGCCCATCTCGAGCCGCATGAACTCAACACTCGTGAGCCGCATAGACCGCAGTCTCCCAGCTGCATGGGTTTACTTCTATTGACCGCATAGTCATTGCTCCATGCAGCCGTATGGGTTGCTCCTCCCCGACCGTATGTACTTGATTGGTCAGCCAGCCGCATGGACCCATCCCCGCAGCCGCATGAGTACCCTATCCTCCTGACCGCATATGTCTTGCCTTTCTCAGCCGTATGACTGAGTGGATCTCCGAGCCGTATATGACTGATACCCCTTTGACCGCATAAACCCTTCCCTTTTTAGTCGCATGCGCCTGACCCTATCCAGCCGCATGGGCTGTTCTCTTCCAGCCGCATGAGATCTTTCCTGACTCGTAGTGGTACACTCCTGACATGACTAACCTGACATGACCTGATAGTGGCCCCGTCGCGACGTACTCCTGACCAGTAAAATGGACATGTTAAACCTGACATAATTTTCTTGATAAGCTGTTGCGACGGCTACCTGACATGACTTGACCTGTATAATTAATCTGGACACCGTGGGCGATTGTGCTTGTACAAATAATCCAGTCCTATCTTACATCATGTCTAGGAGGGGACTCCTGAGTACCACGGTCAGGAGTACCCATTGAAATGGACTAAGGCTAATAACTAGATTAATACACTTGTCATGAAGAGATCTCCCAGCTATAGGCAATTCCGTTACCTGGGCACGCCTTGGGATCTGTAGCCTGCCGTCGAGTAGGGCACATTTCCAGCACACTGTCATGTGTTGCACCCTTCAAACTACCTAAGGGTACATGCGTTTCCTGGACGATGTACCCACCTGAATTCAACCCTAATCTTTCAACCCGGGTAACCTGGATGGACTGCAGGGCTTGTGGCTGTGGAAGATTCTTACTGCATCTTGTTAGTAATTAGGCTTGTGACAACCCTAGTTAGTTAAAGTATCAAGCCGTAATTCTTGCTTGGCCGTGAAATAATTGGATGGAGTCTAACCAGTCTAGTCTTGCCCTGATCCTGATTACTGCATGACCAGAATGCTTGTATTTATTTTACCGATAAATGGTGAGAATTCCAAGTTCTGTTCAGACGAAGGGTTACAACCCTGGTCCTTGTTTGATTTACGGGTTGTAACCTGGTTATCTGAATAGTTCCATGGTTATCTCGTCGTATATCATCCTGATGTATTTTTTTTATTTCCAGTTCTTACTTTATTTATACTGTTGTGCTGATTGCTGGTTTTAGTTCCTAAGTGAAGCTTCCTTTGTGGCACTTGCTCTTTCTGGGGTCTGACCCAGCTGGTTTTGTATGGCCAGATTTTGGAGCAGCTCCATAGGATCTACCGACCTTCCAGCCAGATGGTGGCCACTAGACGGAACCCTGGCAACGAGTGGGTTTATTTTTGATCTCCCACTTTATTGTAAAAATTATTCTTTTGAGGCGTTTAGCCGACGAGCACCTGTTTAGCTCGGTTGAAATTTACTTACTGTCTGCCTACGGGCTGTAACATGATTGACAGATCCTAGGATTGATCATGTATGACTAAACTCTTGCTAGTCCTAACATTTTGTAACGACTAGCTTCATGATCAGCTGAATATGTAATGTTTGGGACGCCTTACTATTGTATATTTAATGATCATACATCTTGTAACTTTTACTTACTTGCTTGTGATTGAGACACTAGGCTTCTTCATGACCTTAAGAGACTGCTGGCTTGTAGATAAACCCTCATGTATCCTAGACAGCCGTGATCGTATAGCGAGGTGGGTTGCACTTTTATATACGTAGCTGGCTATGTCTGCCCCCGCTCTCCAGTATTCTGGTTCTGGGGCGTGACAGGGGGCATGGTGTGTGTGTTCACAGAGAACAGGGGAGGGGGGTGTTCCAGATTTCTGGAACCAGAAACCAACACACACACACCACACAGATACACACACACACCTATATATATATGTATATACACATGTACACACATGGATATACCCCTCAATTCCTCCTACACACACACACATATATACACTACGTATACATATACTGAAAACATAGAATTATATGTATAAAACATAACAAAAATCGTTTTGAAATTCGATTTTAAAAACTGGGAATTATCCCAAAAATCAGAAAAATGGGACTGTGCACAGTGAGATGGGGTAAACCCAAATACGCGACCCAAATCGAGCTAAGGCTCGAAACCCAAGGTTGGTAACACTAGCCCCTAGTGTCCCTTAGTGTCCTAGGTGCCTGACACGACACCACGACACAATTTGATGTGTCAACTCTAACAAAAACCTAATCGGGTAAACACTGACACACACACACGTACACTGCGTCGTGCACGCGGTCAAGCGTCTCGTGCTCATGACACAGGATACGACACATCTCGTGCTCGTGTCCTAGTGTTCGCCCAGTGATGGGCTACACATGTGTCATCCTGACACGACACTACGACGTGTCCACGAGGGACACGAGGCTCGTATCAGAGCCGATTTCTCGGCTGAAATGTGCGCGTGTAGCGCAGTACGTGTCCAGTGCGAGTGAGTTTTCTCACTCGACACGACACGAGAAGTCATGAGACTTTGGGGGAATGTTCGCAGACATTGCCCCCATGTCTATGTCAAATTTCACGTGTCCTAGTGCTCTGTGCAGTGAGCACGAACAGCGTGGTAGCAGGGCACTGTTCGTGTGCATCGTGCAGTAAGTTCGTATCCATTTTGGACACGAACACAGCACAGAAACGTGCTCAGTCATAGGGTTTCGTGATCAGCATGCCAAGGGCTACCCAAATATGTAATTCGCTTTGCAAAATAACAAAAACTATTTCTTTGAGGCATTTCACCAAACAAGGTTTTATAACCTAGGATACGTGTCCGATACGAACACCAAACCAACCCTAGATTTTACCAAACTTGACCCACAGCTAGGGTAGACCTATATGCATGCATTTATGAAGAAAAAACATAATATTAGCTAGGTTTATGGGTATTTACCTATTGATGCAAATTCCAAGGAAACTCAATAAAGAGGGGGTATTTGTCCTTCCACTTGGTGATGCCCAAAGCTTGTGAAATCTGGATTGCTAGCCTCCCTTAGCACCCTTGATGTTGTAGGGTCCCAATGCAAAAGACTAGAGTGAATTTAGATAAAAAATGATCAAGTTATGGAGGTTTGAAGGAAAGAGAATTTTTCTAGGTTTTAATTCATGTAAAATGATCATGAATAAATATGATGGGGTTATATAGGAAGGGGGGTAGTGTAGGGGTGTCCTTTGGCCGGCCATGGCAAAAGGGGGGGGGGTATCCTTGGCCTTTCTTCATGGTGAAGGCAAGGACTTTTGGTGCCAAGCAAGGATATTTTGAGGGTTTTAAGCAAAATATCACATATGTGAATATCTAGATATTTTCCCTACTTTAACCAATGACTAATATCTATCCTCTAGCTTCTAGGTTAGTGGCTAACTTCTAGATTAGGGTAAACTAGGTTAGGAACAATCATGGTACTTAACAATAATTAAATAATATTAAAAATACATAATTCCAAATAAAATCTAGTAAATTACCAAAATACCCTTTTAGGCTAAAATCACTAATTTGATGTTCTAAGCCTATGGCTAGGCTCACATGGTCATGACAACTTCTAGGTTAAGGAATAACTAGGGTTTACACTAGGGTTATACTAGTAAAATTACAAAGTCATAAGTCATGACTTAGAAATAGTTTTAATTACACTAATAATCACCAAAAATCATATCATGACTAAAACACCATTAATAAATAATAAAAATAATAAATTTTTAAAAATACCCCAATTTCAGAAAACTGGGTGTTATAGGGAACTTGTTTATGATGCCAATCAATGACAAGTTTCTAAAGAAATATTATACTTGAAACATATCAACTTGTATTTCCTTATCTCCTGTAAATATCTATGAATCCGGCAATCGGGTTCACCCTTCTCGATCATGATATGTTTCTAGAGCCCATCTGCCCTAGGACATTCCCTCAACATTTCTCCAGTAGAAAAAATCCAAGTCTATATCACCTCTGAATTATTTTCTATATCCCTGCAGAGTTTAGTCTTACCTCTGAATAAGATGACTCTATATGAAGGTTTACCACGTCCACATCACCTCTGAGTAAATATTCTTATTTAGCAACCTCTATGTTGCTATACTCCACATATAGAACATCCACGTCCATATTACCTCTGAGTTGTTTCATATGTCCCTACAAAGTTATTCTTGCCACGTTCATATAACCCATGGGTAAGAAAATTCTATCACAAACCTCAGGTTTACCACGTCCATATCACCTCTGATTAAACACGTTTGCTAATCGAATCTCCATTATAATCTCAACTTACCATCTGTACCTAAAACCAAGGTGCGTTAGAGATGTTAAGTCCACAAAATCTTCCACAAGTTCATGACTAAAATGAACAAAGAAAAGTTCTTTATTTCTTTCATAAAAAGGGGAAAGGGGAACTACATTTCAAAATGAACAAAAGCAACAAAAAAGAATAAAGCCAAGGATCGGCACACAGCTCGTCGATACGACGCTTTAAAGCTTCAGCCCTGGAATGGACGTTTGCCAAAGCTCGATGTTCTGCCTCACAGTACGTCGCTTCTTCGTCCTTGAAGGCAACGAGGTCGACATGTTTAGCGTCCAGTTCTGCCTTTTTTTTGGTCAGCTGGTCTACATGTTGAGTAAGCTCCGTCGCCTCGTGACTCGATGTGTCTAGCTTAGCTGCTGCTTGATGAGAGTCAGCTATGAATTGGATCCATTGTTCCTGGAGCAGGCAGATCTTATCGTCGACCTCTACTATGTTCTCACCCAAAACCTCTTGTATGCTAACATGGGCCTCCACAGCTGCAACAAGTTCAAGCTCTCTGGCACCGGCTTCAACCAAATCATGTTACAAAGTCGTTCAGCTGGATGAGTAAGCTAACTCAGCCTCAGCAACTTCGATGACAAGCCGACTCTGTTCCTCTCCTATCAAGAAGGAAAGATTATTCTTCTGAAGGCTCTGGAGTTCAATTAGACAATGGTCAAGCTCGACAACTGTTGCCTCCAAGGTTTTAGCCGTAGCATCATAGCCTTGATGAGACCTGACAGAAGCTACTTGTGAGAGCGCTGATGCCTTGGCCACCGCAAAAGTCCAGCCCTGCTCTAGAACATCAGATACACCACTCCTTAAAATCTTATAAAAGACCTCGACGATGAATTTTACATAGTCGTCTGCCTCAGCCAATGTTTGAGGTGTCATCGGGGGTATCATCGAGAGCCCCATGCGAACTAGATGTACAGCGGAACCGAAAATGGCAGAACTCGTCTACAACAAGGCCGTTTGAAAGCCAACACTTAAGCGGCAATCGTCACCTCTCCAGTCGAACCTTCGGCTATCAAGGTTACTTGACTAGTCTCTCCTGGGAAGAATCTGCTAGAGTTGCCCCAGAAATTGGATCCTCTGCTGATCCGAACTGATCTCTAATAGCCCCAGGACTGGGCTCCACAGCGGGCTGTATCTCTGAGGGAACCGCCCTAGTTATAGTCCTCCAAGGGATGTAAGCAGGAGCAGGACCTCCTTTAATTGGAGTCTCATCCCGGTTGATACCCGTCTTAGAGGATCCACCAATCTCGGAATCTACTATCGTCAGAGTAGGAGTAGGACTCGGCAGCTGAACCGGCTCCTCTAATTCACTCTATCACCGGAGAAGGGATAGGACTTGGTCGCTGAACCGGCTCTTCTACTACGCTCTCCGTCACTGGAGCAATGGTAGGGTTCAGCAGCTGTTTTATCTCCTCTGTCTCACCATCATGGGGCGATCCAGGAGAGACTACCCTCTCATCCATCTCAAAATGGTCACCACCCTCAATCGCTGGTTCTTCGTCGTCCACCCTATAGTAGCATCTGGGGTATCAGTCGATAGGGGCGGCTCTCGAACGTACTCTATCTCGACCTCGAGAGGAGCGTTTAGTCTTGTCCCTTCGAGAGATTGGTTAGCGGCTTCTTCAACCGCCACATCAGCCTCAGTCGTAAGCTCTTCCAAGAGCTGCAAAGGCCTCTCTTGGTGCGTATCTACAAACAAAACATAATTAATACTACTACTCAAACTGACAACTATGCATAAACAAAATTACCTAAGACGTTCGTCGAAGGTGGGTCAGCATTCAATGACTCCAGTAGATTGCTGAAGTCATCCTCCGCATAATTGAAAGAGGTGGAAGTATGGACCCGGACAATGACATCTTGGTCCTCCTCACCCGAAGACTCCGCAACGGGAGGGATACGCTCTTCAGGAGAGCTAAAAACATCCTTCTTGAAGGGTTCATCCAGATGTCGTCTTGATGACCTGGATTTCTTCTTCTTCGCACCCTAAAAACAAAGGAAACACGATGAGGGAAGGAAGACCACCTTTTATCCCTTAAAATAGAGAATAATATGTTTACCTTTTCAGGAAAAGGCTCTTTTGTCTTCGGCGTAGGCAAAGCTAGAGTATTCCCAGACTTGGAAGCTAAAACCTTCTTCTGCCTTTTTAGTGCAGAAGACCCCACTTCCGTCGGAGCTTGCCTCATCAACTGACTACCCGTGGACTCCTCCGGCGGTTCCTCCGTTATGGCCACTAAGGCAGCTGCCGGTACTGGAGCACCCGTCGGGCGATACGACCGAGCTCTCATGATTGTGTCGCGGTGCCCCTCGAGCTGGGTCCCGACGATAAAACTCTCCTCCCTATTATAGCCGAAAGATAAAGTGTTCACAGAACAATAGAGCTTGATGACGGAATACAAGATGTACGGCCGAGGATTCAAAAGTGGAGTTATAAAATGCACCCCTATACACCCAGTATTGTAGTACTGCGAAGCCTGGGCTCCATCCAACAGGCTCCCAATGTGCCCCAAGCTGGTGCTCGGGTTGTCCAACATCAGCTGACTATAGCCGAATTGACGGGCAAAACGGCTTGGTCGATACGGCTCTAGGAAGCAGTAGTCCCTATTCTGATATACCAAATGAGATGGTCAGATGCATTATAACCAACGCAACCCCCAATCCGGAAGGGTGAAAGGATCTACGCGTGTATCCTCCAACTCCACATCAGCATCAAAGCCCAAAAAATAGGGCCAACCTTAAAAATGTCCCATCCTTGAATATGGGGCAAAAGCTTTAGACAAATGGGGATACCAGTGTGCAGCCACTTCCTTCTATGGTTGCGACAGATAAGAGCATCACCCGCAACATGTCCCTCTTCTATGCCAGGGCTCATCAAGTTGGGGTGATGTAGTATCAACCACCCCATCAAATAGTGGTAGGACAGCTCCACTCGATAAAATTTTTGCTTTTTCCCTTCATGTCCAAGACTTTCTCTACAAACTTCGGAGGCCCGGCTGTAAGTGGCACACCATCGCGGGAAGCAAGGCCAAACGACGGCGAATACCATCTTCACTGCAGGCGGGATAAGGTTACGGGTTACCCTCCATGGAGCCTGACCCTCTAGGAAACACATAGTCCCGGAGCCATATCATTAGATAAGCAGCTAGCACAGCCTTCGGGGACATTATCTGCGTGGAGTGCCAAAGATAACTGTAAATGTTATCAGTCGGCACCCTATTTTCACCCTCTTGCAGATTCTATTTGCCCAGTTCCTTCATTTGGGCAGCGATCTCTTCACGTGTGGAACCCTGAGGGGTAGTGAAATAAACCTTCTTTGGGTCATCTTTTTGCCAGGAAAAGATATAATTCCTCCAAATAGTCACATGGGGGGATGCCCTGGTCTTGTCTTTTTATTGATTCACATGATGGCAATAACTCCTTGTATACAGCCATCATCTGCGAATTCTTTGCATAAAAAAAGAGCTCCTTATTTGTTAGAGAATACTATTCATATAGCTCAGTCCCTTAGGGGTGTTTCAAGACTTCAAACATCTCGTACAGCGCCAGTCCCAGCTCTCCTACGGGTGTATAAAACATACCGGAATGAGGATTATACAGCTCCAAGAGGGCCAGGAACATAGGCTGGTTCATCTCCATTCTAGCCTGGGTAGCCCATATGGAAGAATCTAAACCAAGATCCTTGAGCTCGTCCTTGTACTTTGTCAGGATCTACAAGGTCAGGTCGTCTCATTTTGGTACGTAATGGCACCAACCTTCCACCCAAAATTTGCCCTTCGGGTACGTGATCTTGGCCGCCAGCATAAGATTGGCGAAGGTCGAAGCACTAAAGGCAAAAGTGTTGTTGGGCATGTCACTGAATATGCTTCCAGGATAAAAACTTGTAGAGAGTAAAATGGCCCACCTCGCACAAACTTAATGACGTCTTTATGATCGAAACTTTAGTCAATTTTAAAAAACCCCAAAACTGCTCCCTCCTGGGCTGGGGTAAGTTCCCAGTTCATCCTACCCTTTGAAGACAAGCAGGTGAATGCGGACAACGACAGTTGGCATTCAGTCTTCGGTGCGTACATGCGAAGACCCTTCGCCTTATGGAACCAATCTTTCTTGATCTTCAAAAGCTTTACTTCATAAGAGGCAGTCTGTCCCCAAACAGAAATTGGGGCTTCAGATAAGACTTAGTTGTACTTCCAGTAGCAGGGAGTAGGCCCCTCTAGAGGAAAGAATACGGCTGGTCCCTGATCAGCGTCATCCTTTTTGGTGGCTGGTCTAGCATAATCACAACCTTGGCAGGATTGACCCCTTCTTTATTGACGTCCAGACCCATCTGGCAAAGGGAGTAGTCAAATATAATCTCATCCAATCGAGTTAAGGTCATAGACACTGCAAAAAGGCAAAGGCAAAAAATTTAGCAAAAATATGGTCTTTTTAAAGAAAGACAAAAAGACATGCGTAGCCTGGCATCAATGCATCTGAAGTTATGCCCATCAACGAAGGCCAAAGCCTCGGCACATCCACAGGACCGAAGTCTATGTGCGTTGGTTGAAATATACCTCAGCGCATCTTCAGGACCGAAGTCCATGTGCGTTGGAAATGTAACATCTTCGGCGCATCTTCAAGACCGAAGTCCACACACGTTAGCAAGGTAAAGCTTCGGCGCATCTTCAGGACCGAAGTCCATGTGCGTCAGCGAAGTGAAGCTTAGGCACATCTTTAGAGTATAGCTCTATGAGCCATACCTATGCACTTCAGCACTGTGGTTGGCACATGTTTCTGATGGTTGCCCATCCACGCGCCCAAACCGTGCACGAAGTGTCTATGTGTTTTTGGAGACGTTGATAAAAGCGGCCACTCACCGATCACTTCCCTATGAACATCGGGATGAGTGGTGTCAAAGATGTCAGGCTCGTCAGCAGCGACTTCAACGGGATTCTTATCCTTGCCCTTGTTGGCGACGGCGGAGTGGGGAGCTTTGGGGGCCATTGTAAAGGGAAATTAGGTTTTTTCAAAAAGAGAAAAAAAACTCTAAGGAGATAAGAACTTGAAGAAAAAAGCAGAAGAGTCTCTCTCTCAACCTAAGTGCCTACTTATAAGGCTTGGGGAGGTGCTTGACTTGATAAGTGGTGACGTCAGCAGCCGACGCTTCGAAGTTCGTGAAGGGACAACATCAAATTTTTAAAAAGTTTATTATTAATCTGACACGAGAACCGAAGCATTATCATCAACAGATGTTCCAACGCAGTCATGTGCGAAGATGGCCATGCGCACAAACAGATCGTGTGCTTAAAAGTTCTACTGCCTATGCATCTTGTTCAAAGTATTTCAAAAACTTGTCTAAGTTTTAAAAACTTTGAGGGGGTCTTATAGAAGCATAAAAAATCATGCTCCCAGCAACTTAGTCCAAACAAGGCACATCCCTATGCGCTACAAAAGACATGTGCCAGAGACGCTGAGCAATCTTGGCATATCACAAAAAGACAGCAGATGAAAGCGCATGAAAAGAAGATTTTTATTAATTATAAAAATCTACTTCATTATTTTTTTTTATATATAGAGTCCTACAGACTAGTCTAAACTCTACGGATAGGCGCATTACTTTCACGTCTCAGCATAGGCGCATCTCTTCTTTGTCGCAAGCGAATCACTTTCTCGTCACGAACGAATAACTTCTTCGTTAGGGGCGCATCACTTTCTCGTCCTAGATCAGGCACATCACTTCCGAATGAAGCAGTTATTGAGCAAAACGTGGGTTGACAATCAATCCAAACCCAGTAATCAATATCTTGGTACTCGACTCTTGTATCAGGGAAGATCACTGCCAGTGAAGAATACGAGCACGAACTGCTCTATCCATAACTAACTCGGCACGTCTCGGTCCTCTAATGGAGTTCGTAGTTAAAATTGAAGCTTCTTTGAACAAAGAGATCCACAACCCACAACATACCATCTCGCCAAGGAGGAGGATCGATTGGGTTCATTCTCGATAAAAGTTGTGTGAAATAAGAATAAGTAAACTCTCTTCATCACAAACACATCTATTTATAGGCCAAGACAGAACCAAACCTATGCGCCAAGTGGCAGCCTCCCCTAAGTTAATACGATGAACCTTGCATTAATGGCAATGAATCTGCCATCTCGATTTCAACCAAGTGAAAGTCATTAATTTTGAGCCTCGAAAGGCTCGACATTTTTGACCAAAGATGATGCGCCCTACAACTGATGTGCTCCTCGGATAGATGCCCCCCATAGTCGAAGCGCTCAATGTGCATGCGCTGCACAAATAATGTGCCTACAGAAACTCTTCACCCATCAAAAAATTTAATGCTAAAGTGTCAGAAGTCAGCAACACACGTCTCAAGAACTAAAATTGATAGTTTTCACAGAAAAGTAAGAGATGCCATCATACTTGTTTATTGGTTACAGCGGTGCTTCGCCACACGGCTGACTCGAACAAAACATTCGCATACGCCTCTAAAGTGATGTGCCCAAACTTGCTATGTGCCCCTAGAGGCCATGCGCCAAGTCTTCTCATGCGTCGGATCTCTCTGGCATATCAAATCTATGATTTCTCAAACCGATCGATAGCTTTGAGCAATGTACATGTGCCACGTGTCATTGACCCAGTTCTGCTCATGAACGGGTGCCAACCACCCAAGATCTTAGCAACAAATAAATCTCAACAACTGCTACGTATCAGCTCATCCGCAGCCCAACAGTATAATTATACCAAATTCAGTTTGAGCTTACTGGGCGCAGCACCCCTGCGCCCAATAAAGTCATGCGCGTAGCATTCCTACATGCAGAAATTTCTATGCATGCATCACATATGTGCGCATCGCACATGCGCACATGCGCATATGAATGGATCATTCCAACCCCTATAAATAGAATGATAAACCTTTCACTCAAGGCCCCCCAGGATTTTATTACACATTCATAGAGTCAAAGCTTACTTTAGGAGAGCTGAATCGCCGTCCAGCCGAAGACTTGCATTCGCTTCCTGATTATTTTCATATCGTCAACGGAGTAAACAATCAACCCTCCATTGCCACTCATCCCTAGAAAAAACAAAAGTGTACTCTAAAGATCCTACAGAGGATCCAAGCTATACTCTGTTCATTTTTTAATATAAAAAGTTCTTAATTATTTTGTAATGGCAAACAAGCTGGCGACTCTGCTGGGGACCACTTTCTCTTCCAACGAGAAGGTAGTATCAAAATCTAACGACAACAAACTTGGCTCCATGTCAAACTGAATACGAACAACGACAGTTGGCATTCGGTCTTCGGTGCGTACATGCGAAGACCCTTCGCCTCAAAGAACCAGTCTTCCTTGATCTTCAAAAGCTTTGCTTCAGAAGAGGCCAATCTGTCCCCGAACAGAAATTAGGGCTTCAGATAAGACTCGGTTGTACTCCCAGTAGCAGGGAGTAGGCCCCTCTCTATCATGACCAGGAGGAAAGAAGAGGACTGGTCCCTGATCAGTACCATCCTTTTGGGTGGTTGGTCCAACATAATCACAACCTTGGCAGGATTGACCACTTCTTCATTGATGTCCAGACCCATATAGCAAAGGGAGTCGAACAAAATCTCATCCAATCGAGGTAAGGTCATAGAGACTGCAAAATGACAAAGGCAAAAAGTTAGCAAAAACATGGTCTTTTTGAAGAATGACGAAAAGACATGCGCGGCCTGGCGTCAGCGAACTTGGCTGTGCTGTTGGATCGGGTCGTAGGCCCGCCAAAATAGAATTTCGGTCGACCTTTCCAGAATCGGACCAAACTTGGCTCACAGGACCAGAAAAATGACATGAGTCCAGTGGCCAAGTTTCTTCTCGAGAGGACGAACGTGCACGAAGTTGTAGGCTGATTTACAAAGAGGTCAATACGGGGTATCATGGCCGATACGCCTCGATTTTTTTACACACATAGCAAAATCGAGTTCCGTCGAATCCACACATCTGCGAAGTCGATACACACCTTTCAGTTTGCGACCACGTCACCCATTGTCGAGGCAAGCGTCGTATCGAGAAACTTCTCTAAAATTTGTAGTTTTGAAAACTAAGTTTTCCTGATTTTTGAAACTGTTTTAACAATAATTTAATAAACAAAAAATACAACCAAGGGGGGTTTCGATCTCTTATAGGTTGTATATAACCTTGTTCAAATCGATTTGTGAAAATGTCGATGGATCGGCAAAAATTTGCCTTCCAAGACAGTGCATTAAACGGGTTTAATCTGTCCTGCTTTTCAAAAAAACCAGGTTTTTGTCTCAATTTCTTCTCGTTTACTCGTCGAATATTTTCTAGTTCGATATGAACTAACTGACAGGGTTTCTAGGGGGTTATATAGGCTGTTTATAAGAATTTATAAAGTCAGAAATGATCGAGTGTATATGAAGAAAACTCACGTTGAACGGGCCTACCTGGCTACGTTTGACATAACAGGGTCTTCCATGTTCTCGGCCATCCCGACGTTCATCGGCAGCCTTGCGAGGTCATGCATGCAGTCATGACGCTTCGTGGGGGTGATCAACTTCTCCATCGGGTTTCCATATGAACAAGGATTTTTTTATTTTTCAATCGAAATCAAATCCTGGTTTAAATCGGGGTGGAATTGATTCAGGGGTATAAATTGAATTGGATTTAATCCTCTACAATATATTCTTCTCTTCCTTTCTAGCTATTCGCAAGATCGGACCTTCAAAATTACTGTTCCTGCTGGGAACAATAATAAGTAGGTTTATATATATATATATTTTACTTTAAAATTAACTATCTAACTATACTTATATATATATATATATATATATATATATATATATATATATATATATATATATATATATATAGCTAAAGCCTTCATTGAAAAGGAAATCGAGAGGTTGGAACCGGGAGATAGCCCAAGTTCCTTCAAAATGAGGGAGGTACCCTTAACAAAGATCCTGACAAAATACCAGAAATATATATATATATAATATGAAAATACAGAATATTACTAAAAATCAGGATGATTCGAAATTTCAAAATTTCAAAAATACGAAATTATTTGAAATTTTGAAAAAATGAAAGGCGGTTGGGGGGAACGGGTGCGAATCCCTAGGGGTAGAATAGGTCCAAGCCCGAGGAGAGCGGAGGCACCCTGCCCGAGGGGAGGCTCTCCGCCCAAAGAGCGGTGGCACCCTGCTCGAGGGTTGGGGGCACACGACTAGAGGACGGAGGGGGCGCGCGGCCCGAGAGAGAGTCGGCCCCCCCTGATCGCAGCTCCGGCGAGGAATGCCGGCCCGGAGGGGGAAGGCACTGACGGAAGTGGGGGTCTCGATCTCCGGGGGGAGGGAGCGGCGATCGGCCTCCGGGCGAAGATGAGGGGACTCGAGGCGGCCAGGCAGAGGAGGGGAGGGCGGGCGACACGCGCGAGAAATCACGGCCACGCCGGCGGGGGAGAAGAGGGGGGTGCTTCGCGCAGGACGGACGACACGTAGCTGCCGACGAGAGGGAGGGAGGGGGCGAAGCCAGGCCAATGCCGGGGGGACCGCCGAGAGGGAGGATGGCTCGACCCGGGGTGGGAGCTACGGCTACAAGAAGGGGGTCGGGTAGACTGCGTGGAGGCAGGGGGGAGGGTGCACCACGGGCAGGGGCAGGCCCTGCCGGAGGGTGCCGATAGGACCGGGGTGCGGCGGGGATCGGAAGAGGAGCTGCCGCTGGGCCGCCGGGAGCCGAAGGAGAAGGGTCTGGGGCGGACGAGGCCGGACGCGAGGGTGTTCCCCTCAGGGAGGGGAGCACAGGGGGAGTGGCCGCGGCCAAGGCGGGGAGGAGGTAACGGAGGTCGGGGAGGAGGTAACGGGGAAGCACAGGGGTCGACACAGCGGGAGAGCCGGAGGCCGGAAGGAGGTAACGGGGGGCCTCGTCAGGGTCGCCATGGGGAGGAGCCCGCGAGGACGACGCAGCCAGGGAGGCCGGAGGCCACCGAAAGGCGGGGGAAACCGGGATGAGGGCTGCTGCCGAAGAAGGGGGCGGCGCGGGGGGGGGGTGGGGGCGGCGAGAGTGGGTGGGAGAGTGGACGAAGCGATGCCAAGAGGGGGTTGGTTCGGAGGGTGGTGGACGGGTTTTCAGCGCCTGGCTCGGGACCGCCGGGGGCGACGTCGTCGCTGACGCCGAAGGGGAAAAGGGGAGGAGGTCGGGGAAACCCGTCTGGAAGAGGGGAGAGGGCTCCATCGGGAGGGGGCAGGCGAGGCCCGAGCCGCCGGGGAGGAGACCGGCCGGCCACACGGGCCAGCCAACCACCAGGAAGACTCCGGCGAGCGGCGGCGCTCCCAGCCGGAGAGCGGAAGCTCCTAACAGCCCGTTCCCTCTGACCACCATTTCTCAAAAGTATATATATTATATATATATATATATATATATATATATATATATATATATATTTTATATATATATATATATATATATATATATATATATATATATATATATATATATATATATATTAATTATACTCTTTAAATGAGTAATTCCAATAAAATGATATATATATTGAGTATATATTATATATAGATATATATATATATATATATATACTTGCATATTGCTATCAAATTATAAACTTCCAATATTTATACTAAAAGGCAGTGTATACTCATATATTAATAAAAACAAAACTATATATACATATATAGTGGACATATACATGTATACAAAATATAATAAAAGATAAATTTAAAGATAAATAAAAATAAAATACACGATTTTTTTAGGGGTTTTACATCCTACCCAACTTACAAAAATTTCATCCTCGAAATTTAAAAACAAAGGACGATCTGTGACTAAACGGGGTTAGAGGAATCAAGATTGCGATATTTTATCGTGGTTATCTAACAGATGATCAAGAAGAAATATAATGCAATACGAAGATCGTACCGCGACTTTCCAATGGATGGAAGAACGGTTACGAATGAAACTCAAGCTTGGCATCACATTCTAAGAGATAGAGTATACTCAGTTGAAGGCTCTACCCAACTTGCAGAAATTGGTTAATCGTGGAAAGCACCGTAATAGGACTTCTAAGAAGGTCAAATTATAAGAAGATGTACGAGATTGTGATATACTTCTTACCGTAGTCACAGACTCTAAAGGAACCCTAGATATTACCTGTTTAATATTGCTCATATATTGACCATGTTTCATCAAGGCAGTATGAGAGGTCTTGATTGAACATAATCAGGAACAAGTTGGTTGAGAGGGATTCCATTCATCGCATAACCTAGGCTACAAAGAGATACCGTTAAGGGATTTATGGAAGGGGGTTCGTAGACCAAGAGATGGGGACTACATAAAAGGTGTAGGGACTCATTTCATAAGGTTAGGTTTTATAGTCCAAGTATAGAGATATGCATGTATGGGTTTAATTGTGTTTTGGTGGTTTCCTTAATTGGACATCAATCTTGGAATGAATGAATCTTGGGTTTAAATCTATATTGGCTAGGAAAAATCTTGTAAAATCAATCTAAATTATTCCTATTAGGTTAGGGTAGCCTAGAACTGGTTCTCACTCAAGTGGTCGGCTAGTTTCGAGTCGGGTTAGTTAAATAGGTCCCGTAAATGTGAAGATGCGTCTTCTGTGACTTTTGTGTATAAGTAGCACAGGAGGCCTCAATTGAGTGGCACACTAGTGGCATGTGCATAGTGGGCTTCGAGTAGATCACAACCATATATTGTGTCAAAAGGTTTGAGTCGAGGTTGGGTCTCCAATTGAAGTCGAGAAGTATATCGGTATTACGGTATGGATTATAGTTGGTCTCTTTGACCCAGAAGTCGCATTAAAAAAATAGAGCACAAGAGGACAAGGTTAGGTGGGACAATATGCCTAAATAAAGGTGGACTCGTTTAGGTCTTGCATATGAAATTTGTTGAAAGGTAACAACTAGTATTGCGCTCTGAATATTAACGTCACGGTAGAGGACAACTAATGATCTAAATAGAAAGTAGATTTTTATGAGGCACTTGATTTATCATCCTAGCAAAAACCAATTTATCCTAATCAATCAGTAATCCTAGTAGATCCTAAAATCTAGAGGGACTTATAATCTATATACTTCAGAATTTCCTTTCTCGAAATTAACATGATATGGTATGGTAGATATGAATCATGTTCGAAGATCTTTCTTTGATTTTGAATATATGAAAAACGATTGTGTATGTCATACTTGTGTTCCTAAGAGGATTCTCCTGGCATGAGACGCTATAATGACACACGACCCGAGGACATAAGCCATTTCACCCTTCTTATAACATATACATGATTTTGCAAAGAGGGTATCGAACTCTATGGCACGTCGTAGAAATCCTCTAACGACTAAGTCCTTCATTTGATATTCTAAACAAGTTTATATATGCTACGGTTATAAGACTACTAAATGTGTCGAATGTAGGGATTATGCAATTTGATGCTAACTAGTGAATCCTAATATTCTTAGGTGAGGCCAAGGTAATTACACTTATGCAAGACAACTAAACTAGCGAGGATATGGCCCTAATATTAAATTGTGTCTCAACGACGTAACTGGGGAAATGCATGCCGTATCCCTACCCCCATTAGGGATGCCTATCAAGGCTATGGTAAATACTTCTATGTCATTGCGGATGTACTATAGGATGTCTGATAGACTTGTTCCGGTTTATTCCAGCTAATACTTAGGGTCGGGTTGGTTAACCCATATCAATCCAGGTTATAACCAAGCAAAACAAGAAATTTCTCAAAATATTTCAAAGAACGACTCTAAGCCAATCAGAATGCAAAGGAGGTAGACTTATGGCCTGGTCGATGGCTCACTATACTTGTGTATCTATAGCTATCATGGACATAGGTGGTATGGTAAACTAAGGGGAGCATTATGTGTCTATCTTCCCTCAAGCACGAGCATTTATTTTTTCGAAATAGGTAAAGATGAAAATAATAATAATAAAGAGTTCAAGGGAGATGGGATCGAATGCAAATACGGGGTTCAAAAGGCGATTGAATAATTCAAAGAGAGTTTTCAAGACAGTTGCGGATGAGATCCTAGAGGACAAGTATATTTGTCAACTGTATCTCAATCCACGTAGAATAACCATATGAAGAGAGAACCAAGTGCACCAAGGTTGATCATACCTTAACACCTTGATTCTAATTAAACAATGTATTAGTGGGTGTCACCAATAAAACATATGTCCTGAACAAGCTCGATAAAGGAATAAGCTTGCAAAACTTGGCTATGATAGCAGCGTAATTCAAGATAGTCCAAAACAAAAGTACGTGATATTGTGATGAAAAAAAGTATAAATATTTCAAGTACCTTAAAAATCTAAGTCTTGTCCGGTGTTTTTGTCTCTACAGTTGTCCTATTGTCTTCCTGTCTAATGCTTTAGCCGACCAAATGGGTTAGGGACCTCTAGATAAACCTATTAGTGTCATTCAATAATTGGTTGTCAGGACAATAGGATGCTAGTTTGTGAGGCATACTACCCAACTTATACGAGTTCAACTAGTAGTGTGATTGAACAATAGACAATATATACCTAGTACGAGTCATCTTCCTAACCTCTATCAAGCACGAAAGAAAAGATAAGATTTATGGTAGAAAGGAATCAGACAAGATGCAAATCAAGACAGTCAAGCGAGAGTTCAAAAATGGAATCAAGGAAGGAGATCAAGCATGTAGATGAGATCATAGACTCTAGTCCTATATGAAGACTTGCTTGGTACAGTCATATAATCAAACATTTTTTTCGTTAACCTACATGGGCCACCATAAAAATATGTAACACTCCAGCCCCAAAATACGTAGGACTAGGTACGTAGACATGTCAGCCGTATAATAAATATACATAAGCTGTAAATGTAGTATAAACACGACTACTAATCTTATCCACAAAATAAAGAATAAAAATATTATAAAATCAACTATGAATTGTCATTTGTACAAGTCGTTGGACGGAGACAAATCCATTACCAACCATTTTAAATAAGAAGTAATACATAACAAATGAAAGAATTTGTCAAAAGTAGCAAAGGTTGATCCACGAGCAAGTCATCTTCGATGGAATAGAGAAATCTACGATATTGGCTAGAATTTCTGTAAAAAGTCAAGAAAACACATATACCTGGAGAGATTACCAGGTCCTCAAAGGAACGCAACAAGAGACATAAATATATACCATATAATCCAAATATAAAAAATATCGCAAGTCACGAGTAAAATTAAAATGTTCCAACCATAACATGGCCTAGTATCTGTCAACGAAACAGTGAACCATCCCCACAACCAAACAAGGACAAGGGGTGGATACTATTTTGTGATGTGACACTATCCCATGCCATGACTAAAATAGAGTGTGACATGACATATGTAATGCCCCAATCCCAACAATACGTAGGACCAGCACATGACTATGCCAGCGAGCATGCATACGTAGGCTACTCCAATATATGGAACCCACGAATCATACATAAGCTGTAAATGAACTCCAGCTCATAAAGAAATCATGGTCACAATATAGCAATGATAAATGTCTAGAAATAGTCCAGTCTCATGGAATAAAATAAAATAGTCCAAGTACGATAGTCAAACTAAAGTGATAAACAAATAAAAGATAATCATGGAAACTCGGAAGGTGCAACCTCTCCGTCTGGATGGAATGACTCTAATCTAAATTCGTACACCTGAGATAATCCTGCTCGTCTATACCTAGAAGAAAAATTAGGTCCTCAGCGGGACAAAGCAAGATACATAATATACATGCTATAATACTGAAATAAAATTATATATATGGAAAGGTATTTCTAACATCTTAAATGTGCAATTTAGAGGACAACTTTCACGCGCATGGGTAGGATTTAGGCTATCTCGAATAATCCACGTAACTCAAAGCTAGTGGTGTACATACACTGTCATCCAGTCATCTGTATCTGTCCGTAACGATCAATGATCGTCAGAGGGCATCTGCAACTCATCAATTTCTATAGTTCCATCCAGATACTATGGTTTACCAATTTGTCTGTCCCATACGCGCTAGCGACTGTCCTCCCCCATAATCCTACACTGACCAAGTCATGTCCACAGCTTGTCCAGTTTGTAACTGCTTGAGTCTCTAATATCCTAATCATAGAAGTCACAGTATCTATCCGTCACACATCTCTTACGTATTGATGGGCAGTCATATACGCAGTCCGTGCCCCTATCAAGATGTCTCAATCGTATAATGTGAGTATCATGGCCAAAGGAGCTATAAAAATATTCCACAATTATAAGGTAGTCCTCTAATACTAACTCGGTATGCATACAATAAAGACTAGACATGTAAATGACTATTATGGTCATTTGTATCCAAGTATAGCTTGGACACATATTTATCTAAACAGGAGTATTGAGTAATATCAAAACATAACTGAAACATGCTAGAAAGGAATAATAAATAACAGTAAAATAGCAAGGCATACTTGCCTGGATTCTGAGTAGTAGCAAGAAAATATCCAAGTAGTGAACTCGGCAAGTCAACCATCGCAAAAAAGATGGAATCCAAATGAACGTCTCCGGATGCTGAAATAAACATAACCAACATTCGCAGAATGAGTAAAAAAGCTAAAACAGCCTACCTATAAGTCCAGTTTGGACACAGGGACAAAAATGGTAGTTTTGGGTCAAAACGGGATCTGCCGTTGAGCCTACTTCGCACCGAAAAATGTGCTAGAATCAAAGTTCTCAAAATTTAGCAAATTATATGTCTACATGACCAGAACGACGATACGAACTCAACGGTATGTCCAAAATTGGATTTCGATGAGCCAAAGTCAAAATCGTCCGTTAAGCAAGACAACGGGACCCACAAAATGGTATTCCGGTCAATATTCTCAGAATCTGATGAAACTTGGGTCACAGGACCAGCGACGTTGTGAGTCCAATGATGCAAGTTTCGTTGCGACATGACATGTGTGCACAAATTAATTAGAAAATTTTGAAAAGGCCGATACAGAGGTTTTCTAATGGATACAGTTCAAATTCGTCGTGTACACGCGACGAATTTGAATTCCGTCGAATCCCATATGTCCATGGTCTATGTATGCACCATTCGATGCAAACAGCACATGTCGAGGCGGTCAGGTTTGACGGAACCAACTCTGTATCACGAAAATTTTAGTTTTGAAAATATAGTTTTTTTGTGATTTGGAACTTGATTAACATGCAAATTAGTACAGAATAATTAAAAGTAATTAAAGGATATCAATCTTGGTTATATTGGCTTTATAACAAAGAAATAATATTGAGATTCGGTTCACAGGTTTGGGAGAAATTGATTCCCAAAGTTTGGTGTTTGGGACAGTTTTATACACTATTTTGAAACAGGTTTTCGCTCGACTTCGAGTCAATTTTTCACTTGATTAATATAATTTTTAAAAAAATCTAATTGAAGAGGTAGATAGAGGGTTATGTTGTGAATGCATACGAAGAATCGGTTCGTAAAAAGAGCAAGTGAGGAGGAAGAAATCGGACCTGAAACATGGGGTCGTTGAGTTCGGTTATGTTGTGCGCGGGATCAGGTTCGGTCGGGTTCGGGCTGTCCAGGCGGTTTCTCCGGCGGTGGCGATGGCCGACGATGAGAGGGGGTGGTCTCCGGGATAGGCAAAGGTGTGGCAAGGCTTGGGACAAGTTGGATCGGGAGTTTGTGAAAGCTTTTCTTTTTCTCTTTTTTTTGAAAATGTAAGGGTTGGCTGATGCTTTAGAATAGGGAAATAAACTCCAATTTATTAGAATTGATACTAAACAATGGTTTCTTTAGGAAAGAATTCAATGGAAATTAATTGGAAGTTTTTACTAATGGATACAAGGTCGGACTCTTGCTGTTTCAAACGAAAAAGAAGTTTGATAAGGAATGAATGTTAGGGGAATATGAATGGAAAGAATTTATTATGACTGAATGGGAGTTAAGGAGATTTGATGGAGAATAGATTAGGAAAGGATTTGAATAATAATAAATAAAGTTTTTTGAGAGGGTTTACATTCTACCCAACTTATAAAAATTTCGTCCTCGAAATTAAAATTATCGCACGAATTAAGAATAAACAAAATTTAGTGCGGTAAAAAAGAATTTAAGTATGTAAGGTCATACCTTGATCCTCAAAAAGTTGAGGCAAACGCTTGTGTATGCCGTCCTCACACTCCCAGGTGGACTCTCCTGGCGAATGATGCTTCCACGAAAACCAAGGGGATCGATTGGTTCCTCATGACCTTCACTTTGCGGTCTAATATCTCCACAGGCTGCTCTTGGTATGATAAGATCGGGCCAACAGTGATCTCAGAGTGATCCAAAACATGACTACTATCCACCACGTATCTCCTCAACTGCGAAACGTGGAATACATCATGCACTCCTTCAAGTGATGGCGGTAGAGCCAACCGATAAGCAACCTCTCTAATACGCTCCAATACATCAAACGGTCCAATATATCTTGGACTCAACTTGCCTCGACCTCCAAAATGGATGGTGCCTCTAGTCGGGGATATCCTCAAAAAAACATGATCGCCTTCCTTGAACTCCAAAGGTCGGCGATGAAGGTCTGCCCACTGCTTCTGTCTGTCCTGAGCTGCACGAAGGTGACCCTGAATTGTCTTCACTTCCTCTACTGTGCTGACGACCAACTCTGGTCCCAATATCTGATGCTCTCCCACGTCCCTCCAGCAAACTGGGGACCTACATTTCCTACCGTACAATACTTCAAACGGAGCCATCTGAATGCTCGCTTGATAGCTATTGTTGTAGAAAAACTCGACAAGATGCAAGTGATCCTCCAAAGTCCAACATGTATGCCCTCAACATATCCTCCAACGTCTGAATAGTATGCTCTGACTGCCCGTCAGTCTGAGGATGATAAGCCGTACTAAACTTCAGACGAGTTTCCCAGCTCTCCTGCACGCTCCTCCAAAAATATGATACGAATCTCGAGTCTCGATCGGACACGATACTCACTGGTACACCATGCAATCTCACGATCTGCCTCATATAAAAATTAGCTAAAACCTCTGTAGATTGACCAACTAGAAATGGTATGAAGTGTGCTGACTTGATAAGTCTATCTACAATAACCCATATCGCATTTTGCCCATTAGGACTCCTCGGAAACCCAGTAACAAAGTCCATGGTAATATGCTCGCATTTCCACTCAGGAATCGGAAGCGGCTGCAATAATCCTGCAGACCTCTGATGTTCAGCCTTGACTTGCTGATACACCAAGCACTTAGCCACATAACGGGCTATCTCCCTCTTCGTTCCATGCTACAAAAATTGTTGTCTCAAGTCCCGATACATCTTGGTACCTCCTGTATGAATGGAATATATAGAACTGTGAGCTTCTGCCATCAACTCTTGTCGTAATTCTCTATTTGGAACATATAGACGATCTCCACATCTCAATGTACCATCCTCATGGATCCTCAAGCCTGTCTGCTTTCCAGCCTCTGTCCTCTCTCGATGTCTCCGAAATCGGGCATCTGTAGGCAAAGCTGCCTTGATCCTCTCAACTAAGGATGATTGCACCTGAAGGTTAGCTAACATGCCATCTACTCCGGGCAATATGACCTCTATACCGAGCTCCTGCAAATCTTCCAAAATTCTTCGTTGGGTTGTCAAGAAGTAAGCCATAGGCTTCCGGGTCTTTGCCTCATATTAAGCTCCTTCTGAGTAAAGACGTATTTCAGGTTCTTGTGGTCAGTAAAGATCTCGACCCGTTCCCCATAAAGATAATGCCTCTATAGCTTTAGTGCAAATATCACTACAGCTAACTCCAGATCGTGTGTAGGATAGTTCTTCTCACGATGCCTCAATTGCCTCGATGTAAAAGACACAACCTTACCGTGCTGCATCAGAACACATCCTAATCCGCTCCCAGATGCATCGCTATAAACCACAAAGCCTCCAGATCATGTAGAAAGAGTCAAGATAGGTGTCGTTGTCAACCGTTTCTTCAGCTCATCAAATGTAGTCTGACACTCATCGGTCCAAATAAACTCCTGATCCTTACGCGTTAAACGCATCATAGGCTCAGCAATCCTCGAGAAATTTTCTACGAACCTCCGATAATATCCCGCAAGCCCGAGGAAACTCCTAACTTCAGTAGCAGATATAGGTGTAGGCCATGTCTCAACTGTGTCAATCTTCTCCGGGTCAACTGATAATCCATCACCAGTAATTATATGACCAAGAAAAGACACTTTATCCAAACAAAAATCACACTTGCTGAGTATGGCATAAAGTCTCTCTCTCCCTCTTCTCAGA
Organism: Iris pallida; assembly: GCA_029216955.1. Taxonomy (NCBI): domain Eukaryota; kingdom Viridiplantae; phylum Streptophyta; class Magnoliopsida; order Asparagales; family Iridaceae; genus Iris; species Iris pallida. The sequence continues at coordinate 62,805 of JANAVB010021515.1, forward strand.
ATCTCTAGCACGATCTTGAGATTCTCCTCATGCTCCTCGTGGATCTTGGAATATACCAAGATATCATCAATAAATACCACCATGAACTTATCCAAATACTGATTGAAAACCTTATTCATAAGGTTTATGAACACAGCTGGCGTGTTGGTTAAACCAAACGGCATCACTAGAAACTCGTAGTATCCATACCTGGTCCGGAAAGCTATTTTCAGAATATCCTCCCTTCGAACTTTTATCTAATGGTAGTCGGACCTGAGATCAATCTTCGAGAACACCCGTGCTCTACTTAGTTGATCAAATAAGTCATCGATACGGGGCAAAGGGTACTTATTCTTCACCGCCACTGCATTTAATCTCCTATAGTCGATGCACATACATACCAATCCGTCCTTCCTTGGCACAAACAAGATTAGAGATCCCGATGGTGAAGCACTAGCTCGAATAAATCCCTTGTCTAAAAGCTCATCGGTCTGGGTCTTCAGTTCGACCAACTCCTTTGGCGCTAGCCTGTACACATGGGAAGAGACTGGTTCGGTCCCTGGGATGAGCTCTATAGTAAACTCTATCTCCCTGTCAGTTGGTAATCCTGGCAGATCCTCTGGAAACACAACTTGATACTCATCTATGATTGACGAATACGATACCTCCTCCATCGCCATCTGGGTCCCATTATCTGGATGACCATCCTTATCGGAAGACTCTCTACAGAACTCAAACTCTGATTGCCCTGGTAGTCTGAATATAACACTGCCCTTACAACAATCGAGAGTAGCATGATATTGGCTTAACCAGTACATACCAAGAACAACATCAAAATTTGGCATAAAAAACCAAAAGTTGAGTTCTCAACTCTCTACCACAAATAATTACAGAGCATGACCTACACGTGTCACTAACAGGTACTATCCCTCCTCCAGTAAGAATTCTAACATTCATAGACAATAATGAAGTAGCTACTTTATGCATAGCAACAAAACTATTAGCTATAAATGAGTGTGTGGCACCAGAATCAAATAGAGTCATAGCAAAAAATGAAGCAACCAATATAGTACCTGCTATCACGTCTCCCTCAGGCTCAATATCCTCTACTGCCATAGAGAAAACCTGTCCATGCCTCTGGTGGCCTGCCTGGTGCCTAGCCTGGGTAAACTGAGCAGCCTGTGAAGGTAGTGCTGGACCTCTCTGATATCCAGTAGCTGCTGGAGGGCGTGGTGCACCTGCTCCTACTCCTGGTGCTACTGGCGTCAGGTTCTGCTGGCCTGGCCTCCGTGCTAGAAAGGCTGCCCTCTGAATCTGCTATCACCCTGAAGTACAGTCTTGAGCCTGGTGCTGGTTGGATCCACAGATCAAGCACAATCACAATCTTCTATGATAATCCTTCTGCATATGTCCTTTCTTACCACAGAAATGGCAAGTAGGAAGCTCTGTACCTTGATAAGTGTAGAAGTATGGAAAAGAATAAAGAAAGACCTGTGTGGCTCCAACAGAAGGATCCCCATGCGGCGCAGGATCCCCATGCGGCTCAGGAGTCCATGCGGCTCGGATAGATCCATGCGGCTCAGAAAGAAGCTACGTGGCCTTCAAACAGTTCTTCTCTACATGCGGCTGCATTTAATGCCCTGACGACTGCTCTGACAAAAGTAACAGCCATGACAGCTCTGACATAAACATGCAATAATGACTGATATAATGGCGTATTCATGGAAAAAAGGAGAAAATTTCCTTACTGCTGGTAAAATCCACCAAGTCCCGAGGCCACTCCATGTGGCTGCCCATTTGCATGCGGCTAACTATCCCCATGCGGCTGCCCATTTGCATGCGGCTAACTATCCCCATACGGTTGCCCATTTTGCATACGACTGACTATCCCTATACGGCTGCCCATCTGCATGCGGCTGCCTATCCCCATGCGGTTGCCCATCTGCATGCGGCTGCCTATTCCCATACGGCTGCCCCTCTGCATGCGGCTGCCTATTTCCATGCGGCTGCCCATCCCCATGCGGCTGTCCATCCACATGCGGCTGCATGTTTCATGTCGCTGAGAGGACCCTCTCATATGCGGCTAGGCCAGGACGATCCAGTTGAGACACATGGCATTCTTCGCTACAATTGAGACACGTGGCAGCCTTATCTTCCCCGGAATTATGGGTGCTAACAAATCCTAACAAAATCAGATTTGTTGCGATCGTTATAATGGCCCAGATCAAATCAAATTAAGCAAATTGGACACGTGGTAGGCTATCACAAATCACGAAGATTCATGGCAATCAACATTTATTGCCCACAGAGATTTGATGCAATCTACATTAATTACCTAGATTTGCTACAGTCAGAATGAAGGGTCCAGATTAATTGATCCTTAACCGCCGACTTATCAAGACGGCAATCATTGCAAACCCTAATGATCGCATCCCACTCCTATAAATAGCAAGGTGCCATTCCCTTGCAAAAAAAGAGAGGATTTTCTAGAGCACTAGAACACCGAGAGAGACCTGAAAAGAGAGCACAGAGAGACAAAGGCACACACAGAGGATTCTTCCTGAGCATCCTGAGAGCATTTTTTCATCAGAGCCAAGGTTGCATCCGATCGTCCAAGGAGTAAGGCAGAGCTGCCGTCGCTTTTCCAAGCCTCTACCGTCACCCACCAGAATCTAAAATAAATAATTGTACTTAAATTGTTGTACATAGGCTTTCGTCCCTAGGCTTTCTTTGTACAAGCAAGTTTTTATTATAAAGTAAAAGTCCAGTCCTCCGATATAATTGTTCTGTTCTTTTATAATTCATGGCAAACACGATGGCGACTCTGCTGGGGACAAACTTCTTCACGACTAAGGAGTTGGTAACGCAATCGGATGCAGCCAAACTTGGCTCCACACAACAGAAGATGGTCGTCCGCTTCGACCAACAGGCGTTTGAAGAAATGCTCTCCGACGGGAGCGCTGGCCCGGTCCGAAAGCGAACCCGCACGAAAAAAGCTCGCAGGGAGTGGAGGCCAAAATCATTTGTTCCTTCCCAAGCTCTGGACGAAGTACTCTCTGCTGCCCAAGACGGCGAAGGCAAGTCTCATGCGGCTCCACTTCAAACCATAGAGGACTCTGCTGTCCCCAAGTCCGACAGAGGAAAGCACTACGATGCTGGACTTGTAGGGGCAAAGAGTGATTCTATGTGCTCCAAGAAGAAGCCGAACAAAGGCACTAGCCGCATGCTGAAGACTCATGCGGCCGAGATTACCAGCCGCATGCATGATGTCCATGCGGCTGAAACTGCCAGCCGAATGCATAACACTCATACGGCTAAGATTTTCAGCAGCATGGAGAAGACTTATACGGCTGAGACTTCCAAGCGGATGAAGAAAGCCCATGCGACTACGATTGCCAGCCGTATGAAGACTGTTGATTCTATCCGCATACCGTCTGCTCCACGCGGCTCAGTCTTTGATCGCCTCTCCTATGGTCCTGATCTCTCACGCTCCCGAGAAAATATGCCTGACTCTCTGCAGCACCAATTAGACTCTTCCTACTATGTGCCTTCATGCACTAGAGTGAAGAAGTCTAGGGCAGCGCGAGCTTGGCGAGCTCAGTCCGCTGTCCCGACCTCTGACCATCCGAGCATCCTACATACTGTTATACGGGCCTCTGGTAGAAAGTTGTACAGAACCACTCGAGTCCAGCCCCCGGCGGCAAACGGACAGAGTGGTTCCCAAACGTCTCCCAAAACCCAGGAAGCAAACATGGTCGTTCCAGACCCATCTGACTTGCGTGAGATTATCCTCCATAAGCGCAAGGAAAGAGAAGAGGCCTCGGTGTGCAAAGAATCCTCCCGTGGACGTCACTGCACCCAAGTTATTGTCAACTGCTGTTACAACAACGCGACGGTACGAGAAGACCGGCAGTCCGTCTTTCAAAGATTACAACAGCCGAGCTCAGAGGATGAGGCACCTCCCGTTGTCTCCTGCAACTCTACTCAAAAAATCCCCGCCGATGGAAGAGGAAAGAAGATAAACGTTTCCAGCCCGAAGATTTCAACCACTATGACTAAGAAACTGTCGTCTAAACGGTTGTCCACCACCAGAGTTTTCCAAGGTACCCGTTCAAAGACGAAATCTGCTATAGTGGGAGATTCATCATCCACACCACTGGGGGTTGCTGGAACTGGGGGTAGCACTCCTCCGAACATCTATGACAATCCGATGTTCCAAGGAGACGAGCCCGGGGAAACAACTCTCCCATCAAATACAGCAGGTGCCGACGTCTCCGAGGACGTCCATGACTCTCAAGATGAAGCAAGCTCTGAAGCTGGGGGTACTATCCCTTCTGAATCCGAACCAGAGGAGAACATTCCCACATACCCCGATGACTTCTCAGTACAGGGGTATGATTCGTAGGGCACGTCATCCACCGTCCCTTCCACTTCTACTCATGTAAGGACGACATTCATGACAAACGACGAACAAGATGGTCCCAGTGATCGCCAACGTATCGACACTTTGGAGGCCATACTGCACACTATGGTCAAATCGGTGGACGAGATCAAAGCAGCCCTCCCTACTCTGCAAGAAGGGATGCCTGGCCAAACAAACTTGGGTCCCGCGGTCAATGCGGACTCGAACTCAGCGGTACCAAACCTGGGCAATAATCCTCCTAAAATGTCGGCTCCTACCGCTGCAGACGAAGCCAGAGAGGCAAGAAGAGAGGTCCAGGAGCTCCGACCCATGTTCCACGCCCGAGAAAACTGCCAAGACCTCAGGATACGACAACCGTATCCCGCTGCGTGGAGAGATATTCCCTTGCACCAAAGTATAAACCATTCCATATCAATCCATATGATGGGAAGTCCTCCGCAAGTCTGTACATCACTTACTTCGAGGTCACCACCGACCATCTTCCCCACGACGATGCCATCCTTACACGATTATTCATCGTAGCATTGGAAGGGGTCGCCTTCGACTGGTACCGTAACCTGTCAGACAACTACATCCACTCCTTCGCCAGCTTCAAGCGCATGTTCTTGGAGAGGTTCTACGAAGTAGGACAGGACATCACAATGTCCACCCTCATGGATGTCGTTCAAGGGGAGAAAGAGCTGACAAGGAACTATATTGAGCGGTTTCTCTAAACCGCCATGAAGTTGCCGTCCGGTAATCCAGATTCCTCCTTAATTGAAATTTGCCAAAAGAGTCTGCTCCCAACAATCAGCCTCTGGATGGGTGAAAGTCAATTTAAGGACTGGAAGACGTTTATCATAAGTGCCACTAGCGCCGAGGACAGGTTGAAGAAGGCTCGCCAACTGGGATTGCATATCTCAGAGGGAGATGACAAGGGCAAGCGCCCTAATACCAGCAACAACAATGGTGGTAACTCCTCCAACAATCGGGACAACAAGGGCAAGCAGGCTATGGTGGCCGACACAGCCCAAAAACCTGAGTCAAAACCGACAGACAAGCAATGGCCGCAAATGACCTACTCCTTCGAAGACAGCCATGTCAAGCCCATCTTGGACATGCTCATACAAGGAGATAGAATTCAACCCCCTCTACCAAGACGGGAACCTCGGCCGGCAGAAATGGAGAGCCCAAAGTACTACCATTACCACCGCTACGTCCACCATGCTACACACGACTGCTACCAACTGAAGCGATACATCCAACATCTCATCGATTCGAAGGCTCTGGCCATTGATTTCGAAGAGGTAACCGTGGCAGCCAACATGGTGTCCATACAGTTTGGCAGCTTCCTCCGACCGAGACTCAAGACGGTGTGGTACCCATCCCTCGGGCGACAATAGAGATTACTAATCTTCCGCCTCCTCGAGATCAAGCTACTGGTCTGGTACCCCTCACCACGTCACGAGGGGAGGTCATGTGGGTCCATCCAAACTTGGTACCTGAAGTGACTCAGTCCGTATCGCTCCCCATTGGCAAGAAAGAGAGTAGAAAGGTCAGATCCTGCCGTACAATTTTGGCAGATGTCGAAGAAGCCACAGCTGTCGTCACTCGGTCTGGTGCTCAATCCCAACCCACACCAGATAACTCGACTGAAGAACATCAGTCGGCTACTACTGACGCTCCGGGACCTTCTCAACCTTCGACGACCGACAAGCCTAAACCGAAGGAGACTCGTTTTGACAAATCCCTCCGAAAAGAGGCATCTCATAGGCTAGAGAGGTCCTACAACTTTGACATCTTGGCACAATTGGCAAATACACCAGCCAAATTGTCATTATACGAGCTCCTGAGACTCTCCAAGGATGTTCGCGCGGCTTTGAGCGATGCACTCCAGAATGCCGACGCATATCTGGCTCAGGTCAACCTCACGGGAGAGAGCCCGCCTGCAAATCTCCAAGACAACACTTGCACAAGAGCGATGCCCAACATTGTCTTCACGTCGCAGGATATGCTCATGAAAACCAATCTGTACGATCGTCCGTTATACTACACTGGATACATCGGTGACGTAAAGGTAGATCGGATGCACATTGATCCTGGTTCTTCCATAAGCATCATTTCGAAGGGTCTTCTACATCATCTTCGCATTCCTATGCATCGCCTGACACCAACAAGCACCGCCATCAGCGGTTTCAATTCGGGCAGGAGCTACCCGATTGGAAAGATTCGCTTGAAGTGCCAAATTGGCGATCTTCAGTCAAAAGTAACCTGTTACGTCATAGATGCGGACACTTCCTACAATATCCTCTTGGGGCGCCCTTGGATACACGATTACATGATTGTGCCTTTCACACTGCACCAGTGCTTCAAGTATGTCGACAAATACGGCTTCGTGAGGACATAATTTGCCGACATCGATCCCTTCAAAGGGGTCGAATCATACTACTCAGACTCCTGCCTATACGAAAAGTCGAAGAGGCACCTTGGTGAAGGAGATGTGCAAGCTCGTACTGAGATGGCCACAGGATCAGAAGAACCTCTGACGATCCACCTCCAAGCTCGTAAACCTGGCAAGTCCGTACCCCTTACGGCTGCTTGCGTAAGGACGCAATCAGCCTCTCGGCACAAGAACGGCAAAAGATAATCCGGCTTCCAAGGTCCGGCCAAGCGCCAAGACCCACAACGGAGCCACTGACAATCAAACTGCCGAGAGTCGGCCAACCACAAACGGAGAAGCTCAATCCCTCCGACAAGCCAATGACGACACGTCTTCCCAAGAAGAATCGTCACCCCGATGCAAAGTCGGGGGCTTCCAGCAACCCAACCACTCCCCGCCCAGCATCGAGTACCAAACTGGGGGTCGCTAGTCTGCCAACAACTCCACGTTCTGTTCCACCAGCAGAACCCCTGATGATCAACTTGCCTAAGTCATCTTCTCAGTCTTCATTTATACAGGGGATGGCCGAAGAAGAACCAGAACTGGCCAAGTATGTGGCCGCTCACACTGATGTTCCATCCGCAGATAATGTAATCCCGCTAGAAAAGCTACCTTACTTCATCAATAAAGGGCTATCTTTGAACTACACCGAGCTTAATAAGCTTTGTACAATGTATGTTATGGAACACGGTATAGGCGCTCACCTACACACACAGGTGACAAATGTTTACACCAAAATTAGCTCACTCCCACGGAAGACGCTTACTGAATAATCGAGGGAGGGGATCATCCAATCATCTACGGTCAGAAGAATGATCCACAGCCCTTCACCATAGAAGAAGTCGATCTCGAATCGGACGCCGGGAGGCTGCCTCTCTATCTATATAGCCTCTAATCCAAATATCTCATGCAAAAACAGGGGTATGATCTGGAGACTACGCCAGGTTTGAAGTACGGCACTGGTCGACGATTACCTTTAAAGTCGCCAGTCCCAGCTGGCAAACCACAGGACTACTACAACAAGACCCGATGCGGACTGGGATATGTTACGCCTACAATGACCCCTGAAAGCTCAGATAAGGAATGTGACTGGTAGTCACACTCAACCGGATCACCAACTTCCGATTCGGATATCAGCATCGGGGATGTATTCTGGTAGGTCTTGTCTGTCAATATGGCGTTCGCTGATGCTTACGAAGAAGGTGAAGACTTTCCTGAACTTTTCGAATTAGAGCCGTGGGCCCAACAGCTGGATGCACAATGGAAGAAGCGGTTTGAACAAAGAGAGCCTCCTACTGAAGATGAGGTCATGCAAGTGGATCTAGGCAGCGACTCTTCTCCAAAACCAATCTTCGTTAGTAAAAGCCTGACAGACGAAGAGCGAGAATCGCTGCTGGAACTCGTCAAAGAATATATTGATGTGTTCGCCTGGAACTATGAAGACATGCCAGGGTTAAATCCTGATATTGCTCTTCATAAACTCAACATTCGGCCAGATGCAAAGCCAGTCAAATAACAACAACGATGCTTCCGCCTAAGCATCATGGATGCAATCGAAGCCGAAGTCAACAAACTGATAGCCAGCGACTTCATTCATGAGGAGCAACATTCGGATTGGGTCGCCAACATAGTACCGGTCTTCAAGAAGAATGAGAAGATTCGAATCTGCATCGACTTTCGTAATCTGAACGAGGCATGTCCCAAAGATGAGTTCCCCCTCCCTATCACAGACATCATGATTGACAACACCTGCAGCTTCGAACGTATATCATTCATGGATGGCTTCTCGGGGTACAACCAAATCAAGATATCTCTAGACGATGAAAAGCATACATTATTCCGAACACCGATTGCCACATACTGCTACACAGTCATACCTTTTAGTTTAAAGAATGCTGGTGCCACATATCAAAGAGCCATGAGTATCATCTTCCAGGACCACTTGCACAAAATAGTGGAATGCTATGTTGACGACATCGCTGTCAAAAACCGCTCTAAGGAAGATCATCTGCATGATCTAAGGACAGTGTTCGACCTGATGCGAGCGCACAATTTGAAAATGAACCCCACGAAATCCTTTTTGGGCGTATCCATCGGGAAGTTGTTGGGTTTCATCATCACCTTCCAGGGTATCCACATAGACCCTGAGAAGACGAAGGCAATCATAGAGATGAGTCCCCCGAGAAATCTCCGAGAACTCCGAGGCCTCCAAAGGAGGTTAGCTTACATCAGGAGGTTCATTTCTAACCTCTCCGGGCGATGTCAGCCATTCACCCATCTCATGAAGAAGGGCGTCTCATTCATATGGGATAAAGAATGCCAGCGTGCCTTCGACAGCATCAAAGAATATTTGTCGAACCCTCCAGTCCTGGTGGCCTCGGTTACGGAAAAACTATTCCTGCTCTATGTACGAGCAATGGAGCATTCCTTCGGCGCTCTGCTAGCACAAAACAACGATGCAGGCCATGAGCAAGCTATATATTACCTCAGCCGAAAGATGATAGGGCCGGAATACTGATATACCGCCGTGGAGAAGGAATGCCTCGCCCTGGTGTTCGCCATTCAAAAGACGTGACACTACGTTACGGGGCAAACTATACATGTGATATCACGAGTCAACCCCCTCAGGGTCCTCATGACTAAACCAGGGGCACTCAGCTCTCGCCTCGCTACATGGGCAATATTACTGTCCCCCTACCATATAATCTTTGTCCTGCAAAAGGCTGTTAGAGGTCAAGCTCTGGCAGACTTTTTAGCAGCCCACCCAGGCTCGGAGTCGGCCAGAATATATGAAGAAATCCTAGATGAGATCGCCGACTCGCATGCGGCCTCTCACAATGATATATGGCGAATGTTCTTCGACGGCGCTTCGAGGACCGGACCCAAGGGCAACATCGTCGATGGAGTCGGAGTGGTGCTAATTTCTCCTTCCAGACTGGTGATCAATCGCGCTTACTCCCTCACGGAACCGTGCTCTAACAATGTGGTCGAGTACAACGCTTTAGTCATTGGCCTCCAACTTGCAAGGGAGCTGGAGGTAGAATATCTTGAAGCATATGGCGATTCACAGCTAATCGTTAATCAGATTCGGGGTTCATACGAGGTTCGCCATAAAGATATGATCCCCTATCACCAAATAGCGATCAAGATCATCTCGTCATTTGAAGGGTTCTTCATTGAACACGTCCCCAGACTACAAAATATCGAAGCCGATACCCTAGCAGGCCTTGCCACTTCCCTAGCTGTACCAAACCATATTGATCGTTCGGTGGACGTGATAAGCCATGAACTGGTATGTCCCAAGAACAACGTTCAATTCATGGCAATTTATTTCGCTCAGACTGTCACGCCCCAAAACCAGAATACTGGAGAGCGGGGGGATGACTCAGCCAGCTACGTATTATGGGTAGAAGAATACCGTATAATATGATCAATGATGTCTAACCAGACGAGGGGGTGCATACTACATGAAAGTCTTACTATGGTCACTTCACATCTATTGTCTCAATCATTCAAACAAGAAGCAAAAATAGAGAACATGTAAGATAAAGCAGTAAGGCGTCCCAAACGCTTAGTCAAAATGTTCTTGAGATCTGGCTTTACAAAACATAGCCAGATGATGTAGCAAGTATACACAATTGTTATCAGCTGCAGTCTGACTTAGTTACAATTATGTAAAAGTAAGTACAAGACAATTCGACTAATATGTCGGTGCCAAACGGCTAAGTATAAAGTAAATAACAAAACGAATGGTGAAGTAAGGAACCCACTCGAGTCCTCCTGCGATCATTCCCCTAGTATTGACCATCTTGGAGGTGGAAGTAAGCTGAGTCCTCGGGAACCGGCTCTAAATCTGGCCATGCAAAACTAGAGAGGTTAGACCTCTAATAGCAAGTACCACAAGGAAGCACGATATGAAGGATTAAACTAGTAAGTAATAGAATATAATAATAGATCTCTGCTTTCCACTAGGATTCACATAACATCACGACACTTCGAACCAACCTCCCAACCAAACAAGGACAGAAGTTGGCCCGTCACGTCCTGACATTCTGATCATATCAGTTAGGCAACAGGGTAGGTACAGTACACAAACAAATCATCTTAAACGGCCAATCAACTCCTACGGCTTGCTATTGTGAGTCCTAAGTTATCCTAGAATTATACAAATAGGGATTCCTCAGTTCTTACAATGTGCGAGCAAGGCCAGTCTATCCAGTCAATCAATTGCGCCAATCATGAATTAGACGAGTCCCAGCAGGACGCCCGTCATCAATATACAATATACAATAATAATATAAGCAGATACCGCTCCCTGCCCGTGTGACAGGTTTACAGTATCTGTGGGAACCAGCCTGCCTGTCGGGCACTACTAGTCCCAAGAGGGCTGTCATATAAGAACTCGGGGATCCATTCTCTCCATGCAATCATTATTTTATTTAACTTAATAGTCTCTACGTTGAGTGAAATCCCATGTCGTGGATCATGGTCATTCAAATGAGTACTTTCGTACGGGGAACGATATGCGCAACTCTACAATAATACCCGTGCGGCTAGGTTGTAGGTCTTACATAGCGTAATGCAACAATCAAATCTAACCACAGAGTAATCATGCCTTGACCATAAAGTATACATGCTGCTTTGTAGAAAAATAAATAAATTGAAGCCTGCACATGCCTGTATGTCAATATTCGGGATCGACTAATCGATTACAATAGTTCATAACATGAACGTGTCTCATTCATTTAATTCAATAAGACGACTACCCAGTCTCTTAGTTTCAACTTAGGAACGCATGATCAATTTTAGTCAAGATAACCATTATTATCAATGGTGACAAGGCATGAAAGTCAATTAGTATTAAATGGGGTCGAGTCTATAACTCTCAAGGTTAAGTTCCAGTCTTACTGGGTATCCATAAACCAATCAAGACACAGGGCACGTTCTACACAACCATATGAATCAAAAATATTAACATGCTAAGATTATCGAGTTCATAAAAAAGGCGTAAGGATATAATAGGAGAATTATCATGCCACCATTAAATGAATAAATTATAGAACAAATAGAAACACCCAGGTCAGGAAGTCATGCCAACAAGTCTATGCTAAGGCCAACAAGTCACGCCAAAAATTCTATGCTAAGGCCAACAAGTCACGCCAACAAATCTATGCTAAGGCCAACAAGTCACGCCAACAAGTCTAGTAGGTAGGAGTGAGCGTATAAACAGCGTGAGCGTGAAAAGTGGTTCACGCTGGCACGCACAGCGTGAGCGTGAAGGGTAATTCACGCACGCACAGCGTGAGCATGATAAGAAATTCACGCACGCACAGCGTGAGCGTGATAAGAAATTCACGCACGCACCGCATAAGCGTGATAAGAAATTCACGCACGCACCGCGTGAGCATGATAAGAAATTCACGCACGCACAGCGGGAGCGTAACTCAAATGTCACGCTAACACGTAAAGACGTGAGCGTGACTCAAAATTCACGCTGACACGTAAAGACGTGTGCGTGACTAAAATTCATGCTGGCACGTAAGAGCGTGAGTGTGACTCAAAATTCATGTTGACACGTAAAGCCATGAGCGTGACTAAAATTTACGTTGACACGTAAAGACGTGAGCGTGACTAAATCTCCCGAACTCCAATCTTATGGAACATTCGTTCCAAGCCAGAAATGAGGTTCCCATGGTTCAGAATGGTATGAAATGAGAAGCTCTACCCCATGAAACTATCTATTTTTGAAAACACGCCAGTTTGGTGGATCAAAACCCATGAACAACCGAGAATACAACAACTTAGATCTAGAAGAAACAAGCCAAAGAAATAAAAAATGCTAAGTACTAAACTCTCTTAGGATCATGAGAGGAAGACTAATGATCCATAAAAATGGATGAAGGAGAAGCAAGATGTACTTGCCTTCTCCTGGTAGGTGGAGAGAGTGGTGAGGAAGAAGAAGAAGTAATGGTGAAGGAGAGTTTATGAAGAGAGAGAATGGAGATGGGGCTTTAAATGGGAAAGGGTGATGGTAGGTGGGGTTCGGTTCATGTGAACCACCATGAACCCGAGAAAAACCCTCCTATGTCGAACCTAAAAGCAAGACTAAAAGCAGAGAATAACAGCAGGAAATAAAATACAGATAATTAATTAACATGAAATTAAAGGAATTTAAATACAGGATAATACATGATAAATATTAAATAAATACATATGAGTTGTACATATTTAAAAATACGCATTCTGGGAACGGGGAGTGACATCTCTACCCACCTTAGAAAAATTCTGTCCTCAGAATTTCAAATCCAAGCAGGTAGAAATATCGAAGCTAAACTAATACAAGCAATTCTAGTGATCAAAAAATTGTTTTTTACCATATCAAAAGCAAGTACTATATATGTAAATTCATCAATCTACGATATCAAGTAGCTCTACCCATAAGGTGATAAGCATGAAGAATCAGGACAATCAAGGTATACAGAAAGAGATATACCTTGTGAGTCAAACAGGTGTGGATACCGTAATCGGATATCATCCTCACGTTCCCACGTTGACTCTCCCAAGGAGTGATGACCCCAAGCAACACGGACAAGACTAATTGTTCGGTTCTTGAGCATCTTCTCTCTTCGGTCCAAAATGGACACAGGCTGTTCCTCGTAAGACAGGTTGGTACCAACAACCAGCTCAGAATGATCGAGGATATGACTTGGGTCCGATACATACCTACGTAACTGAGATACATGAAACACGTCATGCACCTCTCGTAACGAAGGTGGAAGGGATAAACGATAAGCAACATCGCCTATCCGATCAAGGATAACAAATGGGCCCACGTACTACGGACTCAATTTCCCGCGAACGCCAAATCTAATGACCCTACGAGTAGGTGAGATCCGCAAGAATACGTGGTCCCCAACAGAGAACTCTAACGGCCTATGATGCTGGTCTGCCCAATGAAGATGCCGGTCCTGCACAACTCGAAGTCGCTCTCTAATTCCCTTAACCACTTCAACCGTCTGAACAATCATTTTCGGGCCTAACATCTTCCTCTCTCCGATATCATCCCATACAAGCAGCGACCTGCACTTCTTACCATATAGTGCTTCGAATGGCGCCATCTGGATACTGGCTTGATAACTATTGTTGTATGAGAACTCGACTAAGTGCAGGTGACTCTCCCAAGACCCTCCAAAATCTAGAGTGCAAGCTCGTAACATATCTTCTAAAGTCTGAATCGTTCTTTCTGAATGTCCATCCGTCTGCGGATGGTAAGCCGTACTAAATCTTAACTTGGTACCCAGACTATGATGTAAGCTCTTCCAGAAATGTGATGTAAAGCGGGTATCTCGATCCGACACAATACTGATAGGGACTCCATGCTGCCTGACTATCTGTTGCATATATAACTCTGCCAACTTTTCTGTAGATTACCCTACTCTGAAAGGAAGAAAGTGTGCTACCTTTGTAAGTCGGTCCACTATCACCCAAATAGCGTCCTTACCACTTGGTGATCTCGGTAAACCGGTCACAAAGTCTATTATAATATGCTCCCATTTCCATTCCGAGATAGGAAGCGGTTGCAATAACCCAGCTGGCCTCTGCTGTTCTGCCTTCACTTGCTGACATACCAAGCAACGAAAAACAAATCTAGCTATCTCCCTCTTCATCCCGTTCCACCAGAAATGCTACTTGATATCTTGGTACATCTTGGTCCCTCCAGGATGAATAGAATACTGAGAATTGTGAGCTTCTGCCATAACCTCCTGTCGGATATCTCTACTAGGCACACATAGACGTGATCCAAACCTAAGTGTACCATCTTCATGAATTCTTATCTCCTTCCTGAGTCCTGACTTACATTCTGCCCTAAGCTTCTGAATCCTTAGGTCTTGTGCCTGAGCTGCCTTGATCCTGCCTACCAAGTCGGATTGAACTTGCAGACTTGTTAGAACTCCTACATCACTAGGAAGTATAACTTCGATGCCCATCTCCTGAAGGTCTTCTAAGATATGCCTCTGTGTTGTCAACATAAATGCGCCGCCTCTCCTGCTAAGAGCGTCTGCTACTACATTAGCCTTGCCTGGATGATACTGAAGCTCCACGCCATAATCCTTGATCAACTCCAGCCATCTTCTCTGCCTCATGTTTAGTTCCTTCTGAGTAAAGATGTACTTCAAACTTTTATGGTCTGTGTACATGTCCACTCGGTCACCATATAAGTAATACCTCTATAGCTTCAGAGCAAACACTACTGTCGCTAACTCCAAATCATGAGTTGGGTAATTCTTCTCGTGGTCCCAAAGCTGCCTAGATGCATATGCTATCACCTTCCCATGTTGCATAAGGACACATCCAAGTCCTTTACCTGACGCATCACAATATACTATAAAACCTCCGGGTCCAACTGACAATGTAAGAATAGGTGCTGATATCAACTTCTGCTTCAAAGTCTCGAATAATGCCTGACATTCTGCTGACCAAACGAATGGTACATCCTTTCGGGTCAAACGGGTCATAGGTGCTGAAAGCCTTGCAAAGCCTGACACAAACCTTCTGTAATATCCTGCCAATCCCAAGAAACTCTGCACATCTGCTACGGTCTTGGGTACTGGCCAACTTTCTACTGCTTCTATCTTCTTGGGATCTACTGCTACTCCAGCTCCTGATATGATGTGACCCAAAAATGAAATGTGATCCGACCAAAACTCACACTTGCTGAGCTTGGCATACAACTGGTTCTCTCTCAGAACCTGTAACACTTTCCTGAGGTGGTCTTCATACTCCTCTTCACTAGCAGAGTATACGAGAATGTCGTCAAGAAACACAATGACAAACTGGTCTAAGTATGGCATAAAGATGCGATTCATCAAATCCATGAATATTGCTGGAGCATTGGTCAAACCAAACGGCATTACTAAGAATTCATAATGCCCATACTTCGATCTGAATGCTGTCTTGGGAATATCTTCCTTCCGAACCCTCACTTGATGATACCCTGAACGAAGATCTATCTTGGAGAAAACTCTAGCTTTGCTCAACTGATCAAATAAGTCGTCGATCCTGGGTAGTGGGTACTTGTTCTTTACTGTTGTCGCGTTAAGCTTCCTGTAGTCAATGCACAATCTGGATGACCCATCCTTCTTTCCCACAAGTACCACTGGTGCTGCCCATGGTTACACGCTAGCTTGGATGAACTTCTTCTCCTTCAGTTCCTCTATGTGCTGATATACCTTGGCCTGCTCTGAATCCGCCATTCTATAAACTCGATCTGATATCGGTTTAGTTCCAGGTGCCAATTCTATACTGAACTCAATATCCCTAACCGGTGGTAGACCTGGAAGTTCTTCAGGAAATACGTCTAGAAACTCTTCAACTACCTTCGGAATCTGAACTTCTTCCATCGCCGTTATTACTCCCTGCTCTTATTGAGTTGTCCCTGATCTGACTAAGGTGAACCGCTTCATGCCTGAAATATCAAAAGATACACTCCCTCTACGACAATCTATTGTCACATGACTGTCTTTCAGCCAGTCCATGCCTAAGATAACGTCGAAATTTCCAACAGGAAATTCTATCAACCGGGCGGGTAAGGAATGCCCGCAAACTACAATGCTACATGCTAAAATAACTCTACTAACTTCTACGAGCCCTTTACCAGTGAGTATATTCAACCTCCCTGGCAATGCCTCGAACTCCATTCCTAGTCGTGTCGTAAATTGTGCAGATATAAATGATTGGGATGCTCCCGAATCAAACAATGCTACTGCGGGATATGAGGCGACGAGAATGTTACCTGCCACAACATCTCCCGATGCCAATACCTCTTCCAAGGACAGAGTGAATGCTTGCCCTCGACCTCCTTGTTGGTTCCCATGCTGTGGCCTAGCCTGATGTTGTTGCTGGCCCCTTCCTTGATGATGCTGGAGTGGTCTATGCTGGTGTTGCTGCATCGACGGCCCCTGCTGCCAAAACATCTGAGCCTACAGCATTAACGGACGCTGTGCCAACGGCCTTACTGCCACCGCTGGTCCTCGATACTGGCCTGTCCCTGGTGCTGGCAGAGCAGAAAACTGTTGCCCTGGTCCTCCTGACCTCGAATTCATGGGACATGTGGTAACCCGATGGTCTAGCTTTCTACATATCAGACACAGTCTATTCAATGTTCGACACACATCTCTAGTGTGCCCTGCCTTTCCGCAATAAGTGCAGCCTGTCGGGGGTTGCTGGTTCTTCCTCTGTTGCTGTTGCTGCTGTCTTGGTGGTGCTGGCCCTCGTATCGCCACATCGTGGATACAAATACCAGTAGATGGTGCTGTTGTTCGGGGTGCTGCTCCCCTTCCTCCTTCAATCTGACTGTGGGATCTCTTCTGACCTCCAGTCCTTGTCGCAAGCCTCTGAATGGTTATCTCATGCCTTCGAGTTGCCGTCAATACTTCATCAAAAGTTTGGTAATTGTGCCCCTCTATCAATTACAAGAGTTCAAGATAAAACTCTTGCTGAAACCTCATGGCCCTCTGGCTCTCTGTTGCTACCATCTCTGGGGCAAATCTACTCAATCTGCAGAACTTCGCTGCATAAGCATCTACAGTCTTGTCGGCCTGCCTGAGGTTGATAAACTTTTGTTGTAACTCAAACCGTGCCATAACTCCATAGTACTTGGTCTTGAATCTTGTAGTAAAATCGTCCCAAGCCACAGGACGTCTGATGCCCACTTCCTCTGATTCCCACCAATCACGTGCGAGATCCTGAAGTAACAACTTTACTAGATCCATACGTTCTTCTGCCGGTATCTTAGCTGCTGTCAGAATAGCCTCAATATCCTTAAGCCATGTATCTGCTGAGATGGCATCCTCCGTACCCTCGAAACGGCGGGAGTTGTACTTGCAAAACCTGGCTGATGCTCCTGAATCAGTCCTTATTCCTCTTTCCAAAGCCGTCTGTAATCCTTGGTTGAGCAACACATTCTGCTCTTGTAGCTGAGTGTGGATGCACTGCTGGGCCAACATCTGATGTTGCTGAGTAGCCATCATTCCTCTCATGATCTCCAGAAGGGCTGGTGTGTCCACTTCCACAGGGGTAGGTAGAACTATGGGTGGTGTTGGAACTTCCGGATACTGTAGTTCAGCTGCTAGTTCTACTATCACTTCTTCTTGGATAGTCTCCTGAGGTGAGACTGGCCCTTGTTGCTGACCAACCTGGTCATGTTGCCCATGTTGCCTTTATTGTTGCTGTCCAGCTCTGACCGAAGCGGACGAAGTGCCCCTAAGAAAAGGGACAAGAGAACAATCATACAACCGGATATGAAGGATCAATGAAGTCAAAGGATACCGGAATGTCAAGCAAGGGTTGAGAACAACGAATCATGAGATCAAGGGGGGACACGTGTGATTGAGACATCCTATAAATCAAAACACCCCACAAGTCTGAAATCGAGACCTGCATGGGCCAACACTAAAACCTTGTCACGCCCCAGAACCAGAATACTGGAGAGCGGGGGGATGACTCAGCCAGCTACGTATTATGGGTAGAAGAATACCGTATAATATGATCAATGCTGTCTAACCAGATGAGGGGGTGCAAACTACATGAAAGTCTTACTATGGTCACTTCACATCTATTGTTTCAATCATTCAAACAAGAAGCAAAAATAGAGAACATGTAAAATAAAGCAGTAAGGCATCCCAAACGCTTAGTCAAAATGTTCTTGAGATCTGGCTTTACAAAACATAGCCAGATGATGTAGCAAGTATACACAATTGTTATCAGCTGCAGTCTGACTTATTTATAATTATGTAAAAGTAAGTACAAGACAATCCGACTAACATGTCGGTGCCAAACGGCTAAGTATAAAGAAAATAACAAAATGAGTGGTGAAGTAAGGAACCCACTCGAGTCCTCCTGCGATCATTCCCCTAGTATTGACCATCTTGGAGGTGGAAGTAAGCTGAGTCCTCGGAAACCGGCTCTAAATCTGGCCATGCAAAACCAGAGAGGTTAGACCTCTAATAGCAAGTACCACAAGGAAGCACGATATGAAGGATTAAACCAGTAAGTAATAGAATATAATAATAGATCTCTGCTTTCCACTAGGATTCACATAACATCACGACACTTCGAACCAACCTCCCAACCAAACAAGGACAGAAGTTGGCCCGTCATGTCCTGACATTCTGATCATCTCATTTAGGCAACAGGGTAGGTACAGTACACAAACAAATCATCTTGAACGGCCAATCAACTCCTACGGCTTGCTATTATGAGTCCCAAGTTATCCTGGAATTATACAAATAGGGATTCATCTGTTCTTACTATGTGCGAGCAAGGCTAGTCTATCCAGTCAATCAATTACGCCAATCATGAATTAGACGAGTCCCAGCGGGACGCCCGTCATCAATATACAATATACAATAATAATATAAGCAGATACCGCTCCCTGCCCGTGTGGCAGGTTTACAGTATCTGTGGGAACCAGTCGGCCTGTCGGGCACTACTAGTCCCAAGAGGGCTGCCATGTAAGAACTTGGGGATCCATTCTCTCCATGCAATTATTATTTTATTTAACTTAATAGTCTCTACGTTGAGTGAAATCCCATACCGTGGATCATGGTCATTCAAATGAGTACTTTCGTACGGGGTACGATATGCGCAACTCTACAACGATACCCGTGCGGCTAGGTTGTAGGTCTTACATAGCGTAATGCAACAATCAAATCTAACCACGGAGTAATCATGCCTTGACCATAAAGTACACATGCTGCTTTGTAGAAAAATAAATAAATTGAAGCCTGCACATGCCTGTATGTCAATATTCGGGATCGGCTAATCGATTACAATAGTTCATAACATGAACGTGTCTCATTCCACTACAAGAAAAAACCCTTTTTACAACGTTCCATCTACAACATTTCCTAAAAACGTTGTTAAAAGGGGGGGTCTTCTACAACCTTTATAGTAAAAACATTATAAAATATATGTACAAACAACATTTTATATTCAAGCGTTAAGGCTTCTACAATGGTCATTCACAAAAGTTGTGTACTACTGGCTTCAACAACATTTTATTAACATTGTAATATTTATTAATTTTGACAACAGTTATGTAAAGTTTTCAAAGATATTTATTTTGACAATGTACTTAAAATATTATAAAAATGTCATATTCAACAACGTTTATCAAATGTTGTAATTTGTTTATATTTTACAATGTTTGTTTGATGTTGTAAAATTAATTTTATTTTACCACTTTATATAAACGTTGTGTATGTCATATCATTTTACAATGTTTAAAAAACATTGTAAAATAGTTATATCTAACAACTTTTATAAAATGTTGTAAAAAGATGTGTATTTCACAACGTTTAGACAATGTTATAAATTTATATTTAGAATATTTATAGGATGATAAATGTTGGTCTTATTAGGTCGATACCTCACTTGGTAGCATCTCAAGATTAAATGGATATGTTATGTGCTGAAACACATCCCTTCCACAGCTTCGAAAGACAATCATAATATATTAATAGCTTCTTGCTCATTCTAATCTTTATTCTTGTAAAAAAAAATCTGACTCCTCAACCTCTATTTTACTCTTTAAAATGCTGCTTTAGCTTGCATTATGGCATATATTAAAATAATGAATCATTAAAAATATCCAACAACTATTCAAATTTCTAAAGTTTAATTATTGAGATAAATAAGTTTTCTTCATTTACATGCTTTTACAACTTACTATACTTTTACACCCTTGATGATTGGCTTTTTATTCAATTATATTTGCTGAATTGACTGGGAAAGAGACTCCCAACATCACAATCAGTTAGTATCGGTAGCGACGATATCAGATTAGGAAAAGCCAAAATATATCGGTATCAGTCGTATCGTATCTGTATCGGCCTACACTTCAAATTATGGGTTAAATGATTTTAAGTCTAAGATGGAGGGATGATCCCCACTTGACCAGCCTAAGGGTTGTCTTTTAATCTTTGGCAAACACTGATGTTCTTGATTGATATTCTCAACTTTCTTCTTACTATACTAAGTACCGATTGATGGCTCTCCTAAAAGCATGGGGACCAACCTATTTCAGAGGAATTATATAGAGGAAGCAGTATTGATGCCCCTAAAACTTGAAGTAGATTGGTGGATCATTTCCAAATTAATCCATGCAAAAAAACTTCATCTTTTTCAGGATACGTCTATTAAAGAACATTTAATTTATGAGATGCTTGACATGTGTGAACTGATTACCATCGTACACATATTATATATTTATGGTATAAACTTGTCTATTGGTTATCTTTGTTGATGGAATGCAGAAAATGTGCTCAAGTAATTCAGAAAATTTATTCCTTTACATCTTTTCATACCCCAATTGTATAATTATTTGGAACATATAGGTCATTCTACATAGGGAAACTTTTGTAGGGCTTCTTCACAACCTTAAATCACAATGTTAACTTTTTAAATGGCAAAGCTATAAAGCTCTTCGACTGAGAGGATCAACTTAAGAAGGAAGTATGTGATACGAAAAAAATAATAGTTGTTCCTGGATCTCGATCCTAAGTTGGTTCAAGAATTAAGTATTGATATTAGCAGACATACAAGTTACTATGCAAATATCTTACTCCCTATAAAGTGTATACAATGATTAGTGATTTCAATCCTATCAGTTTGCACAATTTTATTTTTTAGTCCCTGTTAAGATCTTACAAGTGAATCAACTGAATTATATCATGAATTTAGTTAGAATGTTTTAAATAGATAGAGATTTAAATTATATTAGAATATTTTAAAATATGCTATGAATATTTTCTTATTATGGTTTATATATATATATATATATATATATATATATATATATATATATATATATATATATATATATATATATATGGGAAGGGATAT
Source organism: Iris pallida (assembly GCA_029216955.1). Lineage (NCBI taxonomy): Eukaryota > Viridiplantae > Streptophyta > Magnoliopsida > Asparagales > Iridaceae > Iris > Iris pallida. Next base: position 84,530 of record JANAVB010021515.1, read on the forward strand.
TGTACCAAACTTATTGCATCAATTGTTGTACCAAACAATCTCAACCACACATTTATTGCATCAATTTTATATATATATATATATATATATATATATATATATATATATATATATATATATATATATATATATATATATATATATAAAAAAAAAAAAAAAATTATATATATATATATATATATATAAAATTTGAATCTTTGATATGAATTTAATTAGATAATACCATTTAATAGTTTAAATATGACTTAAGACTTGAATATATTTTAGAATTGGTTATTTGTTTAAATTAAATTTAATGTTTTTTATTAGCTAAGCGAGAAGATAACGTAAATTATAGTTAATTTTTTTTAAAATTTTTATATATTAATTATTCATAATATATTAAATTTTTGAGTCATATTATTGTATAGAGATACAAGTTTAATTATTGATAATATATTAATATGATTTATTTTTGAGAATTTTTGAGTCATATTATTGTATAGAGATAATATATATATATATTTTTGAGTCATATTATATGGTAGTTAATTTTTTTTAATTTATATATATTAACTATAATTAATAGATGACGGCTTATTTTTGAGCAGTTTCTAAGTAGTATTATAATATAATTATTTGTGTATCAATCGGAATCCAAATCCAAATCCAAATCCAAATCCAAAATCAAAATCGAACCCATCTAATCCTATATTATGTACAAGCCTTGTGAGCTTTATTAGGAAATTGACAAAGTCAACTTTTAATCAAATCTTATATAATCCCCCTCTCCCTACAGACCTCTAATTATTTCAACCGGGTTCGTTCCCTTCTCCCGACCCCCAAATCCTCAATTTCAATCCTGTTCCCCTTATTCCCCGCCCTCCAAATTTTTTTTAACTCAGATCTCTTTCTCCCGCGCGCGTAACTTTCCCCCCTTCCCCATCCAATTTTTTTTCATACGCCCGCCCTTTTTCTCCCACGCATATATGCCGTGCCCTATTTCTATCCCTCACATCTTTTTTTTTCTCCTACTGGATTAAAAGTAACTTGTCTTATTAATTATGTATTCTTTTTATTTAGGGCTTTATGGTGATTTTCAATTTGTGGAAAATTATTTAGAGTTTTACAAGTGATTTTTTTTGTTTCTACAGGCCTCTAGAGAAATCCACAGTAGCTTTCATACTTGGGTAAGTTATATTTTTAATTTTGAACTTTCATTAAGTGCAGTAGCTTTCATATTTGTACTTTTTCTATGCAAGTTTTAGTATTTTATAGTTTCTTATAGTACATTAGGAGATGCTAAGTCATACTGTTTATAGTTTGGGTGTAGTTTTTTTAATTGGTGTTTGTGCTATTTTCCAAAAACTTTTAATTTTATAAACTTGGTGTAATTTTTAATGAGATGGCTATGGTTTTTTTTTTTGGTTGCAGTAGATTTAATTATTGCAGCTTTTTATGTGCATGTTTTTTATTTTTATTGTAAATTTGATTATTGCTAGGTCATACTGTGTAGATTTAATTATTGCTATATCATATATTGTGATGACCACTAGAATCAATGTCAAGTCTTTCCTGCATAGAGATACTTCTGTTCTTAATCGAAAAAGATATGATAGGAATCGGTACACAAGATATGCAATAGAGAGACTTCTGTTCTGAAAACTAAAATAGAAGTTTTGTGAAATAGAAATAGAAGTTTTATCGGTAGATCATTCTCATTTTTAGTTTGGCTCGTGTTCTCCCTATTTGCTATATCTCGACCTACATATCTCCTTTTGACCCGATCTAAGTTTGCATATAAATTACATTTATAGGGCTTCATTTCATGTATTTATATTTATACAATTGTCATACTCTTTATAGGGCTTCCTTTTGACCCGATCTAAGTTTTTTTTACTCTTTTTTCATATTTTTTTATCTTTTTTATAATTTTTAATTCTATTTTTATCTTTCTTACTTTTTTTAAGAATTTTTTTATTTTTTGGGGTTATTTTCCCCACAAATATATATATATATATATATATATGTATATATATATATATATATAGCAAATAACCTCTAGTCTAGTGGTTAACAGAGATGCATGCGGTCCAAGTGGTCAGGAGATCGATTCTCGGTGGAAGTGTTCGCCACAATTACCTTCTTTCAAATATATATATATAAAAAATATATATATATATATATATATATATTTTATATATATATATATATATATATATATATATATATATATTACTACAAAATTATGGTAAATTAGCGACTAACCTGTATTAGTCGCTAATTTTGCGACTAGTTAGCGACTTATATTCAAGCAATTAAATATTTAGTTTAATGAATGACATGGTTCCTCGCCAGTCCGTTGCTAGTGTATTGGTAAATTTCTGAAATTATTTAGCGACTGTTCCTTTTTGTTGCTAAGTAGTCGGTAGTATCTTTATTATACAGTCAACAATCTAGCCACTAATATTTCAGTCCCTTCCAAAACCTAAACTTCTCCCCAAAACTCCAAAGCGAATTGCTTTTCCCCCCTTAACCCAGAACCTTTTTTTTTATTTTTTTCCTAACTTCTCCCTCCTCACCCGCTGTCCACAACTCCTCCCTTCTCCTCACCGACTCGCTGCCCACACCGGAGCCCCGCCTCCCTCCTCCTCACCAACCCGCTGCCCACACCAGAGCCCCGCCTCCCTCCTCCCTCCTCACCGACCCTCCGTACCGGAGCCCTGCTGCCCACACCGGAGCCCCGCCGCCTCCTCCTTCCTCCTCATCGACTCCTCCCGATTCCGACAGCCTTCTCCCTCTGCCTCCTCCTTGAAGCCGGTATTTTTTAAAGTTATTTTACTTTGATTTCTTTTTTCAATCATCAATTTAAGCTCTAAATTTACGTTGCACATCATTTTAGGAGTCTAGGGCTTGGTTTGGAATCAATTTATGGTTTGAAATAATTTTAGATAATTTGGTTATGAGTTTTCTAGGGTTTGTGTTGTATATTTAGAGAGAAAATTTTCAATTCATATGGAAGAATGTAGTTTTAGTACAGGATTCACAATGACATTTTAGACTATTAGGAAACAAAATAAATGGAAGAATGTAGTTTGGGACAACTTTCATGATATTTGATCGGTTAAATGACTGAACAATTTGACAGCATGAAACAATAAGAGAGTTAAACGTCTGATTACATTCATGGTAAGTTTTAGGAAACATTTTAATTGTTTGTCTTTCTATAGTTTTCTTCTATCTTCATTTGAGACAAAAAACTCCATTTCTTGCTTCCTTTTTTGCTATATTGTAGTTTAGCATGTCCCTTCTCTGATTAAGAATTGGTATAAGGAAGCGAAAAGATCAATCAATGATTGCAGAAGAATGATGCCAGATCAATCAATTTTTCTTATAGATGTATATTCTTTGTATGATCTGATATCTAATCAAGGAAGACTTGGTTTACATGTAAAACAATCATGATATATTTAGAAGTTGTTAATTACTAAGAGGAATTGGTCATGTGACCTTCAGTAATAGTAGTGTTATTTTTCACAGACACTGACCCATATCTCTTACTTCTCTGTTTGTATTTCCGCATAAAGGTATTCTGGCAGTTTATCTTACCACTCTTAAAGGGTTGCTCTGTTCCTCTTCTTCTTCAACTGTCAAGATCTTATTCTTAAGCATTGTTTAGAAGTGTTTCTTTGCTCAGCAGCATTTAGCGAAGGTGAGTTTATAGTACTTGTTATGTTTTGGCAGGTACCTTGGTAATGCATGGATAAATTTTAGTAACATGGTAATGGTATGCCATATTTGATCTATCTACTGGAAACTTAGTTGAAGGTGCAATTTTTTTTGGGAGCAACATGGAATTGTGCCATTTCCTCTTGTTCTATCAATGCTGAAATAATTTTATTTTCATAGTTGTGCGTTATGAATTAGCTTCTATTTGTGAATGAGCTCTTGCCAATATAGCACTTGTCATCCTTGTCAAACTTTCAAAAGAAACCAAATATTTGGTGCAATATGTATCCTTGCTGAATCCGTAGGTAATTTGTATTAGCATTTACTTCCCTTCCTTTCTATGTGTAAGGATCTTCATAAAGAAAACTGATCATGATACATCTTTTCGCATGGTTACAATTGTTCTTCTAGACATGCATCTTCTGATGAAGGTAAATGAGACATATTCTGCCCCATTTAGAGTTAAATTTGTAGAATGAAAGCCATGTGTTGTTTCCTTTTTGTTTTGATGTCTTTTTTTCCACAATCGATATGAAAATTTATTCTAGTTAGTCCGGATGTTTCTGATGCCATTTTGGCTAAGGCTGTAAGTGATTATCTCAGGATATATACTACAAACTAGTATCACTAAAACTTTTTCAACGGCTACTAGTTGACTTCAGACCTTAAAATCGTAAAGCAGACTTAATGTTATATACCAAACTCAATTTCATGTGCAAACCCGTAATGAGCTTGTGGCTTTGTCGTGTAAAAATTTTAACTTAACATATGCCTCCTATCTTATGTTTAGGTTTTGTTTCCAAGTCAAGTAGGCAGTCGTACTATTTCACTTGGGTCTCATTTTATATGTTCCACGTATAAATCGAACTAGATAATCTGTAAAGATTGTTTCTTTTAACAGTGTTCCATACTCTATACATGATTTTTTTTGTAAAAAAACACTATTCTGGTACGTCTGGAAAGTTTAGACGAAACATGTGTATAAAGCATAAAAAGTAACTCCTGCCAATAATAAATGACTTCGACTGCCAAAATCCTTTGAAATTTGTCAACCATAGAAAGGTGACAGTGCAAGCCATTTATTTTTACTTCTGTATTGGAGTACTGATAAGAAAAGTATCAGCAAGGTTCCATCATTGCCTTGCATTTATAATATACTTTTTGTATCATCCATTATCGTCATCGGGGTCTTGCTAGCAGAGATCAGCAAATTCAATCCCTCTTTGTACTTGGTCTTCTCTAACTGTAGAGTCTGCAGGTTTCAAGTCTTTTGACTAGCAATGCTCAAGCTAACATCTGTATGGAATTTTATACAGAGTACCCAATGATGCGTAGATAATTTTGATACTGTTACCACATTACTTTCCTGGCATTCTTAGATCAGTGTAGCAATGTTTCAGGAACTGTGCACATCAAGAAAATTGAATATCCATACTTTACCACAAGATCAAAATAGCACATTCTTCTGCTCTATGATTTGTTTGGTTAAGACCCTTTGTCTGTTGATGATCCATATTCTAGACACCAAAGAATATTACTTTAAGGATACTTACACGACTAAAATAGCTCATTCTTTTGCTCATGCTATTTTTTCAACTTGGTTTTGGTTTTATTGTTATTTATCCACTATGTATGATGTTCTTGCTATTCTAGTGAGGTGCAACTGCAAGACACACTGCTTTATCTTGAAAAATGATCATCTATACTCCCTTTTCTTCCTCGTTTGTTGTACAGAGGTTTTTGAGGAGGTGTTGGAAAGTATCCTATATGACATTCTATTCCCCGACAATATCCTTGGAGATGTGGAGTCTTTGGCCTTTAATGATGGAAGCACTTAAAGAATGGGCAATAGACTTCTTTGAAAGTAAGTCTGTAAAAATGCAAATCTGCTTATCAATGTTGTTTATTCAGTCAAGTTAGTGTTCTATTGTTGCGCTTTTGAGCAATGACTAACCCATCTTTTCTAAACTTTGCAAAGCATATGCATTAGTGTTTTATAATAGTATGGGTATGAGTTCATATTATTTTCAACTATTTTCAAGTTTATAGTGGCTAGAGTGTAATGTATATGCAACTTTACTCCCTGCACTGTTATGTGATATTATGCTCAGTCACTTACTTCTAGTATTAATTCCAGATCCATTATGGCTGCAGTTTATGTTTTGAAATTGTGTAACCTTTAACCTTTTGTGGCTTTTAAGTACACTATTACCACCTTTTAGTCTCTTCGAATGCCACAGAAAGCTACCATCACCAACCACCAAATCAAAATTTCTCACTCATTTTCAACTTGCAACAGTTTTGTGTGACATTCTGAACTCTGAAGCTTAGATTAATTAAGTTAAATTAAATTAAGTTGCAGCATGGTCATATCTGTGTTCAATTCCTGACCAGTTGCCGATTGTCGCAAGTAACCCATCAATTTACAATCAGAACATAAGACTGAAAATATCAAGTATCAACAAACACCATTCAGCCTATTTAATACATCCAGGAAACTTCAATTCATAATCCTAGATAGCTTTCAAAGGGGAACAAGAACCATAAAATGAAATTGCCTCCTGAACCCAACATCCCCGTTACACACGCTAGCATCTAACTTGAGTCTAGACAAAACTCTGCTTTAAACATTGAATTTGTATGTAAAAGCTGAGAATACTTACATACAATCGAGATCAATAAACTCTGCTTTAACCAATAAAGCTGCAAGACGGTAAAGCCCAGAAGGAACATGCTTGTTTACTTTCGCGCCTTAATAATACTGGAATTTAAATCCCAATATTTGAGCAGCATGTGACTGTATACAATGAATTGGCTCAATTTGATGTGAAGGAGAAAATAAGACAACTCTTATAAACAGCCAAAGAAAAGTCAGATAATACCTTCGAAAATATAGGTATAAGATTATAGAAAATATTGTTATCAGGATAGAGTTCAAAACATTCCAAACCTGATACAAACAATCAATATAAGAACAGTATTAAGTAAACCATATCTTCGAAAATACATGATAACAAGGAGTGATGTAGAGAAAAAAAGGAAAGAGACTTACAATGTCAAAAACACGATTTGGGTCCAGATCAAAATGACCAATAAGTGACTGTGTATTTGCAAAAAGAGAAATTAGTCACGAGTAAAAACAATATATTAAGAGATGATTACTTTTCTGAGTGCCTTGAGCTGTGAATATCACAACCTTAATTGTGCTAATTGTAGCCATCAACGTACTCTCTGGCATTGCATCTAATCCTCCTTGATTGTAAAAATACAATTCATAACACCCATTTGAGTAAGATAGCAATCTGCTCATTCAACATCTCTCGCTCACCTTCTTCGATAAATGACTGCAGCCTGATTACCCATGCACGCATAGGTAGCAACCATGATTAGTTAAATTTCCTCCAATGTATAATAAATTTTACATACAATATGACAGGAAAAGAAATTCAGTAATTAGTGAGGTTTTACCATCTAAGTTCTTCTTTCAAATGCAAGTTTTCTATACCAAAGCTAGTTATTTCTGGATTACAATTAACCTGGTTGAGGAGAGCCTCTATCTCCTTCATAAGTTCCACTTTCTCTTACAAATGGTGTGTTTTCGCTGATAGTTATCAATTAATAATAGCCTCCAACCTTTTTTATTCCTTCCACACGAAACCAAAGCCTCATTTTTAAACCTTGTACCTCCTCTGTTCTTTGAGTAGCCTGATGCAGAGCAGTATACTAACATATGAGTTTCAAACATAGTAATACTCAAATTTGAGAATATATTATGATTGTCCAGAACTAAAACTGAAACAAGTATATTGTCCAAAACTAAAGTCATGTATGATTTTCATATTTATTAATAATCAAGACTATATAGAAGTCCCGTGTCACAATGAAAACATGTTATAATTGTCCAAAACTGAAACTGAAACAAGTATGCAAAATAAAAAACCATGTGTGCACAATACTATAACCCAAGACAATAAAATATTCCTAAAAACTTAAGCAGTTGTATGTATAGAACAGAAAGCAATAATCACAAAAGTGCCAATGAACCATCAAAATGATAAAATAATCATATATATAATGATCTGTGACCGTTTGCAAAGTTCATAAGCATTGCAGCCAATATATGATTAGTCCCATGTATATTGTATTATTACCATGAAAGGAAATACAAAACTTTTAAATCATATATCAAAAATTGAATAACGTGTGCATATTCTAACTGAACAAAGTAGAGAAGCAAGCAGTTTAATATGTTAATGCTTATGTGGCCCTCCTTCATCCCCTTATCGGGTGATAGTTTGGCTGCGGGTACTGCTCTCGCTTCGCTCGGATGTACCTTTGTTCCCATCGTACGACTGCTCTTTTTTTTGAATATCAAATGGGGGGCAGGGGCATGAAAGCTAACTTGCATGCCTTAGCTAAGGACAAGTCTGCCCAATTATCATAATGTGATAGATAGACCAGACTTGCTAAAAGATGGAGAAGCAAGTAGTTTGAAGATGTGAATGCATACCTAGTTTACATCAAATATGGCCCCATTATCAATATTTAGTCACTTGCCGGAAAAGAGAAACATCCATGTACTTCTAATTTGTTCTATTGTCCAGTCCTGTTTTCAGATGCAACAACTTCAGAAAGCAGTATCTACCATATTACAAGGAAAAATTGAATTGATCATGCTTGATTTTTACAACAGCCAACAAATAGAGACTATCCGTATATAATGGGTTTCAAAGAAAGAGAGCAATATAGAATAAGAACATAGTAGAGAATCAACAATCTTGAGAGGGAACCGGTTAAATTCAGTCTCTAAGAGAACTGGTTCCCTTTCAGACTATGAAGCAGAAATAAAATATATCCCCTCCCTTTCTCATTCACATTCATGTACAACTAAAAAGTAGAGAAATTATTTTCAAACTAATTCACAATCATATATCAAATAACTAGCAAGTTTCTGGGAATTTTACATTTTTTTCTGTTCATTAGACGATTTACATTCTATCTTAACATCATCCAGGAAGCTTCTTGTCAGTGAAACACACTTCTGCGTGTTAAAGGCTGTAAAATTGTCATTCCCATCTACACCTCTTTATCCAAATATCGAGCTACATGTATAGTTGCTATGCACCATAGACAGTTGACTGCTACAAAGGTTTCAGAAAATGTATGAACTTGATTGTTGGAATATATAATATTATATTGTTACTAGTCTCTTACGCTACTCTATTCTAGTTCAGGGAACATACTACTCAGATTCAATCTTTACCTAGACATAGTTTTCCAGTTTGTATCATGCATCCACTATATGATTAATTCCACGTATATTGCATTATAACTGTGAAAAGGAAAAACAAAAACTTTTAAAATATATATCAGAAACTGAATAATTTGTGCATATTCAAACTAAACAAAGTGGAGAAACAATCAATTTTAATATGTTAATGCACGAAAGATAACCTGTATGCCTTAGCTCGAGACAAGTCTGGCTCAAATATAGCCAGTTATCGCAACATGATAGCAAGGCCGTCACCCAATTTCTTTTGGGTCAATGCAGTAATTTATTTTTTTCATGTTGTTATTAAGGTCCATCCCTTTGTTTCAGGAGTAAACTGATAAGGACAATACGGATAAGAGAGAATTTGTTTTTCGATAAATACTATAAGTGTTACCTACGTTGCACGAATATGGTCACATAGGGATACAAACAGGATTTGTATAGAACACCATTTCCCGTGTCCATGCAACATAGGTCCTTATTTTGCAACATTACCAATTACAACATTTTTATGACCCAGTCCACATATTCAGCCTCAGTACCCAAGTTATCATTTAATGGTAGCATTATAGTATTCTAGTATCTTGTTCTTTATTGATCCAAATGTATAAGGGCTTTGATCTAACAAATGCAGATTATGTCCGACATAAATATGGAAGATACTGATATTGAGCATGCGCCGAAGCTTATTGAAGTGGTCTTCCAAAACTGCAAAGGTCAAGTGGATCAATGGGTTGAGCCATATCTCAGGATTACAATTGATCGACTGCGTCAAACAGAAAGGCCATACTTGAAATGTCTTTTGATTCAAGTGGTGAGAAATTAGTTTCCTGAAGCACTACTCAATGCCGAATTCTCTTCCTTTCTGAATATTAATAAACCAGGGCTAGTATACTATAGCTGTTTTTTCATATTTGTATTTGCTCTTATAATTAAGTGATGGTTGGAGTTTAGACAATATTTTTTTTTGCTTCTGCTGATTTTCATATTCGTATTCCTGATTTTCGATTTTGCGGCGTGTTGAATTCAGAACAAGTCAATTATGGGACTCATCTTTTTCTTCAGATAGCTGATGCTCTTTACTACAACCCTTTCTTGACACTTGGGATACTACAAAATCTTGGCGCAACAGAAGTTCTTAATCTGTGGTTTCAGATGCTACATCAAGTTAAAAAGAGTGGAGCTTATGTTAATTTCAGGCGGTAAGTTTGAGTTTTACTAGTCTTTTTCTGTCAAAATTGTTGCTCTATTGTGCTTTGTATGTTCTTATCTTTTTTCTATCTAACCTTTAGTGAACTGAGTTTTTTCTTTGACAATTACATAGCTTTCATTGCTCTATTTGTGTACAGGGAAAATGATAAGAAGGTTTGTTGCTTGGGGTTGACTTCACTTATTGCCCTTCCAGAGGACCAGATGCCAATGGAATCTTTAACACGAGTTTTAAAGCAACACTAGACTTGCTTGTCGCTTATAAGGATCAAGTTGCAGGTGTTATTAATAATTCTTTGTCATTTGTCTTTGATCATAAAAATCCTATTGAGGTTTTGCTTGAATTTATATTTACAAGTGTATTTGTATTTGTATTTGTGTATTTGTATTTGTGTATTTGTATTAGTATTATAATTGTATTCAATATATTTTTATTTGTAAATTGTATTTTTTTTTTAAATGGAAACATAATCAACAACATTTCAATACTGTTGTAAAATAATATTTTAACAACATTTCTAAACATTGTAAAATTTATTTACAATATTTTTAAATTATTGTTGATATTATAATTACAACATACAAATATTTATTACAATGTTTAGAAAACATGATTGAATAAAATATACAACATTTTGTAGAAGTTGTATAAACTCTTTTTATCAACAACGTGCCAAAATTGTTGTAAGATAATATTTTAACAACGTTTCTAAATATTGTAAAATTTATTTACAATACTTTTAATTTATTGTTGATATAATAATTACAACATACAAATATTTATTACAATGTTAGGCGAACATGATTGAATAAAATATACAACATTTTGTAAACGTTGTATAAACTTTTTTACAACATTTGTACAATGTTGTATAAAATATATGTACAATGTTTACTGAACGTGGTAGATATTGTTTTTACCACAGTTGCATAATATTGTTGAAATTATATTTACAACATGTGCAATTTGTTTTAAAAGTATTGTTTACAATATTTAAAAAATGTCGTAGAAAAGTTTTGGTCAGATTTTAGAAATTTCAACAATGTTTATAAAGTGTTATGAGAAGAACATCTACAACATTTTTACAATGTTCAAATGAACATTGTGGAAGATATCCCCCCTTTTACAACCCTGGATATAACGACCTTCTATTGAACGTTGTAAAAGACCTTTTACAACATTTTTTCAACGTTGTAAAAAGGATTTTTTCTTGTAGTGTTCATTTAATTCAATAAGACGACTAGCCAGTCTCTTAGTTCCAACATAGGAACGCATGATCAATTTTAGTCAAGATAACCATTATTATCAATGGTGACAAGGCATGAAAGTCAATTAGTATTAAATGGGGTCGAGTCTATAACTCTCAAGGTTAAGTTCCAGTCTTACTGGGTATCCATAAACCAATCAAGACACAGGGCACGTTCTACACAACCATATGTATCAAAAATATTAACATGCTAAGATTATCGAGTTCATAAAAAAGGCATAAGGATATAATAGGAGAATTATCATGCCACCATTAAATGAATAAATTATAGAACAAATAGAAACACCCAGGTCAGGAAGTCACGCCAACAAGTCTATGCTAAGGCCAACAAGTCACGCCAACAAGTCTATGCTAAGGCCAACAAGTCACGCCAACAAGTCAATGCTAAGGCCAATAAGTCACGCCAACAAGTCTAGTAGGTAGGAGTGAGCGTATAAACAGCGTGAACGTGAAAAGTGGTTCACGCTGGCACGCACAGCGTGAGCGTGAAGGGTAATTCATGCACGCACAGCGTGAGCGTGAAAAGAAATTCACGCACGCACAGCGTGAGCGTGATAAGAAATTCACGCACGCACAGCGTGAGCGTGATAAAAAATTCACGCACGCACAACATGAGCGTGATAAGAAATTCACGCACGCACCGCGTGAGCATGATAAGAAATTCACGCACGCACAGCGGGAGCGTAACTCAAATGTCACGCTAACACGTAAAGACATGAGCGTGACTCAAAATTCACGCTAACACGTAAAGACGTGTGCGTGACTAAAATTCATGCTGGCACGTAAGAACGTGAGCGTGACTCCAAATTCATGCTGACACGTAAAGACGTGAGCGTGACTAAAATTCACGCTGACACGTAAAGACGTGAGCGTGACTAAATCTCCCGAACTCCAATCTTATGGAACCTTCGTTCCAAGCCAGAAATGAGGTTCCCATGGTTCAGAATGGTGTGAAATGAGAAGCTCTACCCCATGAAACTATCTATTTCCGAAAACACGCCAGTTTGGTGGATCAAAACCCATGAACAACCGAGAATACAACAACTTAGATCTAGAAGAAACAAGCCAAAGAAATCAAAAATGCTAAGTACTAAACTCTCTTAGGATCATGAGAGAAAGACAAATGATCCATAAAAATAGGTGAAGGAGAAGCAAGATGTACTTGCCTTCTCCTGGTAGGTGGAGAGAGTGGTGAGGAAGAAGAAGAAGTAATGGTGAAGGAGAGTTTATGAAGAGAGAGAATAGAGATGGAGGCTTTAAATGGGAAAGGGTGGTGGTAGGTGGGGTTCGCTTTATGTGAACCACCATGAACCCGAGAAAAACCCTCCTAGGCCGAACCTAAAAGCAAGACTAAAAGCAGAGAATAACAGCAGGAAATAAAATGCAGATAATTAATTAACATAAAATTAAAGGAATTTAAATACAGGATAATACATGACAAATATTAAATAAATACATATGAGTTGTACATGTATAAAAATACGTATTCTGGGAACGGGGAGTGACACAGACGATCGACGAAGTACCAGACTGGAGACAACCATTCATAGACTTCGTAGTCTATGACATCCTGCCCGAGAACCCAAAGGAAGCCACCTCTATCAGAAGGCGTTCTCTCAGATTCTTCTACGATACAGAGACAAAAATGCTGTATCGCCGATCCTGCGATGGATTATTGCTTCGATGTCTGTCAAACGCAGAAGCCAAAGAAGCCGTACGTGAAGCTCATGACGGTGTCTGCAGGGCCCATCAGCCTGGCCTAAAATTATAAGATCGTCTTCGTCGAATGGGCTACTACTGGCCTACGATGGTAGCAGATGCGATAGACTATGCAAGAAAATGCAAAGCCTGCCAAGTCCCTGTGGACTTCATCCACCAGCCATCCGAATTTCTACATCCGACAGTGGCGTCCTGGCCATTCGAAGCATGGGGAATGGATATCATCGATCCGATCACTCCACCTTCTTTCTGAGGACATCGCTTCATACTTGCCATCACAGATTACTTCTCCAAATGGGCGGAAGCTGTTCCGCTTACAGAAGTAAAGACTTCAAACGTGATCAGCTTTCTTAAGCATCACGTCATCTATAGCTTTGGACTGCCCCGAAGGATCATCCACGATAATGGTCCGCAGTTTGCAAGCCATGCCTTCTATCAATTCTGCGACAAGTATCGAATTCAGAATGTTGCTTTGACGCCATACAATCCAGCAGCGAATGGGTTGGCAGAAGCATTCAACAAAACCATCATCAAGTTGCTCAAGAAGTTCGTATCATCCAACAAATGCGACTAAAACGAGAAGCTTGGTGAATGCTTATGGGCATACCGTACTACAGTTCGAACAGCCACAGGGAACACACCATTTTTCCTGGTGTACGGGAGTGAGGCAGTTCTTCCGTTGGAGACTCAAATACCCTCGCTCCGCATCGCTCTCACTTACCAATTGACGACGGACGATAACTACCGTCGCCGGCTACAAGAGTTGGAGGCCTTAGATGAAAAGTGCCTCTTGGCTCAGCAACGAATCGAGCTATACCGAGCATGCATCTCCGGAGCCTTCAACAAGAAGGTTAAAATCAGAACGTTCCAAGTGGGCGATCTCGTTCTGGCAGTTCAGAGGCTGATGGTTATGACTCACAAAACCGTCGGTAAATTCTAGCCAAAGTGGGAAGGTCCATTTATCATTGAGGCTGTATTCTCCAACGGTGCTTACCGCCTCGCAAAATAAAATAGAGACTTGCTCATGTTGCCCGTCAACGGTAAGTTCCTGAAAAAATATTATGTCTAAACGACATTCACAACACTCCAGATTATTGAGTTATGTTCCCGCCGGTACCGCTGAACTCACATTCTCCGAATCTTAGATTATTGATTTATGTACCCGTCTATACCGCTGAACTCACATTCTCCGAATCCCAGATTATTGAGTTATGTACCCTCCGGTACCGCTGAACTCACATCCTCAAAATTCCAGATTATTGAGTTATGTAACCTCCAGTACCGCTGAACTCACATTCTTCCTCCAAATATCCCAGATTGCTGAGTTATGTACCCGTAGGTGCCTCTGAACCTACATTTCGGCCACTCTTTTAGGTAGTAAGTCATGTATGATCATACCTCTGAACTTATTTCTCTGAAAGAGCTCCTTCCTTATGATCCACTACCCGCACTCTCAATGCACAAAAAGGGTAACGGATCCACATATTTCTAAAACGACCACGTCGATGTTACCTCTGAGTCGTTTTACTTTCGCCAAAAACAAATCATCCCTCTACATAGAACTTCCATGTCCTTATTACCTCTGAGTCGTTCTATGTACCCCTTCATGGAGCCCACTCCTGCCATGTCCTCATTACCTCTGAGTGGGAAGGCTCCATCGAAAAAACCCTCATATTTGCCATGTCCTCATTACCTCTGAGTAAATATGTTGGTTCTCTCTCGACTTATTATCTGTACCAAAAAAAACCCTAGGGTACGCCAAAGATAATAGGTCCACAAATGTCCTCTGTTGACCACAAATATCTTCCGTTGAGTCCACTCCTGCCATGTCCTCATTACCTCTGAGTAGGAAGACTCCGCAGTAAAACCCCCATACTTGCCATATCCCCATTACCTCTGAGTAAGTATGTCAGTTTTCTCTCTCGTCTTATTATCTGTATCCTGAACCAGGGTACGCCAAGGATAATAGGCCCACAAATGCCCTCTGTTGACTACAAATGATGTACTAAGTTTCCTAGTACATGCATATCATTCCTCATCATGCTCCGGGAGCCCGACTGCTCTATGGCATTCTTTCTCCCGATACCCAGAACGTCCATAACCACCTTACCGTGGAATTATTCTAGGTATCCCCATCAAACTTGTTATCTATACCTAAAACCCAGGTATGCCAAGGGTGACAGGTCCACAAACAAGCCCCCCCAAGCGGGGCAAACACCACCATAATACCACAGTCACAACAAGCAGTACAAATAAAGGGTAGAATAAAGCATACTCTTTTATTTGGAAGGCAAAAGTACTACATGTTCTAGGGACAACGTCCCAGGAAAAGAACGAAAACAAAAAAAAGGAAAAAAGCCGTCTATGGTTCGGCGGTACATAATTCCAGGAGACGATTCTTCACCAAGGTGGTCCCCCGTTCAAGCCACTGCCTAGCTCGGCGCTCAGCCTCCTGGGACAACTGCTCCGTATCATCCAAGTACATGTGTGCCCGCCAGCCATCCTCCAGTTTCTTCAGGACGAGCTCCAGGCCAGCAGAAGCTCGATTAACTCTGTCAGCCTCCTGGATAATTAGCCCCCTTTCGGTGCGAGCAGCCTCAAGCTCAGACTCTAGGAAAGCTAACTTCCTCTGAAGCTCAAGGATCTGCTCCCACGTGTCAATGACCCCACGGGAGGCAGTCGCTTCCCGAGCCATAACATCTTTACTCTCGCGGCTCAACTGATCATATCGATCAGACAGATTGCGGAGGTCGTTCAGTATGGCCGGCCTTGTCTTATCTCGAGCAGCCCTTATCTTCTGTACAGCAGCTGTGAGGAAACCGCGCTCCTGATCTATGGCAGCAGACAGATCAGCCTGCCGCAGCACCTGAAGCTGGGCCACCAGCTGATCAGCCTCCAGCAATTTCGCCTCCAGAAGCGCAGCTACCCCTGCCCCACCGGAAAGAGTCTTAAGAATATCAATATGACCCTGGGCGCATTGCCGGGCCAAGGCAAAAGAGGTCCCTCGTTCCACAGCAGCCGCTACCCCCCTCTTCAAGTGGCGATAGAAGCTATCAACCACATCCTGTGACGCTTCGTCCAGAACCTCTGTAGAGGACGGCGACAAAGGAAGCGTGGCCGACAACGTCGAAGGAGGCGCGCTAGAACTTGCCACCAGAGAGACAAATTCCGAGTGGAAAGATGCGCGGATAGCGGCTAACTCCTCCTCCGTCACCCGAAGAGTTTGGACACTCGGCAGGGCAGAGAGGTCGACTCTCGGAGCCGCCTGAACAGAAGAGGACGCAAGGACCATTGTCCCCTGCCCCGGCTGTGCCGCCACCTGACTTCCCAAACTTGAGCCATCGGGAGGCCCCTCAAGACGAGCTGAAGAGGAGGGCGGTACGTTCCTCTTCGCCAGTGCCCCTTCAGCAGAGCCTGTTTCAATAATGTCCATCATCGGTACTGGAGAGGCAGGACCTGTATGTCCAGAGCAACAATCAATCGACATAACCCGAAGGATGTGATGATACAGCAGATAGGCCTCCTCACAAGTTAAGATTTGGCTTATCTTACCAGGGGAGGAGCATGGAGGCTGCAGCTCATTCACAGCTGCCGTGGTCTTCTCATCCGTGACCTCCAAGTTGAATTCAGTTGGTTTTTCTGCCCTAGCTACCCCGGAAAGGGAGCCAGCCAGTTCAGCGTCACCCCGTTGAAATTCAACTGTCTCAGGGACAGGTGCAGTAGAGCCTCCGTCCCCATGGGTTGAGGCCTCAGCAAGGTGGGACTCCTCGGCCACCTCCGGAAGAACCCCAGTAGAAATGATAGCGGTGCACATGTCATCGACCAAAGTGGTCAGGGCCGAATCGACCTCAGCGGCCGGTTCTCAAGAAACTGACTCCTCTGACACCTACAAGAGTAAAGGGAAATGATTGGATCATAGTACAGAAAAATAAAGGAGAAGACGACTATAATTTGAGTCACCTCAGAAGCAGTGTCAACATCCTCGATAAGTAGCCGACGGGATCTGACAGCAGTTTATTTCATGGAATAAGTCATGTCGATATCAGCAGACTCACTTCTGCTCCGCTTAAGCGAAGGTCTAGGCACATCATGTGGCTAATCCGCCACCACTTCATTGAACGCAATGGGCGGTTCTTCCACCACCACCTCATCTAGAGGAGGAAGAGAATCATCAGCACCCTGCTCGCCATCTTCTTCATCCGTAGTGGTTAACTCTGAGTCCGATACAGGAACCGTGTTCGCCCTCTGCTTTCTCTTTTTCGACCCCTGGGGCTTCTCCGCCAAGTCGGTACCAACAATAAAACTGGTACGAGGGTCAAAATTAACCGGAAACCTGCTCGCAGTGACGTGGTAGAGAGCCGCTAAATATAAAATCTTCCCTTACGTCTCAGCGTCAGGAACCGAGAAACCAGCGCGGGTATGAGAAATATTATAATAAAGCCAGGCTCTGATGCCATCCAGAACACTGCCTTCAAAGCCCAGGCAAGGGCTGGGACTCTCTAGGAACAGCTGGCTGTACCCAAACTGGTGAGAGAACCGGCTGGGTATAGACGGTATTACGGTTGCGATATACTAAGTGCGAGGGACGAATGTTACGCAACCAAAGAAGCATCCTCTCAGGTAAGAGGAAAGGAGGCCCGATACCATCAACATGCACACTCTCCACCTTCTTAACAAAAAAATGGGGAACAGACACGAAGAAGTTATATCCATCCGCCCTCGCCAGCGTCCTCCGACAGGCGGGCATAGTGTTGTACTTACAGGACATCCGGCGGTACAGGAAGATAAAAGCATCATCGTCAGTTACACCATCTTCTGGGCCAGGTCTCATCAAAGACCGACAGTACATTAATAGCCACCCCATCAGATAGTGGTAAGGCAACTCGATTCGCTCAATGTTCGTCGCTGTGTCACGTGCAATAACTTTGGATGAAAAATTACGGAGGCTACAGTGTATACTGCACACCATGGCCGGAAGAAGAGCCAGCCTGACCCCGAAGGCCAACTTCACGGCAGAAAGGATAAAATTTCGACTGATCCTCTCGATAGAACCAGCTCCTCCTGAGACCACACAATTTCGTAGCCATACCATCAAGAACCCTGCCAGGATTGCCTTCTCCAATAGCGGCTGAATATCCTGATAAAAATAATCAAAGGAATCAGTTTGACTCCCAAACGTGTCGCTCAAGGACTTTGACTTCTTGGCGGTTAACACCAGATCCTGTATTTGCTCTCGGGTCAGAGGATTCCGTGGAGTAACTCGGCCTGAGGCACCTTGCTGAAAAAGGTGGGAGAGCCAAGCCCTAGTATGCGGAAGGTTTCCTTCCGAGTTACTATCCTTCTTGGTCGTCTGCTGACAGTAACTGTGATGACACAGTAACTCCTGATAGACAGCAACGAAACCCGGATGTCGTTGCTCCAAATCTTCGAACTCTTCGTTCGTTGGAGTGTATACTTCAAACACTTCATTGTCCCAAGGCAGCCTAGAGCAGACGTATATCTCATGAAGAGCGAGACCCATCTCCCCTCCTGGCGTGAAGAAGGTCCCCGTCCGCTGGTTGTACATCTCTATGAGAGCCATGAACAACCCCTTATTGATAGGCAGTCCGTAACATGTACCCCGGATGGCGTGGTAGAGACCAACCTCACGCAGAAAAGTCTCATATTCTTGTAAAATCTACCCGATCAAATTGGCCCACGAAGGGATGGGGCGTATCCAGTTCAAAAGGGAGAGCCGGTCAATGGGATAAGACCCTTTCCGAGTAAGTCGATTCAGGAAAGTGCCGGCTTGAGAGAATGAGAAATTGGGACCTTGCGCATTTAAGAAGGTACCCGAGGCTAACCCCATCATGGAGCAGCTGACCGGTTTCCTGCCCGTGTACGTTGACCTAATATGCTTATTATAGTGGATGTTACCCACAATCATTCTCGACCGGCTTGACATCAAGGATTCCTGCATCCTCCTGTCCACCGGCAACATATTGAACCACACCAATAGGAAATGACGCTCCATCTGGGGGATGTGGATCGCCCTCCCGGCAGAAATAAAATTCCAATTCTCGGATATATCCAATACCCGAGAGTTCTTCACAGTCAGGGCATCCCCGAAGAAGAACGCCGGCTTCAGGTACTTTCCCTCCAATCGCCCTGAGTTCAGCATGGCACAGAGGAAGCGAAGGGGCTGGTTCTTGATAAGAGTCAACCTCTCCTCAGGCTCGTTCTTGGGCAGTTGTTCTACCACCTACCAAACTAGTTGGTCAAGTCGGACTCCTACAGCAAATTCGGCCTGACCCACCAGAGGTTTCTCCGCAGCATTAACTGGGAAATTTACTGAAAGAAGAGGACAAAAGAAATAAGTTAAAAAGATGGACAAAGAAGAACTGATGGGTGCTTTCGAGCTTATGCGGCTCCAATTTAATGGAGTCTCATACGGCCCAACTCAGAAAACAGTCCGCCCAGCGAAGGTTCATACGGATCTATTTAAACGAAGTCTCATGCGACAGAGTTTGGATAAGTTCATACAGCTCATGCGATAAATAAATTTGTGCGAGCCTATGCGGCTCAGCGCAGCTTATGCGGCCCCGTTGGCGAAGTGCTTATGCGGCCACAGTAACGATTCTCATGCGGCTCGCAGCTCGAACATGAGATGTATATGTGGTACACATGAAGATGAAGGCTCGCGCATAAAGCATGCGACGTAGCCACAACAGTTAGGGTTTTTAAGCTCACACAGCGTCCTTACCAGCAATAGGGAGATGGACGTCGGGGTGAACTGCGGGCACGTCGGCTGGAGGAGGAGCTGCCACATTATCATTCGTCGCCGCAGTCGAAGTAGAAGCAGCTCTCTTGCCCTTCGCCGTCGCAGCGGACGAAGACGCCGTCTTTTTACCCTTCGTCGCAACAGTCTTCTTGGGAGCCATCGGTGATCGGAGAAGAGGATGACAGTTAGGACAGGAAAGGCTTGAGTTGAAGGAGAGAGTAAAGAGATTTCTTCTCTTAATTACTCTTATTTATAGGAGGACAAAAAGGAGAGAAGGAAGCACGTGGACCGATGGAGCGCTTCGAGTCGTGTGCTGCAGGGAAAACCGACTCCTAGGATTTTGCCCCTCTCATAAAGGAGATTCATCCAAAGAAAATCCAAAATTTAATGAGCCAACTCTTGGGATCCTGCCCCAAAAGACGGCCCAAATCAAAGGCAATCAATGCAAAGATTTGCACACGTGGCAAGGAGCCTATGCGGCTCAGATGGCCATGCAGCTCAGATGGCCATGCGGCTGAGGATGCCATGCGGCTGAGACATCCATGCGGTCAGAACATCCTATGCGGCCCGAAGAATTTTTACATGGCCATGCTTCTTATTCAAAGTATTTCAATTTTGCAAATTAAAAACTTTGAAGGGGGTCTTGTAGAAGCATAGAAAAGAATAAAGAAAGACCTATGCGGCTCCAACAGAAGGATCCCCATGCGGCGCAGGATCCCCATGCGGCTCAGGGGTCCATGCGGCTGAGGGGTTCATGCGGCTCGGATAGATCCATGCGGCTCAGAAAGAAGCCACGTTGCCTTCAAACGGTTCTTCTCTATATGCGGTTGCATTTAATGCCCTGACGACTGCTCTGACAAAAGCAACAGCCATGACAGCTCTGACATAAAGACGCAATAATGACTGACATGATGGCGTATTCATAGAAAAAAGAAGAAAATCTCCTTACGGCTGGTAAAATCCACCAAGTCCCGAGGCCACTCGATACGGCTGCCCATTTGCATGCGGCTAACTATCCCCATACGGCTGCCCATTTTATATACGGCTGACTATCCCTATGCGGCTGCCTATCCCCATGCAGTTGCCCATCTGTATGTGGCTGCCTATCCCCATGCGACTGCCCCTCTGTATGCGGTTACCCATCCTCATGCGGCTGTCCATCCACATGCGGCTGCATATTTCATGTGGCTGAGAGGACCCTCCCATATGCGGCTCAGCCAGGACGATCCAGTTGAGACACGTGGCGTTCTTCGCTACAATTGAGACATGTGGCAGTCTTATCTTCTCCGGATTTATGGGTGCTAACAAATCCTAACAAAATCAGATTTGTTGCGATCGTCATAATGGTCCAGATCAAATCAAATCAAGCAAATTGGACACGTGGTAGGCTATCACAAATCACGAAGATTCATGGCAATCAACATTTATTGTCCACAGAGATTTGATGCAATCTACATTAATTACCTAGATTTGCTACAGTCAGAATGAAGGGTCCAGATTAATTGATTCTTAATCGCCGACTTATCAAGGTGGCAATCATTGCAAACCCTAATGATCGTATCCCACTCCTATAAATAGCAAGGTGCCATTCCCTTGCAAAAAAGAGAGGATTTTCTAGAGCACTAGAGCACCGGAAGAGACCTGAAAAGAGAGCACAGAGAGACAAAGGCACGCACAGAGGATTCTTCCTGAGCATCCTGAGAGCATTTCTTCATCAGAGCCAAGGTTGCATCCGATCGTCCAAGGAGTAAGGCAGAGCTGCTGTCGCTTTCCCGAGCCACTACCGTCACCCTCCAGAATCTAAAATAAACAATTGTACTTAGATTGCTGTACCTAGGTTTTCGTCCCTAGGCTTTCTTTGTACAAGCGAGTTTGTATTGTGAAGTAAATGTCCAGTCCTCCAATATAACTATTCTGTTCTTTTATAATTCATGGCAAACAATAAGGTGATGCTCTCTGCTTCTGATGAGAGGCAGAACGCTTATTAGGCCCTCCATGAGATGTCTTCAGTGCTGAAACTATAGGAGAAGTACGTCTCTGATCAACAGGCCCCTCTCTGTATATGGTCTCCTGAATCTTGGCAGCACTCAGAACTTCTGCATGAGTAGTATGAGCTATTGTGCCTGTCAGCTGCCTCAACTCGAAGTTCAGGCCCCTATGGAATCTCTAGGCCCTCTCCTCTGCATTCTGGACCAAAGAAGGTACGAATCGGCTCAACCGATTGAACTCATCATCATACTCGTCCACCGTCGTGGATCCTTGGCTCAGGTTGGTAAATATGTTCTGCATATAAAACTTGACTGAAGTAAGAAATAACATGTCATTGAATAGCCTGCTGAACTCCTCCCAAGATAGATTTGTACCCAGGCTACTTTTCTTATCTACCCACCAATGATGCGCCAGATCCTCTAGCTGTAGTCGAATAGCTATCACCTACTTTTCCCTCGGTAGCTCTGAAGCCTCAAGCATGTTCTCTTTTATCACCAACCAAGCTGTGACCTCACTAGGGTTCTTAGTACCCTTGAAAGGTGGAGGGTTCATCTGGCAAAACTTGTCTATAGTGCCTCCTCGCCTCTGGTTCATATCCTGCCGCATAAGCGCATTCTGCTGCCACTGAGCTTGCATCATCCCCTGGAAGAATTAGAACATTTGTGTCCTATCCATAGAGGGAACTGGCTGCTGGAGAGGTACGTATGGCATCTGCTGAGCAAATTACGGTGCAAACTGTGGTGCAAACTGTGGTAATGGCATGTACCCTTCCTGAGGAACAGCTGTCTCAAATCCAGGCGGACCCATCAGTGGTCCAGGAACCTGGTGCTGCTGCTGGAGAGGTGGTACATTCATCTCTGGCTGTGATGACTGGCCCTGGTGGTAAGGAGTAATCGGGGGTACTGGAGATGTGGTACATTCATCTCTGGCTGTGATGACTGGCCCTGGTGGTAAGGAGTAGTCGGGGTCGTCACCTGGGGCTATGGAGGAACCCGCTTGTAACGCCCCAGTCCCAAAATACGTAGGACTAGGTACATCGACATGCCAGCTGTATACATACGAAGTACACTCCAATGTACGGAACCCTTGTATGTATACATAAGCTATAAAATACAGTAGAACAATAATAACTAACTCCCATCCACTAGATAAATAAATGATATAAAAACAACTTTGAATTTGTCATGTATTCAATCGTTGGGCAGAGACAAAGTCCACTACCAACTACCTCAAATAAAATATACAAGAAGTGATCGATAAAATAACGAGACGAACCAAGCGCAATCGTCTTCAAAAGAATGGAGAAGATCACGGCCTTGGCTAGAACACCTACAAAATCACAGAAGCACACACCTGGAGAGATAACTAGGTCCTCAGAGGGACGTAACAAGATATAGGAAGAACATGCCATATGAACTGAATATCAATGCACCATAAAATAAAGATAAAGTAAAAGTGTCCAAACCATAACACGACTCAATATCCCATCATCGAAACAGTAGGCTACCCCTACAACCAAACAAAGACAAGGGGTAACTTACTATTCCACGATGTGACATTTTTCCATGCCATGATTGGAACATAAAATTTGCTAAGGTCTCTTAACCTTTCTAGTAGGCAATTTAGAAGACATATCGATGTATGGGCAGGTGAAGGCTGACTCCCCCAGGACAATGTAAAAACTCTCAACACGCATACGTCAATACCAATACTATCAGCCGGCATAACTCGAGGCTAGCGGCCCATGTGACCCATCAGTCCACATAGCTCGAGGCTAGTGACCCTCGCGACTCGACTACCATAGTACGCAGTTACTACGGCTTTTGGATTTGGGGTAGCCCATACATTCAACTGTCTTCTCCCTCCCAAGGTCACTAACAAAAGGTAGTTCGCTAAGACTAGGTCCATATGCATACAAAAAGGCAAGAAGGAAAAATAACTGAAAAGCAATAAAGTGAACTAAAAATAGCAAGTAATGGATCCAACTGAAAACAGAAAATAAATGTGCAGTAAATAAATAAATAAAGGTGCATATAAGTATAACAGTAAATAAGGCAAGGTATCTTGCCTGAGGGTGGTGCGAGAAGCAGCAAAATCCAACAATCAGAATCGTCAACACGAAAGTCAAAATCCACAAGAAGCTCCGGATGCTGAAACAAACATCACGAACGAGTTTGTAATAAAAGATATGCCTAGGAAACGCCTGTCCAAAAGTCAAATTCTGGAACAGGGGCAAAATCGTAATTTTGGGTCAAAACGATGTCTGCCGTTGGACCCGCTTTGCACCGAAATGCACGCCAGAACCTACGGTCTCTAAATTTGTCAAACTACAAGTCTACAGATTTATTTTGATGAGACGAACCCAACGGTATCTCCAATTTTGGATTCCGGTGGACTGTGCACAAAATTGCCCGTTGAGTGGGATTGTGGGCCCGCCAAAATAGCGTCCCGATCAATGGTCTCAGAATCGGACCAAACTTGGCTCATAGAACCAAAAAAATATTTCGAGTCCAATGGCGCAAGTTTCGTCGCGATTTGATGAGTGTGCACAAAATAATTAGGAAAATCCGAAATGCCCGATACGCAAAAAATCGGCAGATACGGACCAATTTCGTTGCGCACACGCAACCAATTTGAATCCCGTCAATTCTCGCACATTCACAAATTCGATACGGACCTTTCGATATTTTCGGCTCATGACGGGGTCGCCCGATTTGTCGGGACGTACCTCGTACGGGGTTTTTAATATTTTTTTGAAAACTAATTTTTCATGATTTTTAATCTAATTAAATCTGGAATTTATTGCAAAATAAATAAATCTATTTGAAGGTGATGAAAGTGGGTCATGGGGCTTTCTACACGAATTTACGGATCTAAAAACGGATTTAAATTGATAGAGAAATTGATCGAGGAAGTGGGATGCCTTAAAGTGGGAATCTGTTGTTGTTGTCGCCGTGGCGACCGGGAGGTGGGACTGCTGTCGCTCCAGCGAGGTTGGGTACGCACGCTAAGGAGAGGGAGGAGGAGGACGGGAGGAGGAAAGAGGAGGAAGGAGATGGAGATTAGGGTTTAATAATATATATATATATGGAGATGTATGTGTCGGCCAACATAATAGTTTCTGTAGTTGTAAAGAGTTGCCCCACCCTTTTTCCTTGTAGCTACTGCTGCTACGTTTAATGGGAAGAGGTGTTGCTCGGGATGGCTACTTGATTTGCTATTCTTTTATGGTTGGGGCTTAGTTATATATATATATATATATATATATATATATATATATATATATATATATATATATATATATATATATATATATATAAAAGCAAAAAGGGGAAAGTGGGGTAGCCAACCCCTAGCAGCTTTGTTGCTGCTGCTAATTAATTAGTGGTCGGTTGGGGCCGACCACTAGTTGATTTCTTTTTTCTTTTCTTTTTTTAAATCTAAACCTTAAATCATTATATGTATATCTATACAAATTTATATATCCATGTATTCACCATAAACTCTTCAAAAAAGTTTTAAAATAAAAAGTAATATTATCCATCCATATATAAAATATATTTAAATATATTTATATATATGTACAAATTCAATTGACCATAAATAGGACAACAAATAATAATGATATCTAATAGTAATGAATATGTATATTTAATCACCATAAAAATAACTTTAAAAATATAAAATAACAAAAATAGTCCTATTGTGGTTTTTGGTAAACTTATACCACACATCTTTTCCGAGTTCAAAAATTGTACAACGTGTTGTACAATATAATAATTAAAAAAACAATAATTGTATAAATTCATTTTTAAGTCTACTAAAATAATAATAAAAATAATTAAAAAAATAGGGATTTTACATCCTACCCAACTTACAAGAATTTCGTCCTCGAAATTTAGAATTAATAGGGTAGATAGGGTTGAGGGATAGGAAGAGTTCGTCAATACCAAAATGAAATTAAAATTTTGGAGGAGACGAATAAAACATCGTTCAATACCACCGTACAATAGAAAATTGTGGAGTCGATATATACAAAAATATCATGGTTATGGAATTGAATATGTGTTGCCAATGAAGGTAGCAAAATTTCGATAATCCAATTTGGAGAGTAATAAGGAATTGAGTAGATCAAAGAGAATAATTTAGTCATTTGGGAGATGTGGTTCCTAGAGAGAGACTGGAGACTAATCGCCTCGATTGAGAGTTTGATTTAAGTGAATGTTTAGCATCATTCTCGAGTACTCAAGAACAATTGGAAGGACACGATAATAATTCTAGAGTTGAAGAATGAGGGGTAGTTAAAGGCAAGGATTCAGCCACATGAGTCGGTCTGTGGCTATCTACATTTGTGTATAATTAACCGATTGGGCAACCAAAGATGATACCTTGAGTCTATCTAGCAAGTACAGTGCCTTGTCTTTCCAAAATAAGTGAAAGACAAGAACAATAAAGGTTTCAAAGACGGTGTTATATATTGAGTACGAATTGCGGAGTTCATAGGCGGCAAAAATAATTCAAAAGAGAATTGTCAAGGCTGTCGCGGATGAGACTCTAAGACAAGTTTAACTATGTCTCCATCCACGTAGAATAATCCATAAAAAGCGAACCAAAGTGCAATAGGTTGATCAGACCATCATGCACCGGTTCTGATTAGACAATATGTTAATGGGTGCACCCAATAAAATATGTCATGATCAAGCTCGAAAAGAATAAGCTTGCAAAAACTAAAGCTAATTTAGCAGCATGAGATTGTCAAAATATGAGTAAGGGAGGTAATGATGAAGGAAATAAAATAGTCCGGGATCTTTTAAAATCTAATTTCCGTCCAAAGTTTGGACCTATACAGTTGTCCTAGTGTTTCTTCATTTATGGCTTGGTAGACTAGATAAGATAGGGTACTCTGAATTTATAGTCTAGGTGAACTTACCAATGTGGTTCACAAGGAAAAAGGTTTGTTAGGTGGTGAGGTATTCTACCCAACTTACAAGAGTTAAACTAATAATATTATGGGACAATGGGTCATGCAATCAAGGTAAGCACAAAGTTAGGCATTTACGAAATTAAGTAGAACAAAATCACATATCGGGTCGAAAGGATTGAGTCGAGATTGAATCCCTATTCGTGGTCGAAAAATATATCGGTATCATGGTAAAGATTATAGTTTGGCCATTTTGACCATAAGGTCATATCAAGAAATAGAGTACGAGGAGATAGGTATTTGTGGGACATGATATGTCTACATGAAGGTGGGCTTGTCTAGGCCTTACATATAAAATTTGTTGGAAGGAAATGTCTAGTGTTGTGCTCCAAATATCCAAGTCACGGTAAGGAACGCCAGAAGATCAAAAATAGAAAATGGGAGTTCACGAGGTGATAATTAATGTACAAAAATAAAGAAGATCAAGTTAAAGCATGAAATAAAATTAATTAGAGAATCCAATAAAATCATTTGGGGACATAGTTCTAGATAGAAGATTGTCCATCAGATGAATACAGTTAAGGAACCATTAACTAATTATTCCAATTACAAATGGGTTAGAAGGTTGCAATTAAAAGATCTAGAATCGAATGAAGGTCGAGTAAGTCGAGGTGGTAATACAATCACATAGCTGGGTAGATGACTAACAACACTTGTGTATATACTACTATCATGGTCATGAGTGACATGGCAATTAGTTAGAATACTCAGTAGGGTTATCTTGGGGACTACCATTAAAATTTAACTCAAGTATCCTCCAAAAGTTCTAAAAATAAACTTTCAAAAATAAACCACCAAAATTTGTATTCACTCCAAGCAGTTCAAATTCATCATAAAAAAAATTAAATCACTCTCATAAATCTCAAAGCAGAATTTTATCACATTACTACTAACCCTTTCCAAAATTAACGTTTAAGTTCAACTATTTAACTCAAGAGTTCATAGTTTACGAATCCATAAAATTTCACAATCAATCAAAAATTTAACACTCTAAAATTTTCAAATAACTCACAATAAAATTCTTAGCATATTAAAAGCAATTTCAAAATTTTAAGCTCAATGCTTTCATAAATTTTAACTTCTATTCATGCTAAGTTAATCCAACAAAATCACAACTTTTAAATGGTAACTTCCTTTAATCAATCAAAATAACATTCCATCACATCCTTCGAAATTCTCCCAAAATCCTTAATATTAGCAATCCCACATTAAACTAAATTTTCAAATAATCTTATCAGTCAAAATCCTCTTTTTTTTAACAAAAATCTAAATAGATTTATAAATCCTCAATCATAGGACACAATTTAAAATAAAGAAAAATTCTCAAAAATTGTTTTCAATTATTGTAAACCAAAATTTACCATCATTACTTCCACTTAAAATTCAAAATTTACTAAACACGAAAATTGTAAGTTGTAAAACTAAATTTAAATAATTCCTACGGCCATTTTTAAAATCTATGATCATTTTTAAACCAAATTTATAACTATTCAAAGGTGTATAACTATAATCCAATAATTCATAAATGTAACAACTCGAAATCAATTCAATTTTATATTTGTTTAAAGATGTATATCTATCACCCAAAACTCATAAATATCACAACTCGAAAAGCAAATCAATTTTATACTTGTGCAAAGATGTATAGCTATATCCCAATAAATCATAAATATCAAATCTAAAAAAGCCAATCAATTTCTTAAATCAAGGGTATAAAGGTATATATTTTTTTTTTCCTTCCTGCAGTATCAATCCTATGGTGTTTACTATTTAGAAATCTGAAGATTAAAACCTTCCTTGGTAGTATCCTACTTTACAAATTACTAATCATTAATTCACACAAAAAAGCCTTTTTAACTCAATTAGAGTTTTGAATGTATTCCAATTGCCAATATAACCACTCTAGCCATATGTGTGACCTATGAGCATATACTAATGTAGTCATCTTCTAGTTGATACTAAGCACGAAAATAAGAATTGGCGGTAGAAAGGAATCAAGCAAGATGCAATTCAAGGAAGTCAAACGAGAGTCCGAAATTTGAAGCCAAGGGAAGAGGTCAAGCTGTATGGATGAGATTCCTAGATTCTAATCCTATGTTGCAGGCTCACACCGGTATAATTACGTAACCGAAGTGACAAACTAGACCTACATAGACCACCACAAAAACATGTAACGTCTCAGTCCCAAAATATGTAGGACTAGGTACATCGACATGCCAGCAGTATACATACGAAGTACACTCCAATATATGAAACCCTTGTATGTATACATAAGCTGTAAAATACAGTAGAACCATAACAACTAAATCTCATCCACTAGATAAATAAATGATATAAAAGCAACTTTGAATTTGTCATGTATACAATCGTTGGGCGGAGACAAAGTCCACTACCAACTACCTCAAATAAAATGTACAAGAAGTGATCGATAAAATAACGAGACGAACCAAGCGCAATCGTCTTCGAAAGAATGGAGAAGATCACGGCCTTGGCTAGAACACCTGCAAAATCACAGAAGCACACACTTGGAGAGATAACCAGGTCCTCAGAGGGACGTAACAAGATACATGAAGAACATGCCATATGAACTGAATATCAATGCACCATAAAATAAAGATAAAGTAAAAGTGTCCAAACCATAACACGGCTCATAATCCCATCATCGAAACAGTAGGCTACCCCTACAACCAAACAAGGACAAAGGATAACTTACTATTCTACGATGTGACATTTTTTTGTGCCATGATTGGAACATGAAATTTGCTATGGTCTCTTAACCATTCTAGTAGGCAATTTAGAAAACATATCGATGTATGGGCAGGGAAAGGCTGACTCCCCCAGGACAATGTAACAACTCTCAACACGCACACGTCAATACCAATACTATCAGCCGGCATAACTCGAGGCTAGCGGCCCATGTGACCCATCAGTCTACATAGCTCGAGGCTAGTGACCCTCGCAACTCGACTACCGTAGTACGCAGTTACTACGGCTTTTAGATTTGGGGTAGCCCATACATTCAACTGTCTTCTCCCTCCTAAGGTCACTAATAAAAGGTAGTTCGCTAAGACTAGGTCCATATGCATACAAAAAGGCAAGAAGGAAAAATAACTGAAAAGCAATAAAGTGAACTAAAAATAGCAAGTAATGGATCCAACTGAAAACAAAAAATAAATATGCAGTAAATAAATAAATAAAGGTGCATATAAGTATAACAGTAAATAAGGCAAGGTATCTTGCCTGAGGGTGGTGCGAGAAGCAGCAAAATCCAACAATCAGAATCGTCAACACGAAAGTCAAAATCCACAAGAAGCTCCGGATGCTGAAACAAACATCATGAACGAGTTTGGAATAAAAGATATGCCTAGGAAATGCCTGTCCAAAAGTCAAATTCTGGAACAGGGACAAAATCGTAATTTCGGGTCAAAACGATGTCTGCCGTTGGACCCGCTTTGCACCGAAATGTGCGCCAGATCCTACGGTCTCTAAATTCGTCAAACTACATGTCTACAGATTTATTTTGATGAGACGAACCCAACGGTATGTCCAATTTTGGATTCCGGTGGACTGTGCACAAAATTGCCCGTTGAGTGGGATTGTGGGCCCGCCAAAATAGCGTCCCGATCAATGGTCTCAGAATCGGACCAAACTTGGCTCACAGAACCAGAAAAATATTTCGAGTCCAATGGCGAAAGTTTTGTCGCGATTTGATGAGTGTGCACAAAATAATTGGGAAAATCCGAAATGCCCGATACAAAAAAAATCGACGGATACGGACCAATTTCGTTGCGCACACGCAACCAATTTGAATCCCGTCAATTCTCGTACGTCCACAAATTCGATACGGACCTTTCGGTATTTTCGGTTCATGACGGGGTCGCCCGATTTGTCGGGACGTACCTCGTACGGGGTTTTTAATATTTTTTTGAAAACTGATTTTTCGTAATTTTTAATCTAATTAAATCTAGAATTTATTGCAAAATAAATAAATCTATTTGAAGGTGATGAAAGTGGGTCATGGGGCTTTCTACACGAATTTACGGATCTAAAAATGGATTTAAATTGATAGAGAAATTGATCGAGGAAGTGGGATACCTTAAAGTGGGAATCTGTTGTTGTTGTTTGTTGTTGTCGCCGTGGCGACCGGGAGGCGGGACTGCTGTCGCTCCAGCGAGGTTGGGTACGCACGCTAAGGAGAGGGAGGAGGAGGAAAGAGGAGGAAGGAGATGGAGATTAGGGTTTAATAATATATATATGGAGATGTATGTGTCGGCCAACATAATAGTTTCTGTAGTTGTAAAGAGTTGCCCCACCCTTTTTCCTTGTAGCTACTGCTACTACGTTTAATGGGAAGAGGTGTTGCTCGGGATGGCTACTTGCTTTGCTATTCTTTTATGGTTGGGGCTTAGTTATATATATATATATATATATATATATATATATATATATATATATATATATATATATATATATATATATATAAGCAAAAAGGGGAAAGTGGGATAGCCGACCCCTAGCAGCTTTGTTGCTGCTGCTAATTAATTAGTGGTCGGTCGGGGCCGACCACTAGTTGATTTCTTTTTTCTTTTTTTTTTAAATCTAAACCTTAAATCATTACATGTATATCTATACAAATTTATATATCCATGTATTCACCATAAACTCTTCAAAAAAAGTTTTAAAATAAAAAGTAATATTATCCATCCATATATAAAATATATTTATATATATGTACAAATTCAATTGACCATAAATAGGACAACAAATAATAATGATATCTAATAGTATAAATTCATTTTTAAGTCTACTAAAATAATAAAAAAATAATTAAAAAAATAAGGATTTTACACCGCTCCTCCTGAGTTGCTGCCTCACTAGGGGTGATAGCAAGAGATGCGACACGTCCACTGCGAAGATTTATCTTAATGGACACGAGAAATAGGGTTTACGTCAGAACTTGATCAACTAGATGCAAAACAAGTAATTAAATGAGAGTTCGAACTGAATTCAAGGAAGGTGATTTATAATTGATGAGATCTCCTATGTGCCGGTTTGTTCGGTACATTAACGTAACCGAGACAATATTTTCTGATCTGCATGGGCCACCACAAAAACATGTCATGCCCCTGTCCCAACAATACGTAGGACCAGCACATGACTATGCCAGCGAGAATGCATACGTAGGCTACTCCAATATATGGAACCCACAAATCATACTTAAGCTGCAAATGAGCTTCAGCTCATAAAGAAATCATGGTCACAATATACATCTAATCTCATCCAACAGTAAAGATAATGAACTAATAGACAAGCAAAAATGATAAATGTCTAGAAATAGTCCAGAAAGTAGATAGTCGGGTGGAAACAGATCCACTACCAAATGACTATAATAAACTGAAATTATAGAAGTAGTCCAATCTTATGGAATAAATTAAAATAGTCCAAGTACGATAGTCAAACTAAAGTGATAAACAACTAAAAGATAATCATGGAAACTCGAAAGGTGTAACCTCCCCGTCTGGATGGAATGACTCTAATCCAGATCCGTACACCTGAGGATAATCATGCTCGTCTATACCTGGAAGAAAAATCAGGTCCTCAGCGGGACATAGCAAGATACATAATATACATGCTATAATACTGAAATAAAATTATAGATATGCAAAGGTATTTCTAACCTCCTTAATGTGCAATTTAAAGGACAATTTTCACGCGCATGGGTGGGATTTAGGCTATCTCGAATAATCCACGTAACTCAAAGCTAGTGGTGTACATACACTATCATCCAGTCATCTGTATCCGTCCGTAACGATCAATGATCGTCAGAGGGCATCTGCAACTCATCAATTTCCATAGTTCCATCTGTTGGCACATTTTACTTTGATATATTAACAACATCTTCGTAGTTGAGTTTTCTATGTCTTCAGATTCATATCTTCTCAGAAGCTCTACTACATAAAGTCTTTCCTTTTAAGTGCTACCATCCTTTGCATTGAAGACTGAAGCAGATACCGGCGCTCCTTGCAGAGACGGCTTCCTACCTGCTTAAAGTCTTCGAGTCTGTACAAGGTCTAGGTATAACTGTAAACACTTAAGGACGGATGACAAGTAAAAGCATAAGTCAAAAATTAATTTCTTACAGAGCGGCATACTGGCGGCATGCTCCGGCATACCGGCGGTATACCATTTTTATCGTCCACAAAGTTGCTGGGATAAATAGTCGACATACCGACGGTATGCTCCGGCATACCGACGGTATGCTCCGGCATACCGTTATTATACCATTTTTATCACCCATAAACTTGCGGTGGAAAATTATCGGCATACCGACGGTATGCTCCGACATACCGGCGATATACCGTTTTGTGGACCACAAAATGTTATGTGATAAAACGTCGGTATACCGACGGTATGCTCCGGCATATCGGCGGTATACCATTTTGTTTACCAGAAAACGTTCTGTGACAAAATGTCGGTATACCGACGGTATGCCATGGCATACCGACGGTTTACCGCGTTTCATAAATTTAATTTTTGAATTGCTCTGACTAGCATTAATGGCCGTATTTAATGCTCTCAAACGGTCATTAATATGACCGTTACTATTTAACCGGTATACCAACGGTATACCGCTGCATACCGACGGTATGCCGGTCTGCCTGTATCCAGAGCATTAAATGCCATCCACTCTTGGTTTCTCTATAAATGAAAGCTCTCTCTCTCATGAGGCTTTCACCAACTCTTGCCATAAATTTTCTAAGCAACCAAGAGCTCCACCATTAATACTCTACCAAGCTTTTAATTGTCATCCTCTCCCAAAGTGCTAGAGTATTTAGGAGTTGTAATTTTCGATCTTCACGTGTTAGAAGATCAACAAGTTCTCTTCTCATTTGTTTGAAGTTGGCGAGCCTTCATAAGAAAACTCGTGTGTTGAAGTTGGCGAGTCTTCGGATCCAAACTCGTGTTGAAGTTGGCAAGTTCTTCGGATCCAAACTCGTGTGTACTATTTGATTAAATAGTAGATTTAAGTCGGAGAGAGTTTCGGGACTGGATTGCCTCAAGCGAGGATACCAGGATACATCTTGTGTTTGATCTTCTTACTCTTTACTTTTATTTGTCATATATTGCTTCTGTTGCTCTAGTTATTTTTTATTTCCCTATTCACCCCCCCTAGGGTTCTACAATTAGTATCAGAGCTTTGTTCTCTTGATTTGGATTTACACCCTTTGAGTGATCCATGGCCACTAACCCTAGTATCAACACCTTCCACAATGAAGGACACTCCACAAATAGGCCTCCCCTATTTGATGGAACCAACTATAACTACTGGAAGATTAGGATGAGCATTTATCTTAAGTCCATAGATTTTGATTTATGGGATTGTGTGATAAATGGTCTTCCTACTCCTTCCAGAGTTATTGAGGATATTGTTTCTGACATCCTTAGGGACACACTTACTGAAAATACCAAGAAGCTTGCGAGTCGAGATGCCGAGGCTATGAACGCTCTTTATTGTGCTCTCGACAGTAGTGAATTCAACCGAATCTCTACTTGCAAGACTTCCAATGAGATTTGGAAGTTACTTGAAGTCACACACGAGGGTACTTCACAAGTGAAGGAATCCAAGATTAGTAGACTCACGCAAGAATATGAGTCCTTTAAGATGAAGCACGATGAATCTATTACTTGCATGTTTACTCGTTTTGGTGATATTATTAATCCTCTCTCTTCTCTTGGTAAGGAATATCCTGCTCATAAAAAGATCAGAAAACTTCTTAGAGGATTGACAAAAGTTTGGAGTCCTAAAGCTACCGCAATCATTGAGGGCAACGACCTGACAGTCATGAACCTTGAGACCCTCATGGGTAAGCTAATGACTCATGAACTCGATATAAAGGATTAAGAGGAATCCTCCATACAAGAGAAGGAGAAGAAGAAGACCAAAGAGAAGGAGAAATCTCTTGCTCTCAAAGCTACAAAGTCATACTCCAAGGATAGCTCCGACGACAACGAGTCGGACGATGATGAAGAAATAGCTCTCACAGCTAAGCACTTCCGGAAGTTCCTCAAATTTAACAAAGCCAACCGCTTCAGACGGGACAATAAGGAAGATCCAGCGTGTTATCAATGCAGAAGACCCGGACACATCAAGAGGGACTGTCCGATGATAAGAAAAGACTCAAGCAAGTACGAAAAGCCTAGCAAGGAAAGCTCGTCATCCAGGAAATTTGCCAACACAAGCATTTGGTACGAGAGTGATGCAAGCGACTCCCACAACGACAAAGAGTGCAAACACAATGCCAACGTTTGTCTCATGGCAACCGATGAGGTACTTGATGATCTCTCCCTAAATACTCTTACTTATGATGATTTGGAGAAAGCTATCCTTGAATTGCATGAAGAGCACAAAGGTGTTAGGAATAAATATAAGAAATCTCTAAAAGAGGTTGATGCTCTTCAACTTGAAGTAGAAAGACTCTCAAGCATCATTATTGATGTAAAGAGAAAATCTCCTGCTTCTGACACGGATGAGATAGAGTCTTTGCGACTCAAGTTTCAAGAATCTCTTGACACCATCAAGAAAAAGGATGATGAGATTCAATCCATGAGAAGTTCTTATGAATTTGCTATGCACAAAGTTCAAGATGCTAATAGGAGAGAATATGATACTTCTATTAAGTATAATGATCTTCTTATACAGAGTAAGAAATTAGAAAATAAGAACACTACTCACATGCATACTCCAAGACACCTCCACACTCATCACAATGCTAGGCATACTTCTTACATGAATACTACACACAAATCCTTTTCTAACACAAGGAAATGACCATTTGTTAAGAAAAACACTTCGCATCATGCTTTTTATTATCATCATCACAATACTAATGTTAGAGCTCCTCGCACTAGAGATTCACATATGCATGATTCTCACATATCTTCTTCTAAATCTTCTATGATTTACAATTACTGTGGCTTGCTCGGACATACGACCAATTATTGTCATACAAGGAAACTTGTTGATAAGAAAGTTTTTATGTGGGTTCCTAAGACTAACACTCAAGGACCCATACGATCATGGGTACCAAAATGTTCATCTTCAACTTATGTTGTAGGTGAAGAGTCCTTCTCATGCTAGAAGCAAGTGGATTCTCGATAGCGGTTGTTCACGGCACATGACCGGGGATGCTTCATTATTTACAGCGCTATCGATGAAGAAGGAAGGACACGTCTCTTTTGGTAACAATCTTAAAGGTCACATTATAGGAAATAGTAATATAGGTTCCCCTCTTTATCCTTGTATTAAGAATGTGTGTCTTGTTACTAATCTTAAACACAATCTTCTTAGTATTAGTCATCTTACCGATAATGGTTATGATATCAAGTTTGTTAAGCTCAAATGCTTCATTACCGATAGCTCAAATGGATCTATTGTTTATGAAGGCATTAGAGAAAATAATATCTATGTTTTATATCTTGTCGAAGACACTAACAATGACAGGTGCTTAGTTGCTAAGAACGATGAGGGTTGGCTTTGGCACATGAGGCTCGGACACGCCAACATGGATACTATCTCTTGCTACCAAGAAGCTCGTAAGAGGACTCCCAAGTATCCCGTTCAAAAAGGATATGGTGTGTGAAGAATACGAGAAGAGTAAGTTAACAAAGTCATCCTTCAAATCAATCAACTCTGTGAGTACTTCTAGACCTCTTCAACTTATTCATATGGATCTTTTTGGTCCCAGTAGAGTTGCTAGCCTTGGAGGCAAGCTTTATGCTTTTGTTTTGGTTGATGATTTTTTGAGATTTACTTGGGTTATTTTTCTTGCTTGCAAAAGTGATACTTTTCGTGAATTTGTTGCTTTTTGTAAACATGTTCAAAATGAGAAAGGATTTTCTATTAACAAGATTAGAAGTGATCACGGAGGAGAATTTGATAATGCCGATTTCAAAAGATTTTGTGAAAAGAATGGTTTTGGACATGATTTTGCTTGTCCACGAACTCGTCAACAAAATGGTGTTGTGGAGAGAAAGAATAGAACCCTTGGCGATATGGCTCGGGTTATGTTAAACCAATATAAGCTCCCCCAATATTTTTGGGCGGAAGCCGTTAATATGGTATGTCATGTTATAAATAGGGTCTTGATTAGACCTATTTCTAAGAAGACTCCTTATGAGCTTTGGTTTGACAAAATTCCCTCTATTGAATATTTTAAAGTTTTTGGTTGTAATTGTTTTATTTTGAATACCAAGGATAACCTAGGCAAGTTTGAAGAAAAAGCCTATGAAGAAATATTCCTTGGATACTCTACTCATAGTAAAGGTTTTCGTATTTTTAATAAAAGAAGTCTTGTTGTCGAAGAGTCAATCAATGTCTCTTTTAATGAACTTAACTCTTCTACATTCTCCTCTTTCGAGGATATCGATGACATCTCGTTTGGGTTGGAGAACTCCTCTATTGAGGATCGTCCTTCTTCATCTAACAATAAAGTTGTGACTCCAACTAAAGAGTCTCCTCCTCTCGAGCCTCCTCAAAAGGATCTCCCAAAAGAATGGAGATTTGTCACCAATCATCCTAAGGAACTTATCATTGGGGATGCTTCCTCCAGTGTTAGCACTAGATCCTCCACTCGTGATCTTTGTACAAACGTGGCTTTTATCTCTCAAATAGAGCCTAAAAATGTTAATTATGCTTTTCTTGATGAATTTTGGATGATAGTGATGCAAGAGGAGCTAAATCAATTTGAGCAAAACAAGATTTGGAAACTTGTCCCAAAACCTAGCAATCACCCCATCATTGGAACTAAATGAGTGTTTCGAAACAAACTTAATGAAGATGGGTTAGTGACTCGTAACAAGGCCCGATTGGTTGCTCAAGGCTATAACCAAGAGGAAGGCATTGACTACGACGAAACCTATGCTCCGGGTTCACGTCTTGAATCCATTCGTATGCTTTGTGCTTTTGCTTGTTTTAATGACTTTAAGCTCTTTCAAATGGATGTTAAGAGTGCTTTCCTGAATGGTATTATTAAAGAGGAAGTTTATGTTAAACAACCTCCCGGCTTTGAAGATTTTCAATTTCCTAATCACGTGTTCAAACTCCACAAAGCCCTTTATGGCCTCAAACAAGCTCCCCGTGCTTGGTATGAGCGCCTTAGCTCCTTTCTTGTTTCACACAATTTTTCAAAGGGGAAAGTCGACACAACACTTTTTATCAAATCCCATAATGGCACTCTCTTATTGGTTCAAATTTATGTCGATGACATTATTTTTGGTTCTACTAACAACACACTTTGTGTAGAATTTGCTAAAGTTATGCAGGAAGAATTTGAAA
The DNA here is from genome assembly GCA_029216955.1 of Iris pallida. Lineage (NCBI taxonomy): Eukaryota > Viridiplantae > Streptophyta > Magnoliopsida > Asparagales > Iridaceae > Iris > Iris pallida. The sequence continues at coordinate 122,771 of JANAVB010021515.1, forward strand.
TGAGTATGATGGGTGAGCTATCATTCTTTTTGGGATTACAAATCAAACAAGGACCCAAAGGGACCTTCATCAATCAAGCAAAATATACAAAGGATCTCCTCAAGCATTTTGAACTTGACTCATCCAAATCAATGAGGACTCCTATGGCAACAACGACAAAGCTTGACCATGATGAAAATGGCACATCGGCTGACATCCGTAAGTATCGAGGTATGATTGGTAGTCTACTTTATCTCACTGCTAGCCGTCCTGATATCATGTTTAATATATGTCTTTGTGCACGGTATCAAGCAAATCCAAAGGAATCGTACTTATGTGCCGTAAAGCGCATTTTTCGATATCTCAAAGGTACCGTGAACATGGGCCTTTGGTTTCCAAAATCTTCATCCTTTGAGCTTCACGGCTTCTCGAATGCAGATTTTGTCGGATGCAAGATTGACCGAAAAAGCACTAGCGGCACATGCTAATTCCTTGGGAAATCCTTGGTATCGTGGTTTAGTAAGAAACAAAATTCTGTTGCTCTTTCAACCACTGAGGCCGAATATATTGCGGCCGGTTGCTGTTGTGCACAAATTCTTTGGATGTCACAAACACTGTTAGATTATGGCATTTCTCATTCTTGCACCCCTATTAAATGTGATAACACTAGCTCGATCAATCTCACGAAAAACCCGATTTGTCACTCACGCACGAAGTACATTGAAATTAGAGACCATTTTCTTCGTGACCATCAACAAAAGGGGGATATTCGTCTTGAATTTATTGACACTACTTATCAGTTAGCCGATATTTTCACCAAACCGCTCCCGAAAGATCGCTTCACTTTCCTTTGCCAAGAATTAGGCATTTTATCTTTTAACCCATAAATCTTCTTGGCCGACACACCGACGGTATACGGCGGTATACCGACGGCATGCCGTTTTTCGATTCAGAATTAGGTTCTGTCTCAAAACTCGGCATACCGTCGGCATACCGACGGTTTGCCGGTTCACGGCGGACAGCTGTTCAAACTCAAAATCTGGGCCCACTTTTCTTCTCTCCTACTTTATTCTTTCTTCCTCTCATTAATACCCTTTCACATCAATCCTTTCCCCATTTATTAACCACCTACTCCTCTCCTCTTCCCCATATCATAACTTACAATCTCATTAACCACCCATCCCCTCCACTTCCCCATAACTCCTCCTTAATCTCCTTCATTTCAAATTCAACCTTCCCATTCCCAACTCCAACCGTTCACCTCCCTCCTTCTCTATTAAAACCCTATTTTTACTTCTTCTCCCTACACATCTCATTCTCACCTCTAACCCTAACCTCCTCCTCCAAGTTTCCTTCATGGCTAATCCGAAGCGTCCCCGCTCCTCCTCCACCATCTTCAATCCCTTCACTCCGGTGGCTCTCCCTCACGGATATGATCAGCGGGTCTTTTCCTCCTCCTTGGCGGCCGAGACTTGGTTTCAATACTTCGTCGACCATAATATCATCAAGGGCCGAGCAATCAATTGGAATCTCTTCCCCGGCCATGTCTCTCTATTCAACGAGGCCGGACTATCTTGCCTCCTTCGGCGTCAGATACCCGTCTATCCCGTCGCCGTCCGTCTCTTCTACTGCAACTTGGTCCCGGACGACGAGCACGGCGCCATACAGTCGATGGTCAACTATCGTCATTTTCGTCTCACGTCTCGTGACATCGGCAACATCCTCGGCATCCCGAATATAGGCAAAGCTCTGCCATCCTTGGCTACTCTTCACTCTTCGGCGGTGTCCCCCTTCGACGAGTTCTGCCACATCATTTGCAAGGGCCCCAACCCTCCTGCTATCTCGGCCCTTTCTGTACAGCTGGAGCCGTTTTACTACGAGCTTCATAGGATTGTGTACCACATACTTTATCCAAAGGGCGGCAACTATGACGCCATTACCGGCGATGCCCTGGTGTGCATGTACTACCTCTATGCAAGGAAGCCTTTCTCCTTTTCCAAGACTCTCCTTCATGCCTTCAAAGGCATCATGCCAGCGGGGAAGCAGAACCTTTATTACGGCTCCTTCATCACTCTCCTTCTGGAAGCCAAGCAAGTCGATCTCTCCCTTTGCTCCTCAGACGGCGTCCCTTCCTATCTCGTTGTTTCCCGCTCCGCTAGTGGTGCCTCCACTTCGCGTGCTTCTTTTTCCCAATAGCCACCAGCTTCCACTCCTGCTGCTCCCGTATCCACTCCTCTTGCCTCCGGTCGCTACATGCCGCTCACTCAGCAGCATTTTGACATACGTATGGCACAGGCAGAGGAACAGATGCGGGCTTACACTCGTGGCCTTGGCACTCTGATTCAGTCTCGCTTCCATGACCAAGCGTATTTTATTCAGCGCACTAGTCAGGACCGGGACATGTTTCTGGACCTGAATCTTCAAGATCCAATGTACCAGGCCTCGCGCTTTTCTGATCCAAATGCCTATGGGTTCATGTACCTGGACGGCATTGATTCTTATGTCGCTTTTCACTAGGCTCAGGATGGTGGGGACGATCCGGCGGACGATTAGGGGTGGCTTCCTTTTGATGCTGGTGTCGAATAATGAGTGTCTTAGTTTTGTGTGTTTGTTGTTATTCTGTCTTTTGCGGTTCTTCGGGGACCTATATTTGGTTGGATCTAGTAGTTTGCAGTCCTACGGGGACTTGGTATTTTTCTTTTTCTTGTTGGTAAACTCTCGTAGAGGAGAGTCTTTTAAATTGTCTTATGTAGTATGAGTGTCTTGCATGTATTAATCTCTAACTTCCATATATCAATACATGCTTTTTATTCTATGCTCTTGTCCATATTATTACTATATTTTACTTCTGTTTTTTCCCATCTTTGACTAAGTGACAAAGGGGGAGAAAACGTATTGAGGAGGAGTTGTCTACATACGGGAGAGTTACTCCCTGAAGATGCTATCTCTCTATTTTGTCAATTATCAAAATGGGGGAGATTGTTGACACATTTTATTTTGATATATTAACAGCATCTTCGTAGTTGAGTTTTCTATGTCTTCAGATTCATATCTTCTCAGAAGCTCTACTACATAAAGTCTTTCCTTTCAAGTGCTACCATCCTTTGCATTGAAGACTGAAGCAGATACCGGCGCTCCTTGCAGAGACGGCTTCCTACCTGCTTAAAGTCTTCGAGTCTGTACAAGGTCTAGATATATCTGTAAACACTTCAGGACGGATGACAAGTAAAAGCATAAGTCAAAAATCAATTTCTTACAGAGTGGCATACCGGCGGCATGCTCCGGCATACCGGCGGTATACCGTTTTTATCGTCCACAAAGTTGCTGGGATAAATAGTCGGCATACCGACGGTATGCTCTGGCATACCGGCGATATACCATTTTTATCACCCATAAACTTGCTGTAAAAAATTATCGGCATGCCGACGGTATGCTCCGGCATACCAGCGGTATACCGTTTTGTGGACCACAAAACGTTCTGTGATAAAACGTCGGCATACCGACGGTATGCTCTGGCATACCGACGGTATACCGTTTTATTTGCCAGAAAACGTTCTGTGACAAAACATCGGTATACCGACGGTATGCCGCGGCATACCGACGGTATACCGGGTTTCATAAATTTGATTTTTGAATTGCTCTTACTAGCATTAATGGCCGCATTTAATGCTCTCAAACGGTCATTAATACGACCGTTACTATTTGACCGGTATACCGACGGTATGCCGGTCTGCCTGTATCCAGAGCATTAAATGCCACCCACTCTTGGTTTCTCTATAAATGAAAGCTCTCTCTCTCATGAGGCTTTCACCAACTCTTGCCATAAATTTTCCAAGCAACCAAGAGCTCCACCATTAATACTCTACCAAGCTTTTAATTGTCATCCTCTCCCAAAGTGCTAGAGTATTTAAGAGTTATAATTTTCAATCTTCACGTGTTAGAAGATCAACAAGTTCTCTTCTCATTTGTTTGAAGTTGGCAAGCCTTCGTAAGAAAACTCGTGTGTTGAAGTTGGCGAGTCTTCGGATCCAAACTCGTATTGAAGTTGGCGAGTTCTTCGGATCCAAACTCGTGTGTACTATTTGATTAAATAGTGGATTTAAGCCGGAGAGAGTTCCGGGACTGGATTGCCTCAAGCGAGGATACCAGGATACATTTTGTATTTGATCTTCTTACTCTTTACTTTTATTTGTCATATATTGCTTCTGTTGCTCTAGTTATTTTTATTCCCCTATTCACCCCCTCTAGGGTTCTACACCATCCGGATACTACGGTTTACCAATTTGTCTGTCCCAAACGCGCTAGCGACTGTCCTCCCCCATAATCCCACACTGACCAAGTCATGTCCACAGCTTGTCCAGTTTATAACTGCTTGAGTCTCTAATATCCTAATCATAGCAGTCACAGTATCTATCCGTCACATATCTTTTACGTATTGATGGCCAGTCATATACGCAATCTGTGCCCCTATCAAGATGTCTCAATCATGTAATGTGAGTGTCATGGCAGAGGAGATATAAAAATATGCCACAATTATAAGGTAGTCCTCTAATACTAAGTCGATATGCATACAATAAAGGCTAGACATGTAAATGACTATTATGGTCATTTGTACCCAAGTATAGCTTGGACACATATTTATCTAAATAGGAGTATTGAGTAATATAAAAACATAACTATAACATGCTGGAAATGAATAATAAATAACAGTAAAATAGTAAGGTATACTTGCCTGGATCCTAAGTAGTGGCAAGAAAATATCCAGGTAGTGAAATCGACAAGTCAACTGTCGCAAAAAAGATAGAATCCAAACGAACGTCTCCGGATGCTGAAATAAACATCACCAACGTTTGTAGAATGAGTGAGAAAGCTAAAATAGCCTACCCATAAGTCCAATTTGGACACAGGGACAAAAATGGCAGTTTTTGGTCAAAACGGGATCTACCGTTGAGCCTACTTTGCACCAAAAAATGTGCTAGAACCAAAGTTTTCAAAATTTAGCAAATTATATGTCCATATGACCATAACGACGATACGAACTAAACGGTATGTCCAAAATTGGATTTCGATGAGCCAAAGTCAAAATTGTCCGTTAAGCAGGACAGGAGGACTCGCAAAACGGCATTCTGGTCAACTTTCTCTGAATCTGATGAAACTTGGGTCACTGGACCAGCGCGACACTGCAATTCCAACGATGCAAGTTTTGTTGCGACACGACAAGTGTGCACAAATTAATTAAAAAATTTTGAAAAGGCCGATACGGAGGTTTTCCAACGGATACGGTTCAAATTCGTCGTGTACACACGACAGATTTGAATTCTGTCTAATCCCACATGTCCACGGTCTATGTACGCACCATTCGATGGAAACAGCACGTGTCGAGGAGGTCCGGTTTGACGGAACCAACTCGGTATCACAAAAATTTTAGTTTTGAAAATATGGTTTTTCTGTGATTTGGAACTTGATTAACATGCAAATCAGTATAGAATAATTAAAAGTAATTAAAGGATATCAATCTTGGTTTTATTGGCTTTATAACAAAGAAATAATATCGAGATTCGGTTCACAGGTTTGGGAGAAATTGATTTCCAAAGTTTGGTGTTTAGGACAGTTTTATACACTGTTTTGAAACAGTTTTTTGCTCGACTTCGAGTCGATTTTTCACTTGATTAATACAGTTTTAAAAAAAATCTAATTGAAGAGGTAGATAGAGGGTTATGTTTTGAATGCATACGAAGAATCGGTTCGTAAAAAGAGCAAGTGAGGAGGAAGAAATCGGACCTGAAATAGGGGGTCGTTGAGTTCGGTTCTGTTGTGCACGGGATCGGGTTCGGTCGGGTTCGGGCTTTCCAGGCGGTTGCTCTGGCGGTGGCGATGTCCGACGACGAGCGGGGGTGGTCGCCGGGGATAGGCAAAGGTGTGGCAAGGCTTGGGACGAGTTGGATCAGGAATTTGTGAAAGATTTTCTTTTTCTTTTTTCTTTTTTTTAAAATATAAGGGTTGGCTGATGCTTTAGAATAGGGAAATAAACTCCCATTTATTAGAATTGATACTAAACAATGGTTTCTTTAGGAAAGAATTCAATGGGAATTAATTGGAAGTTTTCACTAATGGATACAAGGTCGGACTCTTGCTGTTTCATACGAAAAAGAAGTTTGATAAGGAATGAATGTTAGGGGAATATGAATGGAAAGAATTTATTATGGTTGAATGGGAGTTAAGGAGATTTGATGGAGAATAGATTAGGAAAGGATTTGAATAATAATAAAAAAATTTGAGAGGGTTTACAACATAAGATAAGGTCATCTAACCATTCTAAGTGGAAATGCATTTTGAGAACAGTGCATGGTCGCACGACTACCTGGTCAGGTCAAGAGTAATAATAATACAGTACAGTACCTCAGTAGTGAGTCTAAATAGTATATACCATTTCTCAGAATTGAACGAGTCTATAGAATATAGTCTACCTATCGTTCCTCAGTAGCGAGCGAGTCTAAGATAGATAGAGACGTAGTCAAGTCCACTCGTGTTCGCTTTGTCCAATGTCCTAACTCTAATAACTACTAGTCTTCTTTCATGCAATCATATTAGTAGTTATAGCCTAACGCTTGTTCTATATGTACTTCTGGCTAGTCGATACGCAAGTCCGAGATCTATATGCAACTCGTGACTCATGGCAAACATGTGTCAAGGTCAATGAATGTAGATGGTCTCTTACTTCAAGGTCACATGTGCATATAGTAAACAAAAGAAGTAACATTATAACTAAACAGTTACTTGCAGTCAAATAGAACTAGGGAACATGATTTTTTATTGTAGAAAATAAATAATAATAACTAAATGCATGCAATAAAGTGAGCTAAAGTAAAGAGACAGAAATGGCAAGGAATCTTGCCTGAGGTGGTATACAAAATGGCAGTATCCAGTAACTCGAACCGTTGATTAGTGAAGCAATAAAAGCCAACTTCTGCAAACGTCCTCGGATGCTGAAACATACATTACCAATGTGTTTAGAATAAAATAAATGTCTAAGATTGTCTACCCATAAGTCCAATTTTGGACACATAGGCAAATTCATAATTTTGGGTCAAATTGGTATCTGTCGTTGGACACATTTTGTACCAAAAAGCGTGCCAATGCCTATGGTCTCTAAAGCCATCAACTTATATGTCTATGGGTCTGATTTAATAATACAAACTCAACCATATGTCCAAAATTGAATTCCGGTGAGTCGTGCACAATTTTGCCCATTGGATCGGGTCGTAGGCCTGCCAAAGTAGTGTTCTGGTCGACCTTCTCAAAATTGGACCAAACTTGACTCACATGAAAAAAAAATGACATGAGTCCAGTGGCACAAGTTTCGTCTCGAGATGACGAACGTGCACAAAGTTGTAGGCTAATTTGTAAAAAGGCTGATACGGTGTATCTCGACCGATATGCCTCGATTTCATCGCTCACACACAGCAAAATCGAGTTTCATCGTACCCACCTTTCGATGCTTTTGGTTCGTGACCACGTTGCCTAATTTTTTGGGGAGAATGCCATATCAGGAAACCTTTCTAAAATTTATAGTTTTGAAAACTAATTTTTTCTAATTTTTGAAACTATTTTAACAACAATTTAATCAACAAAAATACAACCAAGAATGGGGTTTCAATCTTCAATAGATTTTATATAACCCTATTCAAACCAATTTTTGAAACTGTCGACGGATCGGCAAAAATTTGCCTTCCAAGATAGTGTATTAAACAGGTTCAATTTGTTCTGCTTTTTCGAAACACCAGGTTTTGTCTTGATTTTGTCTTGATTAATAGTCGAATCTTTTCCAGTTTGATATGAACTAACTGACAGGGTTTATACGTGGTTATATAGGCTATTCATAGGAATTCACAGAGTTGAAAACGATCGAGTGTATATGAAGACAACTCGCGATGAATGGGCCTACCTAGCTGTGTTTGACAGAACAGGGTCTCCCAGTTCTCGGCCATCTCGGCGTTCGTCGGCGGCCTTGGAAGGTCATGTAGGTAGTCGGAGACGGTCCACATGAGCTAGGGAGGACCGCGAGTTGCACGCGAGAGGTCAGGAAGCTTCGAGGGTTGTCGTAGTTGGTATACAAATTCATGGGGGTGATCAACTTCTTCTCCGGGTATCCATATGAACAAGGATTTTTTTTGATTTTTCAATCAAAATCAAATCATAGTTTAAAGAAGGGTTTGGTTTCGATTCAGGGGTTTAAACTGAATTGGATTTAATCCTCTGCATTCTCTTATTCTCTTCCTTTTTATCTATTCGCAAGATCGAGCCTTCAAAATAAATTTTCCTGCTAGGAACAGTAATAAGTAGGTTTATATATTTTATTTTATTTTTGAAAAAAATGAACTATCTAACTATACTTATAGATACATATATATCATACATGTACACATGTGTGTGTGTATATATTATATATATATATATATATATATATATATATATATATATATATATATATATATATATTATATATATATATATATATATATATATATATTAAAAAAAAATAAAAAAAAATTATATATATATATTTTATATATATATATATATATATTTTTATATATATATATTTTATATAAAAAAAATATATATATATATATATTTTATATATATATATATATATATATATATATATATATATATATATATATATATATATATATATATATATATTTAAAAAAAAAAATATATATATATATAAATATATATATATATATATATATATATATATATATATATATATATATATATATATATATATATATATATATATATATATATATATATATATATATAAAATAAAATAAAAAAAAAAAAATATATATATATATAAAATATATATATATTTTTTTTTTTTTATATATATAAATATATATATATATATATATTTTTTTTTAATAAATATATATATATATATATATATATATATATATATATATATATATATATATATATATATATATATATATATATATATATATATATATATATATATATATACGGTAATACTCTCAGCTTGATAGGGCTCTCACGAATAACCTTTGGCAAGGTATGGGGAGAACATCCGGCCTATCTCATCTTAATGCTACCGAATCTGACCACGCGCCTATCTTGCTGGAGATGAAGAACACTTCCAATCATATTAAAAAGAACTTCTGATTCCTCGACTTCTGGAGTGAACACCCGCAATTCAGACACGTGGTGGAGGAAGCCTGGATCAACATCATCTGGAGATCGATCAGCAACTCCTGGTTCTCCACAGTTATTAACGGCCAAGCCGACGGATTCTTCAAATCTAGCCGCGGTGTCAGGCAAGGAGACCCTTTATCATCCACCATATTCATCATCACGGCGGATGCATTAAGTAGAAATCTGAACAAGATGACCAGTACCCCGAACTTCCAGCACTTCCATACTGCCAGCGGATGCCCGATAATCACCCACCTCGTCTATGCAGATGACATCCTCATTTTCACCTCCGGGGATGAGGGGTCGGTGGAAGTAGTTCATAACACCTTGCAAAGACACGCGGCCTGCTCTGCCCAGAAGGTCAACCCCGGAAAGAGTGTCATCTACGCCCACTACAACATCAAGAGAGAGAACACGACATGTCTCTCCGACATCACCTCGTTCTCCATCAGTCACCCTCCCTTTCAATACCTCGGATGCCCCCTCGTGTATGGAAGATCTAATGTCGGCATCTTCGAAGACCTCATGAACAAAGTCAGGAAGAGACTGGAGGGGTGGCACAATGCCACCCTACTCCCGGGGGGCAAGACGATCCTCATAAATCATGTACTCATATCCATCTCCATATACACCCTCGCCGTATGCTCTCCTTCCAAGAAGGTGCTGACCTCGATCGAGTACATATTCAGCAACTTTTTAAAGGGGCACAGCGATGGGCACATCAAGCACCGTTGGGTGAGTTAGGACACCATGGCCAAACCCACGGAGGATGGTTGTTTAGGATTTGTGAAACTCTCTCACATCACTGACGCCTTCTCGATGAAGCTGTGGTGGAAGCTTCGAACGAGTAGCAATTTATGGACAAGATTCATGATGGTAAGATACTTCAAGCACATTCATCCGTCACAGGCGACTGCCAACTGCAGATCCTCCGTGGCATGGCGGCGAATCATCAATAGGCGTAATATGGCCGAATCGATTATTCGTCTGCACCTGGGTGATGGACAATCCTCTACCTTCTAAGAATGTTGGGCAGAAGAGACCCTGCTTTACCGTCTCCCCGAAGCTCTAGCACAAGCAGGATCAAGGACCAATGGGATGTGAACAGGAACGATTGGGATTGGGGCAAGATCCGAAAATGGGCCGGAGAGGAGACGGAGGAGGCAGAGGAGTGCGTTCACCGACACGGACCAAAGATAAGTTCCGAAGATGACAAGCTTCGATGGTCAGCTAGTCTGGCTGGCGAGTTCTTTGTTCGTTCGACTAGACTGGTGGCCCGCGGTCCAAGGGCGCCTTCTCCGATCAGTGCCGCCTTCTGGCAGATGTGCATTCCCAAGAAGTGGTCTATCCTCATTTGGAGAGCCATCAGAAAGAAGCTTCCGACCGACGACGTCGTGCACTCTTTAGGATTCAACTTAGCCTCCACCTATAATTGTTGTGTAGCACGCCAATCGGAAACTGTTGACCACTTCTTCAGACAAGGGGATCTACTTGTCCAGGCATGGACCGCGCAATCACAACGTTGTAGGCAGAATCAAGTGGACGGGAGCTTTAACGATCTATTAGCAGGGTGGGCTTTCACCTCTCATGGCCACCAGATCATTGCAGCCGCAGCCACGTGGGTCTTATGGAAGAATCGGAACAAGGCGAGGTATGAAGGCCACCAGAACAACATGGCCAAGCTGATCCGGGAGGTAATCAGGCAGTACCGTAAGACTCGGAATGCCTGCTCACATGGACAGATTAGTTTTTCGGAGTCTATCCTAGTTTAGACTACCTGTTTGGTTTTGTGTTTTGAGTGGTATACTTGTATAGGCGTCGGCATTTTGGCCTAAGTTATACTTGTACAGGCTTCGACATTTTGAGCCTTTTCTGAATAAAATGGGAGGGGTTCAATATATATATAATATATATATATATTTTATATATATATATATATTTATATATATATATATATATATATATATATATATATATATATATATATATATATATATATATATATATATATATATATATATTCCAGTATTTAAAAATACTAAAATGTTATTATATTTTTAAAATAAAAATATTAATATAATAATATGTAACACATTTATATATGTACATATATATAATCATTTTGTTGGAATTAATCATTTAAATAGTATAATTTAAATAAAATACTAATATGTTTTACTATTTACCTTATACAAAAGAATAAGAATAAAAATATTTTTTAATAAATTTAATAAAAATAATTTACCAAGTATTAGAAAATATATTTTCAAGTATATAAAATAAATATTGAGTAGATAGAGAGATTTTATTTATAACTTATATACAGCCTCATATATATATATATATATATATGTATGTATATATATATATATATATATATATATATATATATATATATATATATATATATATATATATATATATTTATATATATACATACATATATATATATATATATATATATATATATATATATATATATATATATATATATATATATATATATATATAATATATAGCCAATTGGTCGCTCATCCTTTCGGAGGTCTACCTTGCTTCCATCTTGATGTAAACTATTAACCTGCAGTCTGCTATTAGTAACTATACTACTATTGCTAATATCTAAACGTCTTAGGTCTAATTCTTCTGGTAGTAAAACGGTTGCATGGTTGTCAACGATTTATGGCTAAACAAGGCACTCTCTACCCATAAATATCTACGCGACTTTGGTGTCGTCCCACAACACATAGACACACCATACATACTATCCTTAAGCATCCAGATATAGCAACAAGTAGTAGAAGAATAACAACAAATTACATTTCAATAATCACATGAAGAACTTAGCAAGATAGAACGCACTTATTCACAAGCCATCATTGCTCTGATACCAAATATAAGCTATATATATATATATATATATATATATATATATATATATATATATATATATACTAGTCATAACCCGTGCCCATAGGGCATGGTTCATTTAAGGTATTCCCCCTCAAAATCTTGGACCCCCAATTTTAAACGAACAATAATAATTATGAGGCCCCCATCAAAATATTAAATCCCAACCACTGCTGGATGTGAATTTTCTTTGGATTTCCCATAAAACCCCACTCTTAATAATGCTCATCCACAACCATTATGAGTGCAAACCCCACTCTTTGGATTCTCCATAAAACCACACTCTCAATAATACTCATTTCCCATAAAACCCCACTCTCAATAATGCTCATCCACAACCATTATGAGTGCAAATCCCACTCTTTGAATTCTCCATAAAACCCCACAACCGTTGATTCACCAAGATTAAATCCCAACCACTTTTTATCTTGGCACAGTCAGCCCTAGGATTCAAAAACCTTTGTGTTTTGTATAATAGATATATATATATATATATATATATATATATATATAAACTTGCATATTTCTATCTAATTATAAACTTCCAATATATATACTAAAAGGCAGTGTATACTCGTACATTAAAAAAAACATATAGTGGACATATACATATATATAAAATATAATAAAAGAAAATTTTAAAGATAAATAAAAATAAAATACATGATATTTTGGGGGGGGTTTACAGCTCATTATCTGCTTCAGAATGCTCCGATGTGCTACCAGCCCTGGCCTCTCAGAAGGCAGCCGCTGTACAGCCATTAGGACCGTTACGTCGTACCGAGTGGCTATTTTGCACCATGCGTGGGGCCTGGTCATCTCGGAGGCTGTTACAGTTCGCTCCTCCGTGAGGCCCTTTTAATAGCATCTCCGATGATGCCAATATCTTCAGCCGAGGTGGATGACTATGTGAACGTCAGCATTGAGATGTTTTATACCATTTTAAAGTGAGGTGCATCGAACGTGTTGGAGCACGGTCGGACTTTTGCAGTGGCCTAGACTTCGACATTATTAAACATGGTAGTTATAAGATCCCACCCAGGCCATGAGGCTATGGCCGATGCTTTGGAGGCATCGATTGATGAATTGGAGAACCGCTTAACTAAGCTCCAAGACCTCCAAGAAAATAACCTCACATCTCTTATAGCGGAGGAACAAGCTGATGGCAGAGGTAGCTAAAGCCCAATCAACCTATTCATCCAGCTGAGCAGCTCTGGAGCATGACCTGGTTGAAGCCAGTGCCAAGGAGCATGAGCTTCCAGTTGCTGAGAAAACTCAGACCAGCCCACAGGAGATTCTGAACCAGCATGTAGCAGAGACTGATAAAAAAAATCAATCTGCTCCAGCAGCAACGTAAGCAATTGTCAGCCAAGTCACAACAGGAGGCTACCAAGCAGGCGATCCTTCTTCATGAGGTAGAGGAGTATACTCAGTATGTGGCCAGTTTGACCTAGAACAAGAAAGAGCTGGATGCCAAGTACACAGAATTTACTGCCTTCGAGGATGAGGTAGTGGTGCATCGGAAAGAGAAGCATCAGGCTTCAGCGAATGTTCAGGCCTAGGCTTAAGCTTTGAAGCATCGCATTGGCAAACTACGTGTCAATCCTTTGCTTTCTTTTTTGTTCTTTTTATTGTCTTTTGTTTTTGTTCCTTTCAGAAGGAATATTTGCAATGTAGTCTTTTTTTTCCCTTTTTAAAGAAATAAAGACTCCATTTTTATTCATGAATTTTATGAAAATGTGAATCCTATCAAAGGTGTTATGAACATGATAGGGTGGAGTAATTCTACTGGGAAAGTTTTTGTGGACTTAACATCTTTTTTGTGCCTAAAATTTAGACACAAATGATAAGTTAAGATTGTCCAACACCTTCAGAGGTATTATGGACGTGCTGGTGAAAAGTCAATTGGTAGGGTGTTTACTCAGAGGTAATGTTGACATGGTAAACATAGAATGGTAGCAGATTTATCTTACTCAGAGGTCATGCGAACGTAGAAAGATATGGCTCTGCGAGGATACATAAAATAATTCAGAGATAATATGGACATGGATGTCTTCATGTGTGGGTTATAGCGACTAGAGTTTGCTAAATCAGAATGTTTACTGAAAGGTAACGTAGACGTGGCAAACATTGACTCCTAAGTATCTTACTCAGAGGTTATACGAACATGGCAAGATAGAATTATGTGGGGACGTAGGAAACCATTCAGAGGTGATGTGGACATGATTGTTTTCTACTGGGGAAATTTATAAGAAAATATCCTTGAGCAACTAGCTCCAAGGGGTACTTCTTCCGAACTCTTGCTGGAGGTAGAGAAGCACATGCCCAAAACTAGACATAATACTTCTTTAGAAATTTGCTATTGATTGGCATCATTAGCAAATCTCTATTAGGTTTTGCGAGCCGGCAGGCTCTGTTATAATATACCGACTCCACCATGAATGGGCCCTTCCACTTGGGCTGAAACTTGTCAGCTGTCTTGTGAGTCATGACGATCGATCTTTTCACTGTTGACACAAGATTGCCTATTTGAAATATTCTTTCTTTGACTTTCTTGTTAAAGGCTCTAAAAATTCGAGCTTGATATAGTTCGATACGTTTCTGAGCTAGAAGACGATTTTCGTCCAACACTTTCAACTCTTGTGGCCGACGAAGTTATCTTCCTCTGTCAGCTGGTTAGTGATAGCTACCTATAGAGAGGGAATCTGAACCTCTAGGAGAAGTACTGCTTTGCTCCCATAAACGAGAGAGAACAGGGTATTGCCAGTTGGTGTCTGGATGGTTGTACGATAAGTCCACAGACATTCGCCCAGCTTTTTATTCTAGTCGTGTTTATTGGATGACACGACCTTCTTGAGTAGCTTAACAATTGTCTTATTGAATGCTTCTGCCAACCCATTCGCTGTAGGATTATGGCTCACAAACTGAGGGCCATTATTTTGGATAATTCTTCAAGGTACCCTGAAGCAGTAGATAACGTAGTGCTTGACAAAGCTGATCATGTTTGAGGTTTTTACCTCCACTAGTAGTATCACATCTCCCTACTTAGAGAAATATTCGATGATGGTAAGGATGAACCGGTGCCCCTTAGAGGACGGAGGATTGATCAGTCCAATAATGTCCATTCATTATGCTTCGAAAGGACAAGCTGTGGTTGTTGGGTGTAAGAATTTGGAGGGTTGATGAATGAAGTCAGCATGGAGCTGACATGCTCGACATTTCATGGCGTAATCAACAGCATCTGCCATCATTGTAAGCCAATAGTAGCCCATACGCCGTAGCCGGTCATGCAGCTTAGGACCAGGTTGGTGAGCTCCGCAAGTGCCATCATGCACTTCTCGGAGTGCTTCCTTTGCTTTGTCATCCGATAAGCACCGAAGGAGGAGTTCATCATAAGAACGACAATATAGCATTTTAGTAGTTGCGTCATAGTAGAATCGAAGTGAGCATCTCTTAATAGAAGTGGCTTTCTTTGGGTCATCGGGTAGGATTCCATAGACTACGTAGTCTATAAATGGGAATCACCAATCTCTAACGTTAACATTAGTGTATGTCTATATAGAGTAGTTCAGACACATGCATAAGTTATTCTTGGGGCAAACCAACCCTCAGCCAATCACAGTGACGGAGTGCTGGGTCCCGACGGGAGCTGCTAAGAAAGCGGTGACGCCGGCAAGAGCATCGGCTTCCAGATTCTACAGCCGAGGTACGTGTTATATAAAGAACCTGGTGAAGGACGATATTATGTCAACTGCCGCCTGCTAATAGAGGAGTAGATCTTCATGTCGAACCTCGTACTGACCTCTAACCTGATTTAATTTCAATTTTGCGTAGTCGTAAGCTTCCAGATAGTCGACCCCTAACTATTTAGCAAGTTGGAGTCAAATGATAATGGCATTGTATTCCGCCACGTTATTGGTACATGATTCCATAAGAGAATACGCAGGGTGGAAGACCAAGCCTTCAGGGGTAACTAGGACTACTCCAACTCCTACAATAATTTCATCCTTGGGTCCTGTTCTTGAAGCGATATCGAAGAGCAATCGCTAGACGGGGTCCTATATGACTGAGTTGGAATCCAAGACCTCGTCTGGAATGCCGTCATAGATTTTTGAAGTTTCTGGTAATGTGCCACCAGGAAAATGTCCAACACTTGTCCTTTAACCGCCTTTTATGGGACAAACACCATATCATATGGCGATAGCAGGATTGCCCATGTAAATAAATATGAGTTTAGCGCTTCTGGCTTACTTATGAGAACTCTAAGTGGATTGACCCTAGAGCTAACATGGATCGTTTGCCCTGTCACATAATGACGGGTTTTCTGTATGGCAAATACCAGAGCCAAGCATTCCTTATCAACGGGATTGTACTGGTGTTCGGGCGCCAATCATCATTCGACTGAGATAGTAGATAGCCTGCTCATGGCCCGCATCACTTTTCTGGGCTAGCAGAGCGCCAAGAGAGTGGTCCATGGCACAGACGTAAAGTAAGAAGTGTAATGTCCCGTCCCGCTCAGTTCAACCCGGGGAATCGAAACACAATCGCATTTGGACTTAGCCAAGCAACGGCTCGCTCGAAGTCCAGCACGGTCGATACGACTCCTCGTTCAAGTGGGTGGCTTCGATGAACTTGCCTTTGCTTGGCCTTCACACTTATAAAATATTATTTTTTTGCACTAAGTAGGCTTGATAATAAAAGAGATGAAGCCACATAGCTAAAAAAATAATCCTATGGTCTTGAGTAGGTGATAGAACTTGAAATGGTTAAGTTGTTGCTTAGAAATCACTCCACGGTGGCTTTTAAAGTTGATACTGGGTCTTTTGACCAAGCACAAATTCGGTTAAGTTGAGTTATGCAAAGGGCTATCGACTCGATATCATGGCAGGCACGTTCCACGATATCACTGCTTGTCATAGCAAAAATGTCCCACAATCTCATAGTTAGTCCCATAGAAGATGTCATGGGTTAAGGCGCTCAAAGAAGACGGTTATTCAAGTTGAGCACGTACACGATCGCAGGGTTCTACGGCTTCATATAGCCATATGTTTCTACGGTCTCAAGGCATGAAATACGGTTGTTTCAATGATAAGTATGCCACAGTCTATGGCACGTAATGGAACGCGTTTTATTCAAGTTAAGTAGGTAGGCTATGCAGTAGCCATTCCCTGGGTTTAAAGAATAGAAAGTTCATGCGACCGTTTGTCGCCGAGGAGGTCCGTCATTTGGGAGTCTCCAATGATGCATGTTTTGCATAATATGGTTCCGATGCACGTTTTGTTTAATATTGTTCTGATGCACGTTTTTTAAAGTATGGTTCCTAGTACGCTTTTTAAGTATGGATTGATTCGAACCACAGATTAGGCCATGCATTTACGTGAGTCTAGTTGTTCTCGTAGGTTCGTGGTCATGGACAACTTGTGCACAAGGATATCTTCCTCGACTGATTTACGCTGGGGCACCGGGGTCAGGTTGACCTGGAGGAAGACATTATAACAGTACTGGATTGAATCGGACAATGATAGTCGAGGGCTTTTATTTGGGCTCACTACCTGTATTGAAGGACCCGTCGTCTATGCCGAGCTATGTCCACGATGGCTTGTCATACCTGTGACTTTTCATATAGAAAAGTGGTGTGCTGAGCGACAATCCACATATACGGAGTTAGTCGAGTCGCAAAGAGTATAACCACGACATGAATGAGTCAAGAAATATGTGCACAGTCTGCACTACAAGTTTTATGAAGCCTAAGACTTGGCTATACTTAAAAATACGTGCTTTGGCATGAGATGTGACATCATGTTTGAGTCGACAACACAAGTTCCACAAGTTTGGGATAGTTATTTCGAGTTTAAGTCAGGAAGGACCGTAAGACAAAGTTTGGTTAAGTCACAGTGAGTTGTGAGACACGACCTCGATATTGAAGCAAAAACAGAGTTTATGGCACGACTATGTTGTTGCGTCTAAGAGTATGAGCCAAAAAGGCAAGCACGAGTTGGTACATCGATGAAGTTGGTACGAGAATGGTCTAGAGGCACAAGGATAAGTAATTTATTGGTACGAGGCACGGTGACGGTCTAGAGACACAAAATAGGCCAGGTCTATGTCCTAAAATTGATCCTAAGGCAAGTTAGAAACACAATTGAAGGAATATGTTGCACAAATTAAATAAATGTGTTGGTTTTTGTATAGGTTTACGAGATGCTAGTCCACCAGTACGGTTGTGTACTAACAACCTACCAGTTTTCATGTGCAGGTGACAGGTACCTGCTCGCTCGAGGAGGAGCTCATTTGGACGTGCTGAGGCATGGAGCTCTTTGGTATTTCGAGGCGTGCGGCTGTATTGAAGTCTTCACCTATATAGGACATAATGTATAGACATCGCCTTCTGAAGCACCCTCAAGTTGTAAGACGAAAGGGCACATATGTTTCAATGTATTGAGAGATAAGAAAGTGCTGAGTGACTTGTGTTGTTAGGAAGAGTGAAACTGAGTGTTGTAATCTTGGTCTCGTGCCACATTTGTAATCATTGTTTCGATATCAATAAATAGTTATTTGCCTGGCTTGTGTTTGTTTTAACTTTTTGCTGGTGACATACTGATTATTCAATATTTTTGCTTCGGGACTTCTGTGCGACGACCCTATCATTTAGCCTGAAATCGACCGTTATGAAATTACCTTGCACGGGTGAAACTTAGGCTTGTGCAGCATCATGCCCTAACGAGGACGACTGGTCCTTCGGGGCCGGGGCGGGACAAGAAAGGTCTTTCCATGACTGGGGCTACCAGAACTGGGGGATTGGTGAGATACTTCTTGATGTCATCAAACGCTTGCTAGCATTCTTTGGTCCAGATATAATAGACTCCCTTTTCTATTAACGTGGTAATGGGTTGGCATCGTCCGAAAATATTTGCTATGAATGTTTGGATGTATGGCAAGCATTCTTGCAGGCTATGAAGTTCTCTGAGATTCTTCGGTGGAGCCATGTCAAGGATGGCCTTGGTCTTCTCAGGGTCAATATTTTTTTTATTTGATGTGCCCGCATCAAATTGAACACAGTCTTTAGATCCTTCAAATGGTCGACCTTTCTTCGACTCTTAACAACAATCTCATCAACAAAATATTATATCATTTAGCGAAGGTGTTTACGAAATTTGGTGCTCATAGCCCGCTGATATTTTGCCCCTACGTTCTTCAAACAGAAAGACATCATTGTATAATAGTAGATTCCTTTTGGCGTTCAGAATGAAGTGTGTGTTTCGTCATCAGGAAACATTTTAATCTGATTATACCCCGAAAACCCATCCATAAAGGACATGTGTTCGAAGCCGCACGTATTGTCAACCATTATGTCTATGATTGGGAGGGAAAACTCATCTTTTGGACAAGCCTAATTGAGGTCCCTGAAGTCTATACAGACCTGAATCTTCCCACTCTTCTTATTGACATGAACAACATTGGCTACCCAGTCTGGGTGTTATTTTTTCGCAAATGAAACCGCTGGTTATGAGTTTATTCACCTAGATTTTGATGGCTTCCATGACATCCGGACAGAAGCGTCGTTAATATTGTTTGACCGGTTTAGCATTTGGCTGAATGTTAAGTTTGTGCATTACGACCTGCGGGTCTAGCACCAGTATATCTTTATATTTCCAGGCGAAGACATCAATTTAGTCTTGGATAAACTATACCAAAGACTCATGGTCCTCTCCTAATAATCTTTTGTTGATAAAGATGGGTTTGGGGGAAGATTTATCCCCTAAATTGATTTGCACGACTTTATCTTTGGTGGGAGGTTCTCGTTGTTTAAAACACAATTCCCACTGAGATCCTAGGCGTTGAGCCCAAGATTTTTCTTCAAAGAATTCCAACAGTTGGTCTTCATCCTGTACTAGAAGATATACGAAGGTCATGTTGATAGACAGTACCTTCTCAAAGGCTTGGCCGATGCTAGTATCGGTATCCCAAGTGGAGGATTCTGATGAGTGAAAATGCGTCTCAACTTCGTCTTCTGAACTCTCTGGGGTTGATGGAGGTGTTACATAACCTAGCCCACGGCAAGTACGGTGGTAGTAATCTTGAGGCTTCCCTTTTGGGGCGAAAAGACATAAGGGAAGGCGTCGACCCTTGTCATAGTTTAGGTCATTGCCACTATTCAAGTCGTAACCCATCTTTTGGATAAGGTGTTTGGCTTGAGAATTATAACGATAAATTTGCATCCTGCCATTATCAGGTTCTGGTTCGGCAAGAGTAAGTTTTTTATGACATTCTACCCGACCAAAAATGATGGACTTCTGGTCTTATTTTCTTGTCAAAACCACGAAGCATGTACCTTGGGATGGGACGACTCGATTTACAGTATTAACATTTGTTACTTGTGTTTGTAACGTACCTAAAGCATTATCTAGAACATACATAACATTCCAGTGTGCATAATTAGAGTATTTCAAAGATAGCCTTTTATTGATAAAATATGGAATCTCGTCCTGAGGGATTACATCATCCAATAAAGGTGCTTCAGTATGGATAGATATTTAGTCCCCTAATTCTTCATTGATGAGGATCGAAATAGTTACGGGAGAAGGTGGTGGGACTTTTCGTCGTAGCTTGGCTATAAAGGAGATGAAGTCATGGAAGCCAGAGGGTCCTGTGATCTTAGAGGGGCTTCTGAGGACCTTCTTGGTAACCTGACCCTAACAGGTTCTTGGGCTCTTCCTGGAAGCTTGACAACCATGGGTGTTGGAGCCTTTCTGTGAAGCTTAGCCACGAGACGGACTGACATTTATGGAGGCTTCCCCTTTAGTTGGACTCTCAATGGTTCTTTAGTTATTGCTTCAGCTTCTGCCTCATCATCAGCATCATTGTCATCATCGTCCAAGTGAGCTGACTTGTATAGAGCAGCATAAGTGTAATACGAATCGATCCCTCTGAAGGGATCGATATCAGCGAACTCTGTTTTGATGATACTGTTGTCGGCTATGTACTTCATACACTGATTGAGGATGGATTGCACGATCGTATACTCGTGTATCCACGGGCGTCCCAATAAGACATTGTGGGATATGTCAGCATCAATGACATAACATGTCACCTCCGTCTAGAGATCACCTATCTAGCATTTCAAGCGGATTTTGAACAAGGGGCTGCTTTTATCGACATTTAAACTGCTAATTGTGGTGTTGGACGCAGATAACCAGTGCATCAGTATCTCCAAGGTCTGGAGTAAACTTCTAAGGATGATGCTGAGGGAAGAACCAGGATCGATGTGCATTCGATCGACCTTAATGGCGCCAATATATCCCGTATATTACAGAGGTCTATTGTGTCTATTATTTTTTAGCAACATGTCCTACTGAGAGAAGGTGATATTGGGGATCGTCTCGACCACACTATGGAAATATGGGCAAGTTGCAGGATCTTCTTCAGCTTGCTGGACCTGATTATGAAAAAAGTTAGCATGTTGCAATACCTCGCTGAGGGCATCCCCTGTCTTTTTGAAGAGACAGAAAAGCTCGAAGAGCGACAACCTAGCTAGAGTATTGGCAAGCTATGCCAATAATCAAAGTCATAGAGTTTGATCGTCCCTATCGCAGAGTCTTTCCTCAAAGGTTTGTCGAAGTGAGTCTCCTTCTGCTTTGGTTTATCCGTCGTAGGAGGCTGGGATGGACCTCCTTCCGGAGCATCTGGTGGGGCAGTTGCAGCAAAGGGAGGTGCATCCTTCTCTGGAGCCAGGTTGCCTTCCCACTGGTATGACAAACCCGAACGGGTGACAGCTAATGCTTCATCAGTCATGGTAGAAACCATTCGACATGATTTTTACTTCTTTCCTTTCGTGGGACATGTTATAGGTTTTATCACGTCTAGGGCGAGATAGGGATGGACCCGCATAAATTTGCCTCACGGTGTCATAAGTGGAATCAAGACCTGGACGTTGTCATGCGCCGGTGGGAGGTTAATGACCTCTATTGTCGCCTTTGGAATTGGGACGACACCGTCTTGGGCCTCCGTCGTCGGTAAGTTACTGAACTGGAGGATCGCCATGTTGGTAGTGACCATTTTGTCCTCATAGTCAAGTGAGAGGGCCTTGGCATCGATCAGCCTTTGTATTTGTTTCTTCTATACATAGCAGTTATATGTTAAGTGGTGGACGTATCGATGGTAGTGACAGTGCCTGGGGTTGTCCACCTTGTCTACTTCGTCAGGACATTTGGGGGGTAGGAGCTGAAGCTTTTCGTCCTTCATTAGTACGTTGAAGAGCTCCAGAACGTCCTCATCATTGATGGAGTAATTCTCCTTCGGTCTTGGTGCTTCTGTCGGCTTTTGGTTCACAGAAGCTGAACCTTTGGAAATATTGACAATCAGGGCTTGTCTCTCCTTTTCGTCCCTACTAATGTTAGCAGGGTTGCTGCCTAAGGGACGTTTCTCCTTGTCTTCCAGCATAGAGAAGTTCACCCCTAGTATACGCATCCTGGGAAGTCCTTTCAACACTGTCGACACTGATAATAAATGTCGTCCACTTTGTGCATTGAGGAGGGTTGTGCCAGAGTTTAATCGCAGGGAGCATATTCTTGTGGTACGAGTCCATTAGCACATGCTCTGGTACACCATGGGGTAGCCTCAAGGCTGCCTGGCGAAAGTGCTCGATGTAGGCACGGACGGACTCCATTTTTTAGGGAAATGTCCATAAGAGAGG
Source organism: Iris pallida (assembly GCA_029216955.1). Lineage (NCBI taxonomy): Eukaryota > Viridiplantae > Streptophyta > Magnoliopsida > Asparagales > Iridaceae > Iris > Iris pallida. The sequence continues at coordinate 145,575 of JANAVB010021515.1, forward strand.
ACATTGTCATGTCCATTCCTCCTTCATAGAATCGAAAGAGGAAGTGTCGCTTGAGATCGTCAAAGGAAGAAATGCAATTGTCAGGGAGGCTGCAGAACCACTCGTACGCAACCACCTGCAGTGCTCCAATGAAGAGATTAGTGAGCAGGGCATCATATTTTGGCAAATGCCCCGTCATAGAGACAAAGTATGTCAAGAAGCGACTGGAAGACTCTTTCCTATCGAATGGAGTCATAGAATGTGGTTTATACTCGGGAGGGTAAACCACATTGTTCCACTCAGGAGGATATGGTTGCCGAATTCTAAGTTTTTGGAGTGACTCGTGCTTGTCCTTAGCGTCAAAGCGAGCGTGTAATTGTCACAATCCGCTCCCGAATAATCGGATACAAGTCGGACTCGCCCAACCTACATTGTAGACTCAAAGTAGTAAGTTGTACTACGTATCTAAAGATCTTCACAAGATAAGATAAAATCCAAATCATAGCATCTATTATATTCCAGAGTACATCATAATATAATGTCCAAAAGTATTATAAATTATACAAAATGAAGCTTTAAACTAAAAGACAACAACAACTCAAAGGTCCTGAGTAATGGTGTTATCCTGCTAAGGTCTCGGTCTCCTACCCATAGAAGGTAAGAGTATATATATATATAGCTTCAAGTTCACCTGCAACATATCCAGTCAGGAGTGGAGCAAAGTATATTCTACAATAATGAAACAAGTACGACATGTGAACAATAAAAAAGAATAATAAAACAGGATGAAAATGAACTATAAATGCATAATCTACCAGACTAAAATATGAAATCAAAAGAACATGATATATGAATTTGAAATACATTCTAGAATATGTGTGTCACACCCCAGAACCAGAATACTGGAGAGTGGAGGACAGATACAGCCAGCTACGTACATTGAAGTAAATTCTACCTCGCAATACGGTCACGGCTGTCTTGATATATGAAGGTTTATCTACAAGCCAACAGTCTCTTATGGTCAAGTACAAGCCTAGTGTCTCAATCTCAAGCAAGTAAATGTAACAAGATGGTAGATCATCAGACATACAAAGTAAGACGTCCCAAACATTACATATTCAGATGATCATGAAGCTAGTCATACAAAATACGAAGACTAGCAAGGGTTTAAATCATACATGATCAACCCTAGGATTTGTCAATCATGTTACAGCCCTTAGGAAGACAGGAATATAAATTTAATACGAGCTAACACTTGCTCGACGGCTAGACGCATCAAAAGAATAATTTACAGTAGAGTGGGAGAGAAAAATAAAACCCACTCGTTGCCAGGGTTGCATCTAGTGTTCACCATCTGGCTGGAAGGCTGGAAGATCCTCGGGAGCTACTCCGAAATATGGCCATACAAAACCAGCTGGGTCAGACCCCAGAAAGAGCAAGTGCCACAAGGGAGGCTTCACTTAAGAACTAAAACCAACATATTAGCACATAAAGACATAATTGATAATAAAAGACATGAATTAAGAAAATCAGGATGATAAACGATAAGATAACTAAGGAACTATTCCGGTAACCAAGTTACAACCCGTAAACCAAACAAGGACCGGGGTGTAATGCCTGTTGTTCGTATTACATATTTTGGAATACGTATACGTATTTATCTTGCATTGTATGTCTCCTTGCCCGGTTTATTGGGTATTTCATTGTTGGTTCATCTTGGTCCGGTTTGGCTTGTGTTGGTTAGGCTTGGTTCGGTTTTGGTTGAGAACCAACCTACCTACCTACCACCACCAACCCCATTTATTAACCCCTTTCTTCTTTCTCTTTCTTCATTATTTCCTTCCTTCTTCATTTACTCTCCACCATTACTTCTTCAACCACCAGGAGGGAGAGAGAGAGCTTAGGCAAGTACAAACTTGCTTCATGATGGATCTCAAGTTTTATTGATCCATTCTCATCCTTACTTGATTCTAAGCCTCTTTAGAACTTGATATTTTTGGATTTTATGGATGGATTCTTGTAGATCTAAGTTTGTAACTTTTTTGTTTTCTTGGTTTTGATCTCTAAAACTTAGTTATTTTCGAAAACTAATGGTTCTATGTTGTAGAGAATTCAATTTCATACAATTTTGGCTTTTGTTTCGCTTGATTTCGACTTCGGATGAGTAAGTTATGGCCATTACAAGTTTTTGAAACTTTTATGGCTGAACTTGCTGTTTGGGACGATGACCCACATGCGCCCAGGAGGCCATGCGACGGAAGGCCATGCGCTGTGAAGTCCCGGCAACACATCCCTTAACTCCGAGCGTGTCATGCGTGTAGGTTCCCTACGCGCATGTACTGAAGACACAACGTAAGTTTATCCCACGTACCGATTGTGCAGGAATCCCATGCATCGATTGGTGCAGGAATTCCACGTGCCGATAGTGCAGGAATCCCATGCGTCGATTGGTGCAGGAATCCCATATGCCGATTGTACAGGAATCCCACGCGCCGATTGGTGCAGGAATCCCACGCGCCGATGGTGCAGGAATCCTACGCGCCGATGGTGCAGGAATCCCACGCGTCGATTGGTGCAGGAATCCTACGCGCCTATTGTGCAGGAATCCCACGCGCCGATAGTGCAGAAATCCCACGCGCCGATGGTGGAGGAATCCTACGCGCCGATTGGTACAGGAATCCCATGCTCCGATTGTGCAGGAATCCCATGCGCCGATTGTGCAGGAATCCCACGCGCCGATGGTACAAGAATCCCACCCGCCGATTGGTGCAGGAATCCCATGAGCCGATTGTGCAGGAATCCCACGCGCCGATGGTGCAGGAATCCCACGCGCCGATGGTGCAGGAATCCCACGGGCCGATTGGTGCAGGAATCCCACGCGCCGATTGGTGCAGAAATCCCATGCGCCCATGGTGCAGGAATCCCGTGCGCCGATTGTGCAGGAATCCCATGCGCCAAAATTGCTCTATTTTACTGTTTTTGCCTGTTTAAGTTGTTTTGTAGCTAGAATCTTGAAAAGCTCAAAACATGAAAGTTGTAGATCTTTTCCTTAGCTTCAAGAATATGTCACTAGTTATTTTATGCAAGTTTCTCTCATTCACGATAATGTAATAATAGAACACGATAGTGGCCCGTCATGGCGCACTCTTAACAAGTAAACTGACATGATATATCATGACATGCTGTTACGATAGCTAGCCGGACATGACAAGTATGAATGACCTGGACACCGTGGGCGATTGTGTTTTTACAAATAAACTGGTACTGTCTTGCATCATGTCTAGGATGGGGATCCCTGAGTACCCCGGTCAGGGGTACCTACTGAAATTGACTAAGGCTAATTAACTAGAATGATTCAGTAGTCATGAAGAGATTCCCAGCTACAGGCAATCCCGTTATCTGGGCGCATTCAGTGGACTTGTAGCCTACCGACGAGTAGGGCACATTTCCAGCACACAGTTATGTGTTGCATTCTTCATAAACGGACATTCGACCCGGATAACCTGGATGGTCTGCAGGGCTTGTGGCTTTTGGGATAATCTCATTACATCTTGCTAGTAACTAGGCCTGTGATAACCCTAGTTAGTTAAAAGTATCAAGACGTACTCTTGATTGGCCGTGATTGATTGAATGGAGTTTATTCCAGCTTATTCTTATCCTGATCCTGTGCAAGATTATGACATGACATGATTGTTGATGCTTGCCTTAACAATAACGATCGGGGGTCCAGTTCTGTTCAGGCGAAGGGTTACAACCCCGGTCCTTGTTTGGTTTAAGGGTTGTAACCTGGCTCCCGGAGCAGTTCTGCGTCCTCTCTTCGTTTATTGTCTTATTGCAACCCTATGCCATGTTCATTTTGTTTTATCTTACCTTCAATAGCGTGATTCTCTATACTGGCCTTAACAATAAAGATCAGGGGTCCAGTTCTGTTCAGGCGAAGGGTTACAACCTCGGTCCTTGTTTTGTTTAAGGGTTGTAACCTAGCTTCCGGAGCAGTTCTGTGTCCTCTCTTCGTTTATTGTCTATACCGTACCAATAGTATTTGAGACGGATTTCTATTCAAGTGAAGGGTTACAACCCCGGTCCTTATTTGGTTTAAGGGTTGTGACCTGGCTATTTGAATGGTTTCCTCGTACTCAGTTTACTGTTGTTATCTCTATTATTATCAATTCTTTATTCATTATCTTTAACATTCTATTATGATATGCTGGTTTTAGTTCCTAAGTGAAGCCCTTTTGTGGCACTTGCTCTTTCTGGGTCTGACCCAGCTGGTTTTGTATGGCCAGATATCGGAGTAGCTCCAGAGGATCTACCTACCTCCCAACCAGATGGTGACCACCAGGCGGAACCCTGGAAATGAGTGGGTTTTTTTGTCCTCCCACTTTATTGTAAAAATGATTCTTTTGAGGCGTTTAGCCGGCGAGCACGTGTTAGCTCGTATTGCACCTTTATTTACTGTCTGCCTACGGGCTGTAACATGATTGACAAATCCTATGGTTGATCATGTATGACTAAACTCTTGCTAGTCCTCATATTTTGTACGACTAGCTTCATGATCATCTGAATATGTAATGTATGGGACGCCTTGCTATTATATATTTGGTGCTCTGACATCTTGTAACTATTATTTCTTGCTTGAGATTGAGACAATAGGCTTGTTCATGATCATAGGAGACTGTTGGCTTGTAGTTAAACCCTTATGTATCTAGACAGTCGTGACCGTATAGCGAGGTGGGTTGCACTTCAATATACGTAGCTGGCTATGTATGCCCCCGCTCTCCAGTATTCTGGTTCTAGGGCGTTACATGGTTTTAGTGGTGGCCCATGCAGGTCTTGTAAAATCAAGATATGTGAGGGTTTACCGAATAGATGTCTCAATCGGTACTCGCCCTTGATCTCTACTCGTATCCTCTAAATCCCTGAAAATCTTGACCTGATCACATGCTTGTATCGTTGATCTGCCCTGGTCCTTCCTTATTGTTTCCTATGTCTTCTTCTTCAGCGGCATTGTTCCTGGACCTACCGATCAGCAAGGAGGTGCACCTCCCTTGGACCAGCAGCAACCTGGAGATCATGCCCAGCATTCAGGAGTAGCATCCAGAGTCATGCCTACTAGAGAATAGCCACTAGTTCAGGCCGTCCAGCCTGCAGAGCCTGATGATGGCACTTTGGTGGGTCTCATCAGGTCCCTATTAGCTTTTCAGGATCGTCGCGGAGATGCCTTGTACCAGGCGGTGGCAGATGCTTTGACCAGAGGAGGTCATCAAGATAATAGCGCGGCTAACTGCTTCAAGCGCTTGAACCCTCCCTTCTTCGACGACAGTGAAGATACGATCACTGCAGATGCATAGCTTCAGGACACAGAGGTGATTCTTGAAGCAGTCAGAACTCCAGAGAACGAAAAGGTGGCCGTAATTCGCCTGCAGTTACTTGATCTTGCCCGCAGCTGGTGGGTAGCGCAGGCCGATGGATTAGTGGCCCCTATTTTATGGGCTATATTCAGGGAGAGATTCCAGACCAAATATTTTGATGTTGTAGCTCGGTATGATCTACAGACGAGGTTAACCAATCTGAAGCAGATGGACAGGACGGTCGATGGATATGCGGCCGAGTTTTCGAGACTTAGTCAGTTTGTTCCCACCTTGGTGGCGACCGAGTTCGATAGAGCCCAGTGGTTCCAGCAGGGACTTCACCTGAAGATTTTGCTAGCAGTGGAACAGTTTGAGCATCAGACTTTCGATGCAGTATTGAGGGCAGCCCGGAGGCATGAATATACCTCCCAGAGGATCGTGGATAGGACCGGAGGTCGGAAGCGATCTCACGGCCAGATAAATCAGTCATCAGCACCAGCCCCGGCAGCAGGGCTTTGACCATTGGAACTCTGAGACGGTCGGCCTCAGTGACGTCGGTTCAGCATTCCACCCCGACGCACCCTCAGCAGCAGAAGCAGAAGCAGTCTTCTGCAGTGGGATGTTCACACTGCGGGAAGCCAGGGCATGTGGTATCAGAGTATCGCACAGCACAGGGTTTGTGCTTGGTTTGTGGTGCCCCGGACCACAGGGTTGGGAACTGCCCGAACAGGGAGAGTTCATCGGCATTCTCTAGTCCTTCAGTTAAAGGACCAGCACCAGTCCAGCAGCAGCAGCAGCTGCAGTACCTGTTCCCGAGGCCATTGCCAATGCAAGCCCAGGCATTCCAACAGCAGAGGCCGCAGCAGTATGCCCAAGTCCAAGCCCTGATCCAGAGCAGACAGAGAAATTTTTAGCAGAGGGGACCCGCACCCAGCGGACATGGTCAAGTACTGGCTTTGACCATGGAAGAAGAAGGAATAGCACCAGGTGAGGTAGTGGCAGATACTATTCTCGTCAACACCTTTCCAGCTTCAGTATTATTTGATTCTGGTGCCTCGCATTCATTTATGTCTGCACGATTCGCGACACGGATAGGATTGGAGCCCGAGTCATTATCAGTAAGGCTCAATATACTTACTAGTAACGGACTTGTGGGAGTATATAGAGTGTTTTCCTCGTGTCGGATCGTAGTTAGCGCTAGAGAGTTCCCCGCTAGACTGATAGAGTTCCCGATGGCCGATTATGATGTAGTCTTAGGGATGGATTGGTTGAGGGACTAGTATGCTAGGATAGACTGCCATATCGGCAGGGTTATTTTTAGCATTCCAGGCGAGCCGGAGTTTTCCTTCTCCCGAGGCGAAGTTGAACCTTCTCCTCCAGTATTACGGATGACAGTAGCAGCAGTACAGTTACCTCGGATAGTCGAAGAGTTTCCAGATGTTTTTCCAGAAGAGCTTCCAGGGATGCCGCCAGAACGGGAGATCGAGTTCACCATCGACTTGATTCCTGGAACAGCCCCAGTATCAGAGAGATCTACAGGATGGCACCGTCAGAATTAGAGATATTGTACAAGGTGATTGAAGAACTTAGAACCAAGGAATTCATTCGTACAAGTGGATCGCCTTGGGGAGCCCCGATGCTTCTTGTGAAAAAAAAAGATGGTACGTCCAGATTATGTGTAGATTATCGTACCTTGAACTCAGTGACAATCAAAAACAAATACCCTCTCCCAAGGATAGATGACTTATTTGATCAGCTCAAGGGGCAGCAGTGTTCTCGAAGATTGACTTGCAGTCAGTATACCATCAGATCAGAGTCAGAGAGCAGGACATCACGAAGACAGCTTTCAGATCTAGGTATGGGCATTGGGAGTTCCTTGTTATGCCCTTTGGAGCAACCAATGTGCTGGCTGTATTCATGGTCCTCATGAATCGTATCTTCATGCCTTATTTGGATCAGTTCGTGATTGTGTTCCTAGACGACATCCTGGTCCACAGCAAAAGTGAAACGGAGCATGAGCAGCATCTCCGAGTTATCCTCCAGATTCTCAGAGAGCACCAGTTGAATGCCAAGTTTAGTAAATATGAGTTCCGGCTCGATCGTATTTCGTACTTGGGCTATATCATCACCAGAGGAGGAGTAGAAGTGGATCCCCAGAAGATCGTGGCCATTGAGACATGGCCAGTACCCAGCACAGTTACAGAAGTTTGCAGTTTTCTTGGATTGGCCGGCTACTACCGTCGATTTGTTTCGAACTTTGCTCGAATCTCAGTGCCATTGACCCAGTTGACCCGCAAGGATGTACAGTTTGCTTGGACAGCAGAGTGCCAGGATTCTTTTGAGAAGTTGAAGCGAGGCTTGATAACGGCACCCATTCTCACGCTTCCAGATGGAACTGGAGGATTCTCAGTATATTGCGATGCTTCAGGCAGAGGTTTAGGATGTGTTCTGATGCAGCATGGAAAGGTAATAGCTTACGCATCACGATAACTTCGTGATCATGAGAGGAATTACCCAACCTATGACTTGGAATTAGCAGCAGTAGTGTTTGCACTTAAGTTGTGGAGGCACTACTTGTACGGAGATAGGGTGAAGATTTTCACCGACCACAAGAGCCTGAAGTACGTTTTCACTCAGAAGGATCTTAACATGCGTCAGAGAAGATGGCTAGTGCTTCTTATGGATTATGATGTCAACTTGTAGTATCACACAGGAAAGGCCAATGTTGTTGCAGATGCATTGAGCATGAGAGCCGGAGTTTATTTCCTAACAGCGCAACCAGAGCTGTTAGCAGATCTTCAGAAGATGGGTATAGAAGTTGTCCTCCCTTCCAGTGTGGCATTGATGGCCAGCATGCAAGTTCAGTCCACTATAGTCGAGAGGATCCTGATGGCGCAGTCAGCAGATTCCAAGCTTCAGCGACTCAGAGCGGAGTGTGAGACAGGACTAAGATCGGAGTTATGTATCCATGAAGACGGTACACTTCGACATGGGTAGCATCTTTGTCTATCCAGTGGAGATATCAGGCAGGAGATCATGATAGAGGCTCACAGTTCGCAGTATTCCATTCATCCTGGCGGTACGAAGATGTACCGTGATATCCGTCAGCACTTTTGGTGGAATAGCATGAAGAGGGAGATAGCCCGGTTTGTCTTTCGATGTTTGGTTTGTCAACAAGTTAAAGCTGAACATCAGAGGCCAGCTGGACTTCTTCAGCCCTTGCCAATTCCAGAATGGAAGTGGGAGCATGTAACCATGCATTTCGTGACTGGATTGCATAGATCCCCAGCTGGTCGAGATGTTATTTGGGTTATACTTGACCGGCTCACGAAGGTGGCCCACTTTCTCCCGTTCAGAGTTGGTCGGTCGACGGCGCAGCTAGCGAAGATGTATCTCCGACAGATTGTCAGATTGCACGGTGTACCAGTCAGCATCACCTCGGACCGAGATTCAAGAGAGTTTGGGGACTCGCCTCCAGTTCAGCTCAGCATATCACCCACAGACAGATGGCCAGTCAGAACGTACGATCCAGACTCTTGAAGATATGTTACGGTCATGTACACTCGACTTCGGTGGTTCGTGGGAAGATCACCTGCACCTGGTAGAGTTCTCGTAAAACAATAGTTTCCAGGCTCGTATCCAGATGGCACCGTTCGAGGCACTGTATGGTAGGAAGTGCCGATCCCCGCTAGCATGGGACGATGTCGGAGAGAGGCAGATGCTCAGTCCGAAAATGATTGCTCAGACCATTTAAGTGGTCAGGAGAGTCAGAGATCATCTTCGAGTTTTCCAAGATCGCCAGCATCATTGGGCCGATTCTCATCGGCGTCCTCTTGAGTTTTCTGTCGGCGACCATGTATTCCTGAGGATTTCGCCTAACCGTGGCGTCATTCGTTTCGGCGTGCGGAGAAAGCTTAGTGTAGCTCCCCTTCCCGAAAATTGTTGAATTATTTTTTTATATTATTTATTTGATTTAAATGGTAATTTTTAGATTTTTATAAATAATTATTTAGTTAATTATTACGGTAGGTGACTTTAGCCCTAGTGGAGTTTTGGAGTACAAGACGACTAGGAATCATGGCACGGATAGTGTAGTGGCGTGCCTTGACTATAGTATTAGCCATATCGGGGGAGGCCGAGCCATGGTGATGTCCTAACTAGGAAAACCAGATCAAGTTACGACTTAACCACTAGATAATTAAATTGTTATTTATTTGTGTTATTAAATATTAGGAGACCCGTTTGTGTCGATTTAGTCCGAACTGGGCCCGAACCGAATCCAAGCCTTTGTAGGTATGTAGTGGGACCAATACGACCTTATTGGCACATTTTGATAAGTGCAAATATTTTGTACTTATTTTTGGGTTTAACAGATAAATTCCTCAAAATCGATTATATTAATTATTGTATTAATATTTAATGGTGATCGGATTATTGCAGGATCTCCTAGGGCCAATTGTGAATTGGAGATATCGTGTCACCAATGCTACTCTTATGGTTGAAATTGTTGTAATATTGAAGTTTTATTATTATTAATAATTTATGAAAGTAAATATATATATATATATATATATATATATATATATATATATATATATATATATATATATATATATATATGCGTATATGTGTATGTATATATGATTATATATAAATATATATATGTATTTGTGTGTGTATAAAATATATATAAGTATTTGTGTGTGTATAAAATATATATATGTGCGTGTGCATGTGTATATAAATATATATGAATATATATATGAAAATATATATTATGTATGTGTATAAATACATATAACTATATATTACATATGTGTGTATGTTTATGTATATAAAAAATATATATATATATGTAAAGGTATACGTGTATATATATGTAGAGGCATATATGTATATGTGAATATACGTATATGTATATGTGTATATCGATACGAATATATATATGTGTGTATATATAGATATTAATAAAGAAAAGAAAAAGGAATACAATAAAACCCAAAACAGCCCGACCTAAACTCCCGAAAACCGAGCCCAGACAACCCTTAGTAAACCCGGCCAATAGTAATCCTTTCCCAAACCCAGGCTCGAGCCCGACCCCATCCCTCTGAGAGCGCTGTAAATAGATTTTATAGATGGAAACAGAGGAGGGGAGAGATTCGTGGAAGAACGTCAAACCCTAATATCGAAAACCTGTGCGCCATTACCAGACCTGGGCGTACCCCTCCATGCGTGCGCACACGGCTGAGCGCCACCGCCGTGCGCGGCCGATCGCCGAAGGCCACACGCGCGCAAAAACAGAGCGGAGACGACAACAGCAGCATATGCGCGAGGTATGACTTCGTCGTTTTATTTCTTTGTGCATACTCATCGGTTTTTGAGTTCGTAAAATCCTACGGACAACCCATATAACCATCTAGGGATCCCATTAAATACTTCAGATTGAAACGATCCTGATTCGACAAAAGATCGAAACCAAATCAGGAAAAAACCTGTTTTTCGACAAAACAGAACAGTGTGAACTTGGACAGACCCCCATCTTGCAAGGCAAATTATACGCAGGATGTCGACTCTTTCTAAAATCCACCTGAAGGGGTTTATAGACAACCTATACACCTTCTAGATGGCCTTAGTAGTTTTCAGTTTCATTTATTGTGCATCAAGTTATTGGTTTACAAAGATTAGAAAAAATAACATAAATCTGTTTTATAAAACTAGAAAAATTAATCCACATGACGTGCGTTCCGCCAAATCGGACGACTTGGTCGCAAACCGAAAGCATCGAAAGGTGCGTAACTGCTTCGTGGTCGTGTGGGCTTTGACGGAATTCAAATTGGTCGCGTGTGTGCGACGAATTTGATGCGTATCCGTCGAAATTTACCGTATCGGCCTCTGTGCAAATTCTCCAATTACTTTGTGCACGCTCATCAGATCGAGACAAAACTTATGCCAACACGATCGTATCTTTTTTTGGTCCTGTATGCCAAGTTTGGTCCAATTCTGAGACAGTTGAATCGGACGCCGTTTTACGGGCCCCACGGTCCGACTCAACGGGCGATTTGGTGCACGGCCTGCCGGAATCCAACTTAGGACATACGGTTGGGTTCGTATTGAAAAACTAGATCCGTAGACATGTAGTTTGACGACTTTAGAGACCGTTTACTCTGGCACATTTTTCGGTGCAAAGCGGGTCCAACGGCGGACACCGTTTTTGCCCAAAATTACCGTTTTGCCTCTGTGTCCAGAATTAGAATTAAGGACAGGCAATCGTAGCTAATTTGACTATTCTGAGAATATTGGCAATGTCTGTTTTAGCTTTCGGAGACAGTTGTGAGGACTTAGACTTCATGGCTTGACAGTTGATGGTATTTTGTTGGATCTGCGTACAACCTCCAGGCAAGATACCTTGCCTCTCTCTACAGTTTATTTACATACATATCTATATTATTATACAGTTTTACTAGTTGATTATTTATCTGTGATTTGTATATCATGCCTGCTAGTGTATATATAGCCTTATTTATAATTAGCTTTGTATTTTATATTGGATATACGTATATATAGTTCTTGTTCATAGTTACCTTTGTAGTTCATATTGGGTTGGTTTTCTCGTGTATCATGATTGAGTCGTGTATTGTCATCACTTGTGCTTGGACTGAGTCACATCGTGTCATAGGATGAATAAGTCATAACGGAACTGCTTTACCTCCTTGCCTTGAAATTCTTGAAGCTAACCTGCGAGCCCATACTAGGGGCGAGGGTTAGTTGTTAAGCTAATCTGCGAGCCCACATTAGGGGTGAGGGTTAGTAGTTAAACTAACCTGCGAGCCCACATTAGGGGTGAGGGTTAGTAGTTAAGCTAACATGCAAGTCCACATTAGGGGCGAGGGTTAGTAGTTATCTGTTTATACCTGCGAGTCCACACTAGGGACGAGGGTGATGCTAGTCTGCGAGTCCACACCAGGGATGAGGGCTAGTAGTATATGGTTCACACCTGTGAGTCTACACTAGGGACGAGGGTTATGCTAGCCTGCGAGTCCACACTAGGGACGAGGGCTAGTAGTTGTTCAAACCTGTGAGTCCACACTAGGGACGAGGGTTTGAGTATTCGATTGGTTATCCATTGACATCGTGATATCGTGTTCTCTTGTTCTTCTCCAGCAGTTCGTTTAGGTATAGTGGTTCTTTCAGTCGTGTATAGTCGTGTTTCCGTGCTGATTGGTCTTTTCTCGGTTAATTCCTGCATTTTCTTTATTGCATGATAAACTGCTAGATAGGCATGTTTTTATGTATCTTGCTATATCCCCTGAGGACCTGATGATCTCTTCAGGTTAGTTATTACGTGGAGTTAGTTAGCAGCTCTGGATGGTGGATGATTATGACACTTGTGGGGTCCAGATATGATGATATTGCTTGCGAGATTCAGATATCGCTATTGTGTTTATTATTTGCTCGTGTTTTTCATTCCTTATCATGAGATATCCTGCTCCTTGTTTCAGTTGTAGACTCTTGTTATTTCCTTTAGAGTCTTATCGAACATTTATGCTAGTGGGCTGCAGACCACGACCCATAGTGTTCATTCATGTTTATTATCTTATTGTGGATTGAGATATAGATTTGTTTGCCAAGATTTGGCAGCTTACCCTAGCCGTGACAGCGTTTACGTATTTGAGTCGGGCTGGAGTCCGCTTGATGCGTAGCTGGCTTGCTCACGAGCTCGCATCCGAAAAGCGGGTGCGGGTCGTGACACTTAGTCCTAGGTATATAGGGCCATTTGACATTCTGGAGCGAGTAGGAGATGTATCCTATCGTCTCGCTCTTCCACCATCGCTACGTGAGGTGCATGACGTATTCCATGTATCCCAATTGCTACGGTATATCCCGGACCCGAGCCACATCCTGGATCATTCGAAATTGGTTATTGGTACCAACCTTTCGTATGAGGAGAGGCCCGTGTCTATATTGGACTGAAGAGAGAAGACACTCAAGAACAAGACTATCAAGTTAGTCCGAGTTGCTTGGGGTCATCACTATTTGGGTGAGTCAACCAGGGAGCGTGAGGATGATATCCGATCGCGATATCCCGACCTGTTTGACTCATGAGGTATAATGTCTTCCTTATGCCTCATGCCTTCGATTTTTTGCTTGCATGATTGATTGATTGATTGCCTAGTATAGCTTGCCTGTGATAGTATAGCTTGCCCTTGTCCCTCTAGCCTCTTAATTAAATTCCGAGGACGAAATTCTTTTAAGGTGGGTAGAGTTGTAATACCTATTATTCGTATTACGCATTTTGGAATACGTATACGTATTTATCTTGTATTGCATGTCTCCTTGCCCGGTTTATTAGGTATTTCATTGTTAGTTCATCTTGGTTCGGTTCGGCTTGTGTTGGTTAGGCTTGGTTCGGTTTTGGTTGAGAACCAACCCACCTACCTACCACCACCGACCCCATTTATTAACCCCTTCTTCTTTCTCTCTCTTCATTATTTCCTTCCTTCTTCATTTACTCTCCACCATTACTTCTTCAACCACCAGGAGGGAGAGAGAGAGAGAGCTTAGGCAAGTGCAAACTTGCTTCATGATGGATCTCAAGTTTTATTGATCCATTCTCTTCCTTACTTGATTCTAAGCCTCTTTAGAACTTGACATTTTTGGATTTGATGGATGGATTCTAGTAGATCTAAGTTTGTAACTTTTCGGTTTTCTTGGTTTTGATCTCTAAAACTTAGTTATTTTCGAAAACTAATGGTTCTATGTTGTAGAGAATTCAATTTCATGCAGTTTTGGCTTTTGTTTCGCTTGATTTCGACTTCGAATGAGTAAGTTATGGCCATTACAAGTTTTCGGAACTTTTATGGCTGAACTTGCTGTTTGGGGACGATGACCCCCATGCGCCCGGGAGGCCATGAGCCAGCAGGCCATGCGCTGTGAAGTCCCGGCAACGCATCCCTTAACTCTGAGCGTGTCATACGCGTAGGTTCCCTACGCGCATGTACTGGAGACGCAACGTGAGTTTATCCCACGTGCCGATTGTGCAGGAATCCTACGCGCCGATTGGTACAGGAATCCCACGCGCCGATAGTGCAGAAATCCTATGCGCCGATTGTGCAGGAATCCCACGCGCCGATTGGTGTAGGAATTCCATGTGCCGATGGTGCAGGAATCCCACGCGCCGATTGGTGCAGGAATCCCACGCGCCGATTGTGCAGGAATCCCACATGCCGATTGGTGCAAGAATCCCACGCGCCGATTGTGCAGGAATCCTACGCGCCGATGGTGCAGGAATCCCGTGCACCGATTGTGCAGGAATCCAATACGCGAATTGTGCAGGAATCCCACGCGCTGATGGTGCAGGAATCCCATGCGCCGATTGTGCAGGAATCCCATGCGACGATTGTGCAGGAATCCCACGCGGCGATGGTGCAGGAATCCCACGTGCCGATTGGTGCAGGAATCCCACGCGCCGATGGTGCAGAAATCCTACGCGCCGATTGGTGCAGGAATGCCACGCGCCGATTGGTGCAGGAATCCCATGCGCCGATTGTGTAGGAATTCCATGCGCTGGAATTGCTCTATTTTACTGTTTTTGCCTGTTTAAGTTGTTTGTAGCTAGAATCTTGAAAAACTCAAAACATGAAAGTTGTAGATCTTTTCCTTAGCTTCAAGAATATGTCCCTAGTTATTTTATGCAAGTTTCTCTCATTCACGATAATGTAAGAATAGAACACGATAGTGGCCCACCGTGGCGCACTGTTAACAAGTAAGCTGACATGATTATCATGACATGCTGTTTCGACAGCTAGTCGGACATGACAAGTATGAATGACCTGGACACCGTAGGCGATTGTGTTTTTACAAATAAACTGGTACTGTCTTGCATCATGTCTTGGATGGGGATCCCTGAGTACCACGGTCAGGGGTACCTACTGAAATTGACTAAGGCTAATTAACTAGAATGATTCAGTAGTCATGAAGAGATTTCCAGCTACAGGCAATCCCGTTATCTGGGAGCATTCAGTGGACTTATAGCCTACCGACGAGTAGGGCACATTTCCAGCACACAGTTATGTGTTGCATTCTTCATAAACGGACATTCGACCCAGATAACCTGGATGGTCTGCAGGGCTTGTGGCTGTTGGGATAATCTCATTGCATCTTACTATGAACTAGGCCTATGATAACCCTAGTTAGTTAAAAGTATCAAGTCGTACTCTTGATTGGCCGTGATTGATTGAATGGAGTTTATTCCAGCTTAGTCTTATCCTGATCCTGTGCAAGATTGTGACATGACATGATTATTGATGCTTGCCTTAACAATAACGATCGGGGGTCAAGTTCTGTTCAGGCGAAGGGTTACAACCCCGGCCCTTGTTTGGTTTAAGGGTTGTAACCTGGCTCCCGGAGCAGTTCTGTGTCCTCTCTTCGTTTATTGTCTTATTGCAATCCCATGCCATATTCGTCCTGTTTTAGCTTACCTTCAATAGCGTGATTCTCTATACTGGCCTTAACAATAAAGATCAGGGGTCCAGTTCTGTTCAGGCGAAGGGTTACAACCCCGGTCCTTATTTGGTTTAAGGGTTGTAACCTGGCTCCCGGAGCAGTTCTGTGTCCTCTTTTCATTTATTGTCTATACCGTACCAATAGTATTTAAGATGGGTTTCTATTCAGGTGAAGGATTACAACCCCGGTCCTTATTTGGTTTAAGGGTTGTGACATGGCTACTTGAATGGTTTTCTCGTACTCAGTTTACTGTTGTTATCTCTATTATTATCAATTCTTTATTTATTATCTTTAACATTCTATTGTGATATGCTGGTTTTAGTTCCAAAGTGAAGCCCCCTTTGTGGCACTTGCACTTTCTGGGGTTTGACCCAGCTGGTTTTGTATGGCCAGATATCGGAGCAGCTCCAGAGGATCTACCTACCTTCCATCCAGATGGTGACCACCAGGCGTAACCCTGGCACTGAGTGGGTTTCTTTTTGTCCTTCCACTTTATTGTAAACATTATTCTTTTGAGGCGTTTAGCCGGCGAGCACGTGTAAGCTCGTATTGCACCTTTATTTACTGTTTGCCTACGGGCTATAACATGATTGACAAATCCTAGGATTGATCATGTATGACTAAACTCTTGCTAGTCCTCATATTTTGTACGACTAGCTTCATGATCATCCGAATATGTAATGTATGGGACGCCTTGCTATTATATATTTGGTGCTCTGACATCTTGTAACTATTATTGATTGCTTGAGATTGAGACAATAGGCTTGTTCATGACCATAGGAGACTGTTGGCTTGTAGTTAAACCCTCATGTATCTAGACAGCCGTGACCGTATAGCGAGGTGGGTTGCACATCAATATACGTAGCTGGCTATGTATGCCTCCGCTCTCCAGTATTCTGGTTCTGGGGCGTTACACGGGGTTATAACCCTCACCTGAACAAAACTAAGTCCATGACCGATTATCGATAAGGTAAAGCATAACAGTAAATGCACTGAAGTAACCATGTACTGGCACTATCTAGACAAGACTAGACTAGACTCCATCCATCAATCACGGCCAAGCAATGAGTATGGCTTGATACTTTAACTAACTAGGGTTATCACAAGCCTAATTACTAACAAGATGCAATGAGATGTTCCAACAGCCACAAGCCCTGTAGACTTAATCCAGGTTATCCAGTAGCAAATTGAGAGAGTTGAATTAGGTGACTTGGGGGTGCAACACATGACATTATGCTGGAAATGTACCCTACTCGATGGCAGGCTACATGTCCAATTAAAGCGCCCAGATAACGGGACTGCTTGTAGCTGGGAAATCTCTTCATGAACTACTTGATCAATCTAGTTGTTACCATAGTCTGATTCAGCATGAATCCCTGACCAAGGTAATCAGGAATCCATGCCCTAGGCATGATGCAAGACGAGACATGTAGCTTGTACAGGCACAACCAAGAGATTCAACCACGATGTCAAGACAAGAGTTACTTAGCAAGTCCAGGTAGCTATCGCAACAAAATATCAAGATTACATATCATGTTTACTTGTCAAGAGTGCACCACGACGGGCTACTATCATGTATTATCATGTCAAGATTACTTGCTAAGAGTGCACCACGATGGGCCACTATCATGTCATGTTACTTTTTACTTGCAAACATGATATGCACCACGATGGGCCACTATCATGTCATGTTACTTGTTCCTTGTTACTTGTTAAGAGTGCGCCTTAACAGGCCACTATCGTATTCTATCCTTACATTATTATGAATGGAAGAAACCTGCATAAAATAGCTAGAAACATATTCTTGAAGCCAAAAAAAAGATCTACAACTTTCATGTTGGGAGTTGGGGGAAATTCTGGCCACAAATCAGCCAAATAGGACATAAAACAGCCAAAAACAGCCAAAATAGGCACTATGCGGCACTACGCGACCAGACACTATACATCTATACGGACTGGCACTATGTGGCTAGGTACTATGCATCTATACGGACTGGCACTATGTGGCCAGGCACTATGCATCCATGCGGACTGGCACCATGCGGCTAGGCACTATGCAGCTATGCGGACTGGCACTATGCAGCCAAGTACTATGCATCCATGCGGACTTGCACTATGCAGCCATGTACTATGCAGCTATGCGGACTGGCACTATGCGGCCAGGCACTATACATCTTTGCGGACTGGCACTATGCGACCAGGTACTATACATCTATGCGGACTGGCACTATACGGCCAGCACTATGTAGCTATGCGGTCAGGCACTATGCGGCCCTGCCAGAACTAGGACAGATGAACATAGAAGATGTCCAAATCTTACTTGGCCATAACTTCCTCAAAATAAGTCAAAATCTAACTTTTCAAAGGTCAAAATTATGTAGAATCAAATTCTCTACCACATGGAATAATTAGTTTTCGAAAACAAGTAAGTTTGATAGATCAAAACCCAAAAAAAATCAAAAATGGCACAAACTTAGATCTACAAGAATCCATCCGTCCAAACCGGAAACTCCAAGTTCTAAAGATGCTTAGAATCATGTAGAAAAGAAGATAGAACAATAAAATGGAAGATCCATCATGAAGCAAGTTGTACTTGCCTAAGCTCTCTAGGTTGGTGGGAGAGTAATAGAGGAAGAAGAAAAAGTAATGAATGAAGAAAGAGAAATAAGGTGTGGTTGGACTTTAAAGGGGGAGGATTTAACATGTTGAACTAACCATCAAAATAAACCAAACCAAGTCATCCAAATCAAGTCAAGTTGGACCAACCCAACCCAAGGTCAACCCTAGTCAAGATACATCAAGACAAGCAATAAATAAATACGAAAATACAGTAAATAAAATACGGGTCAAAATCCGTATTCGTGTACGTACACTGGAATACGTATAACGAAAAATGGGAGTGTCAACTCTACCCACCTTAAAAGAATTTCGTTCTCGAAATTTAATCAAGAGACTAGAGATGTCGGGGCAGGCTATATTAATCATAAGCAAGCTACGACTAGCAGTCAATCAAGAAATCATTCATGCAAGCAAGGAATTGAAAGCATAAGGCATAAGAAAGACATTATACCTTATGAGTCAAACAGGTATGGATATCGCGAGCGGATATCATCCTCACACTTCCACGTTGACTCACCTAAAGAGTGGTGACCCAAAGCAACACGGACTAAACTAATAGTCTTGTTCTCGAGTACCTTCTCTCTTCGGTCCAATATGGAAATGGGCCTTTCCTCATTCGAAAGGTTGGTACCAACAACCAATTCTGAATGATCAAGAATATGGCTCAGATCTGGGATATACCGTCGTAATTGGGATGCATGGAACACGTCATGTACCTTACGTAACGACGACGGAAGAGCGAGAGGATAGGACACATCACCTACTCGTTCGAGAATGTCAAACGGCCTTATACACCTAGGACTAAGCTTTTCCCGTACGCCGAATCGAATGACGCCACGGGTAGGCGAGGTCCTAAGGAACCCGTGGTCGTCGACTGAAAACTCAAGGGGACGTCGAAGAAAATCGGCCCAATAGTGCTGGCGATCTTGGGCAACTCGAAGATGATCTCTGACTTGTCTGACCACCTCGATTGTCTGCGTTACCATCTCTGGACCAAGCATCTACCTCTCACCTATATAATCCCATGCTAACGGGGATCTGCACTTTCTGTCGTAAAAGGCCTCAAATGGTGTCATCTGGATACTAGCCTGAAAACTGTTGTTATAGGAGAACTCCACTAGGTACAGGTGATCTTCCCACAAACCACCGAAGTCCAGCATACAAGATCGCAACATATCTTCAAGAGTCTGAATCGTACGTTCTGACTGACCATCTGTCTGCAGATGATATATTGAACTGAACTTGAGACGAGTCCCCAAACTCTCTTGAAGACTCTGCCAAAAGTGCAATATGAATCTTGAATCTCTGTCTGATATGATACTAACTGGCACTCCATGCAATCTGACAATCTGCCTGAGGTACATCTCTGCTAGCTGATCCATTGACTGACCAATTCTGAAGGAAAAAAAATGAGCTACCTTCGTGAGATGATGAACTATAACCCAAATAGCATCTCTTTCAGCTGGAGATCTAGGTAACCCAGTTAAAAAATCTATGGTGATATGCTTCCACTTTTACTCCAGAATTGGTAAAGGTTGAAGAAGTTCGGCTGGTCTCTGATGTTCAGCCTTAACTTGCTGGCAAACTAAACAACGAGAGACAAATCGAGCTACCTCCCTCTTCATGCCATTCTACCAGAAATGTTGATGGATGTCTCGGTACATCTTTGTGCCTCTGGGATGAATGGAATACTGAGAACTGTGAGCCTCTGCCATGATCTCCTATCTGATATCACCACTGGGTACACAAAGACACCTTCCATATCGGAGTGTACCATCCTTATAATTGTATAACTCTACTTTCCATCCTGCTACACATTCTGCTCTAAGCCGCTGAAGCTTAGAATCTGATGATTGTGCCATCTTGATCCTCTCAACTATACTAGACTGAACTTGCATGCTGGCCATTAATGCCACATTGGTAGGGAGAACTATCTCTATCCCCATCTTCTGAAGGTCTGCTAATAACTCTGGTTGTGCTGTTAGAAAATAAACTCCAGCTCCTATGCTCAATGCATCTGCTACTACGTTGGCCTTTCCAGGATAATACTGTAGGTTGATGTCATAATCCACAAGTAGCTTAGCCACCTCCTCTGATGTATGTTAAGATCCTTCTGAGTAAACACATACTTAAGACTCTTGTGGTCGGTGAAAATCTCAACCCGATCTTTATACAAATAATGCCTCCACAACTTAAGTGCAAAAACCACCGTTGCTAGTTCCAAGTCATTGGTTGGGTAATTCCTCTCATGATTACGAAGCTGACATGACGCATAAGCTACTACCTTACTATGTTGTATCAATACACATTCCAATCCTCTGCCGGAAGCGTCACAATAAACTAAAAATCCTCCAATCCCATCTGGAAGCGTAGGAATGGGGGTTGTTATTAATCCTTGCTTCAACTTCTCAAATGAACTCTGACACTCTGTTGTCCAAGCAAACTGCACATCCTTGCGGGTCAATTGAGTCATGGGCGCTAAAATCTGAGCAAAATCTGATACGAACCGTCGGTAATAGCCGGCCAATCCTAGGAAGCTTCGAACTTCTGCGACGGTGCTGGGAACTGGCCATATCTTTATAGCCACTATCTTCTGGGGTCAACTTTCACTCCACCTCTGGTGATGATATGACCTAAGTACGAAATGCGATCAAGCCAAAATTTGTACTTACTGAACTTTGCATACAACTGGTGTTCCCTAAGAATCTGAAGAACTATACGGAGATGTTGCTCATGCTCCGCCTCACTATTGCTATAGACCAAGATGTTATCTATAAATACTACCACAAACTGGTCTAAATAGGGCATGAAGATACGATTCATGAGGTCCATGAATACGGTTTGCGCATTGGTCGCTCCAAATGGCATAACAAGGAACTCTCAATGTCCATATCTTGATCTGAACGCTATCTTCGGAATGTCTTGCTCTCTAACTCTGATCTGATGGTACCCCAATCGTAAGTCAATCTTCGAGAATACTGTTGCTCCACTGAGTTGATCGAATAAATCATCTATCCTTGGTAGAGGATATATGTTCTTGATTGTTACAGAATTTAAGGTACGATAACCAATACATAATCATGATGTAACATCCTTCTTTTTCAAGAAGTATCGGGGCTCCCCAAGGTGATCCACTAACATGAATGAATCCCTTGGTTCTAAGTTCTTCAATCATCTTGTACAAAATCTTCAACTCTGAGGGTGCCACCCTATAGACTCTCTCTGACACTGGTGTCGTCCCTGGAATCAAGTTGATAGTGAACTCTATCTCTCTCTCTCTCCGATGGCATACCTGGAAGCTCTTCGGAAAATATATCGGGAAACTCTTCTACTACTCTGGAAAACCGAACTGCCTCTGCTACTGCCATCCGTAAGACTGGGGGAGAAGGTTCAACTTTGCCTCTGGAAAAGGAAAACTTCGGTCCGCCTGGAATACCAAAAATAATACTGCCAATATGGCAGTCTATTCTAGCATACTGATTCTTTAACCAATCCATTCCTAAGACCACATCATAATCGGTCATCAGGAATTCTATCAACCTAGCGGGAAACTCTCTACCGCTAACTACGATTCGATACGATAAAAATACTCTATCTACACCCACAAGACCATTACCAGTAAGTATATTAAGCCTTACTGATAATAACTCTAGCTCCAGTCCTATCCGTATAGCGAATTATGCAGACATAAATGAATGCGATGCACCCGAATCAAATAATACTGATGTTGGAAAAAAGTTGACGAGAGTGGTACCTGCCACCACCTCATCTGATGCCAATTCTTCTGCTACTGTCAGAGCCATAATCTAACCTTGTCCCCTTGGTACTGGTCCCCTCTGCTAGAAACCTCTCTGCCAGTTCTGAATTTGGACTTGGACATACTGTTGAACCTGAGGCGGCAATGGCCTCGGAGGCTGGTACTGCTGCTGCACTGGTGCTGGACCCCTAACTGATGGACTGGTTAGGTTTGAAAATGATGAACTGGCTCTATTCGGACAGGATCCTATCTTGTGGTCCAATAGCCCACAAGCCAAGCACAATCCTGTGCTCTATGACACTCTAAAACTACGTGTCCTGGCTTCCCACAATGAGTGCAGCCTATTACAGAAGACTGCTTCTGCTTCTATTGCTGAGGATACGTCGGTGTCGAGTGCTGACCCGACGAAACTGTGGTCGCCCTCCTAGGAACCCCAATGGTCAATGCCCAAGCTGTCGGAGCTGGTGCTGATGACTGGGATATCTGTCCATGAGATCTCTTCCTCCCTCCGGCTCGATCTACTATCCTCTGAGAACTATATTCATGCCTCTTTGCTGCTCACAAGACAGCATCAAACGTCTGGTGCTCAAACTGCTCCACTGATATAATGATCTCTTAGTGAAGCCCCTTCTGCAATCACTGGGCTCGGTCCAATTCGGTTGCCACGAAGGCGAGAGCAAACCGACTAAGTCTAAAAAACTCGGCCGCATATTCATCGACCGTCCTTCCCATCTGCTTAAGATTAGTGAATCTCGTCTGCAGATCATAACGAGCTACTGTGTCAAAATACTTTGTCTAAAACTTGTCACTGAATACCGCCCACAAAATAGGCGTCACCAAACCCACTGCTAGCATCGCCTACCAAGTGCGAGCTAAGTCCAATAATTGTAGGCGCACAACGGCCACCTTCTTATCCTTAGGAATCATAGATGCTTCCAGGATAACCTCTGTGTCCTGAAGCCATGCATCAACAGCAATAGCATCTTCAGTTCCGTTAAAGAAATGAGGGTTCATGGGCTTGAAGTTGTTGGCTGTATTATTCCCTTGGTAACCAACTCTGCCCATGGCATCTTGTACTGTCTGGGTAGGGCATCGCCTCGACGATCTTATGATACAAGCAATTTTTGGATGAGTCCTACCAGGGTTCCATTATCAGGCTTTGCTGGCTGGACGGGTTGAACTGGGGGCTCTAGATCCCCGGAATGCATGACTCGGGAGGCTGCTCCAGAGTGTTGGGCTTGGTCCCCAGGTTGCTGCTGGATAACTGGAGGTGCTCCGCCGGGCTGATCGACTGGACCAGGAACAATGCCACTGAAGAAATGACATGGGAAACAATAAGGAAGGACCATGATAGATTGAGGATATAAGCATGTGATCACGTCAAGATTTCAGAAAGATTAGGAGACACGAGTAGAGATCAAGGGCGAGTGCTGATTAAGACATCTATTCGTTAAAACCCCCACATATCTTCATTTACAAGACCTGCATGGGCCACCACTTAAACTGTGTCATGCCCCAGAACTAGAATACTGGAGAGCGGGGGACAGACACAGCCAGCTACGTACATTAAAGAGAATCCTACCTTGTAATACGGTCACGGCTGTCTTGATGTATGAGGGTTTATCTACAAGCCAACATTATTTTATGGTCAAGTACAAGCCTAGTGTCTTAATCTCAAGCAAGCAAGTAAATATAACAAGATGGTAGATCATCAGACATACAAAGTAAGGCATCCCAAAAATTATATATTCAGATGATCATGAAGCTAGTCATACAAAATACGAAGACTAGCAAGAGTTTAAGTCATACATGATCAACCCTAGGATTTGTCAATCATGTTACAGCCCTTAGGCAGACAGAAATGTAAATTCAAAATGATCTAACACTTGCTCGGTGGCTAAACGCCTCAAAAGAATAATTTACAGTAGAGTGGAAGAGCAAAATAAAACCCATTCGTTGCCAGGGTTGCATCTAGTATTCACTATCTGGCTGGAAGGCTGGGAGATCTTCGAGAGCTACTCCGAAATCTGGCCATACAAAACCAGCTGGGTCAGACCCCAGAAAGAGCAACTGCCACAAGGGAGGCTTCACTTAAGAACTAAAACCAGCATATTAGCACATAAAGACATAATTGATAATGAAAGACATGGGTTAAGGAAATCAGGATGATAAACGATAAGATAACTAAGAAACTATTCTGGTAACCAAGTTATAACCCGTAAACCAAACAAGGACCGGGGTTGTAACTCTTCACCTGAACAGAACTTAGTCCCTGACCGATTATCGATAAGGTAAAGCATAACAGTAAATGCACTGAAGTAACCATGTACTGGCACTGTCTAGACTGGACTCCATCCATCAATCACGGTCAAGCAATGAGTACGGTTTGATACTTTAACTAACTATGGTTATCATAAGCCTAATTACTAACAAGATGCAATGAGATGTTCCAACAGCCACAAGCCCTGCAGACTTAATCCAGGTTATCCAATAGCAAGTTGAGAGAGTTGGATTAGGTGACTTGGGTATGCAACATATGACAGTGTGCTCGAAATGTGCCCTACTCGACGGCAGGCTATTAGTCCAATTAAAGCCCAGATAACGGGACTGCTTGTAGCTGGAAAATCTTTTCATGAACTACTTAATCAATCTATTTATTACCCTAGTCAGATTCAGTATGAATCCCTGACCATGGTAATCAGGAATCCATATCCTAGGCATGATACAAGCCGAAACATGTAGCTTGTACAGGCACAACCAAGATAATCAACCACGGTGTCAAGACAAGAGTTACTTAGCAAGTCCAGGTAGCCGTCGCAACAGCGTATCAAGATAATTTGTCATGTTTACTTGTCAAGAGTGCGCCACGATGGGCCACTATCATGTATTATCATGTCAAGATTACTTGCTAAGAGTACGGCACGACGGGCCACTATCATGTCATGTTACTTGTTACCTGTTAAGGGTATGCCTTAACGGGCCACTATCGTGTTCTATCCTTATATTATCATGAATGAGAGAAACTTACATAAAATAGCTAGTAACATATTCTTGAAGCCAAGAAAAAGATCTACAACTTTCAAGTTAGGAGTTAGGGGAAATTCTGGCCACAAATCAGTCAAATAGGGCATAAAACAGCCAAAAGCAGCCAAAATAGGCACTATACGGCCAGGCACTATACATCTATCCGGACTGGCACTATACGGCCAGGCACTATACATCTATACGGACTGGCACTTTATGGCCAGGCACTATGCATCCATACGGACTGGCATTATACGGCCAGATACTATGCAGCTATGTGGACTGGCACCATGCTGCCAGGCACTATGCATCCATACGGACTGGCACTATGCGGCCAGGCACTATACAGCTATACGGAATGGCACTATACGGCCAGGCACTATGCATCTATGCGGACTGGCACTATGCGGCCAGCACTATACAGCTATGCGTCTAGTACTATGCGGCCCCGCTAGAACCAGGACAGATGAACATAGAAGATGTCCAAATCTTACTTGGCCATAACTTTCTCAAAACAAGTCAAAATCTAACTTTTCAAAGGTCAAAATTATGTAGAATCAAATTTTCTACCACATGGAACAATTATTTTTCGAAAACAAGTAAGTTTGATAGATCAAAACCCAAGAAAAATAGAAAATGGCATAAACTTAGATCTACAAGAATCCATCAGTCCAAACCAAAAACTTCAAGTTCTAAAGATACTTAGAATCATGTAGAGAAGAAGATAGAACAATAAAATGGAAGATCCATTATGAAGAAAGTTATACTTGCCTAAGCCCTCTAGGTTGGTAGGAGAGTAATGGGGGAAGAAGAAGAAATAATGAATGAAGAGAGAGAAATAAGGGGTGGTTGGACTATAAAGGGGGATAGTTTAACATGTTGAACCAACCATCAAACTAAACCAAACCAAGCCATCCAAAGCAAGTCAAGTTGGACCAACCCAACCCAAGGTCAACCCTAGTCAAGATACATCAAGGCAAGTAATAAATAAATACAAAAATACAGTAAATAAAATACGGGTCAAAATTCGTATCCGTACACTGGAATACGTATAACAGAAAATGGGAGTGACAATGTGACCGGCTGGGTTAAGCACATAAATAAGCACAAGTAATACTACGATATATAATTCTACATGTACGATATGAGACCTAAGCTATTCACGTGAATCCTAGGTTGGGCTTTGGTCACATATCTGTAGTATTTTCTCTTCCCCAGGTATAAGTAAAGAACATAAACAAGAGTACAAGACCATATCATGTAACAATGTGTCCAATATGGAAAAGAACATGACATGAAGTAAATGAATCAAAACCATAGAAGTACTTGCCTTGCTCTGGAAGATCGAGAATAAGAAAGTAAATGTCCACCTAGAATAGGGCTAAGAATTGGTTAGATTCTAAAGAATTGCATTAACTATCTATTCGCTAACTATCCATAAACTAACTATTTATAGAATATCAATAAAACACATATAAACTAGCTAACAATGGAAATAGTACTTAGTTTTAGCAAATTACTAGCTTAACAAAAATTATATTGATTACTAGAAATACATTTTAACAAAAATAGTTTTTAGGAAAATATAATGCTAAATAATACTAGCATAATTAATTAAATTATATATATTAGCTTAGCAAAATAATTCTTAGGATAATAATAATTTAGATTAGCAAAACATCATTAGAGGAATCATCTATCTATAATCTATATATAGAAAATATTTATAATGTTTGAAATCTAGGTTTTACTTAGCTAAAAATATTTAGAAATATACTTAAATATTATATCTACGAAATATTAATGTTACTAGTATAAAAGTAAAAAGCACTTATATATGAATATACTAATAGTATTTATACATATTTATATAGTTACAATACAATTATACCTCCATATATTAACTATACTGGGCTAAGCCCAACCAGAATACATTACATAATCATTTATAACTAAAATAGATTATGGCTGGTCTAGCCTACAGTAAATAACCAACTGGCCTAAGTCAATATTATCAAAGAGTAATAAACACAGCAATTAAAACTACTGGGATGGCCCACTGGCCTAGCCCATCTGCACTTAAGCAAAATAAGGAATTTAAACAAAACCTAAAAATCTATTGACCAGGCTTGAAATCCCAGCCCACAAACCTCACTAGGGTTTAAACTCTAAAATCATTCTCTTTTGGAGAGAGAATGTTCAGTTAAAATTGCTCACAATTCACAGAAAAGTATAGAGAGACAGCAAAAAAAAGAAGAAAGCAGGAGGAAGTTGAGCTCACCTTGGTGGTCTCCCGACGGGCAGCGCTGGTACACGGCTGGACGGCAAGACAAAGACGGTGGCGCCAAGAAATTGGTGGCATCTCATCAGATCTGGACCAACGGTGTGGGGGCGGCTCACGAAGATGCTAGTCTTCAATGGGTGGTGCTACTCCGAATCTGGCCGGAATACGTCACTGCGGGGACAATGCTGGCTGCAGATCTGGGCGGGCGGGGGTTGGCGAGTAGTAGTAGGTAGACCAATGGAGACGGAGGTGCAGGGAAGTGGTGGCATATTTGATCAGAGTTGTGGGTAGAGTTAGGCAGGGATAGGAAGGAATCGGGGTCAGGTGGCGGTGCTTGTGGAGGTCATGGTGGTGACGGGTTGTAATGGAGGCGATATTCTGTCAATTGATCGGCCAAAGTTGGGTGGATTGGTGTTGGTATTGTTATGGAGGTTGGAGTTGAGTTGAGATCGTCTTTGCTGATCAGAGTTGCAGGAAGCTTGTCGGGGCAGTGGTGACACTGTGGTATCTGGCTGGAGCTAGCCGGAGTAGTCGATGGTTTTGGTCGCTGCTAGGTGTTCAAAGATGGTAGACGTAATCATGGTGGTCGTGATATTGGAGACGGTAGTGATGTGGGAGTTGTGGGTGATGAAGAAGACAGAGGGGTAGCTGGATATGGTGGTAAACATGGCGGCGATGATAAACTACAGTGGTGGTGATTGGCCGACATGGGCGATCAGTGGCGGTGGCGTTGGTTGGAGATAGGTGCAGTAAAGATTGTAGGCGATGGAGCAGAGGGACGGCTGGGTGTAGAGAGCCTCATGTATCTCATCTGACATTGACGGGGTGGATGATCGTGGCAAAGTATGGTTCTCCGTCGTAGGTGGCACCTGGGAGGGTACGTTAGATTCCCCGTTCGTCCCCGGTTCTTGGCTTGCTGGAGCAGAGGTCCTTGGCGGTAATCTATCCTTGAGCTCCAGGACCACCTGAGTCAACGCTTGTATGGATTCGCTTAGCATATATTGACCCTCTTTGAGGGCCTCTGTAAGATGCTGGTGGTTTGACCCCTAGCTACTTCCCGTATTATCACCTCATGTCATGTATACTGATGTCAGGTGATGGAAAGTAGATGGTGTAGTAGATCTTTCGCTCTCTGGTTCTGACCTGTGAGCTTCGTTGTTTTGGGGGAAGACGAGTAGATTGGTATCGTCCTCAGAATCGAAGGAATTGCCACCCCCGGCCTGTTGATATTACGTACCCCCAGATGCATTGGTATCGGTCCCATGCAAAACTTCTTCTACCTGAAAGGAAGGGTTCATATGGAACATCAAGGGTATGCTACCCCCATCTCATACCATAGATGAAACGGCAGTGTCCCCCGAAGAAGACTTGGTTCTAAACTGGGTGTGTTGGAATACACCCGTGCTGGGTACTACTAAATTGCTGCCTCGAGATTGGCTTTTTGATGCATTAGCCAAGACAGAAAAATTCTTGGAACCCTTCTTCAGGGAGGGCGATCTTCCTGTATAATTGTACGAGGCAACTGGAAGTTCATCTTCATCTTCTATCGGCACCCAATTTTCGAGACGTTGTCGGATAGGTGCTGCTGGCTACGGTTATTAGAAAATGGACTGTCTTGCTGGTGGAGGTGCTGTTGTTTGGTTACAACAGCAATTGATGACAATTTTAGCACAAGTTGCCCTGGTGCAGGCTTATTGTACGTAACAGACGTCTCTTCCACTTTGCATTTGTGACTAATCATGTCTCGTAAATCGAGCGAAGAGAGATTCACATTTTTACCCACTTTATGTGCATGGTTATGTCGAGCGCTTGGGAGTGTATGTGAGTGGTGTACTCCCTAATCTAGTTCTAGTGCTTGAGATGCACACAGATCATTGGTGGAAGACTTATTGTAAACCAAATCCATTCTATGTGCACAGCCCACATAGGCGCATGGGTTTGATAAAACAGAATTCACTCCCTAGCTTGGTTCCAACGCATTAGATGCGCCCAAGTGATAGGAAGACTTAGAGAACTGACTCATTCTGGGTGCAGATACGCCTCAGTCAGTTCTATAAAACTTACCATCGGATGTACATGTTACTGTCAGTGCACGACTGTGGTCTATTATTGGCATTGTAGTTCGAGAGCGCCTGGCATGCGGCGCTCTGGACTTTTTCACACTAGCACTCAAAGGCACGTAGTACTCAGAATCCAAGTTTTGCCCCCCTGCCTCTGTTAGAAGGTTGGGGCCTACATAGCGAGAAAGCATGTCAAAGACACTGGCTTTGCTACGTGTGGAGAGATTACTGCTCCTCGGAGTGGAAGCTTTCCATTTCTGCTGCTCCTTAGCTCGAGGCTGGTGATTAATGATGTGCCCCTCATTCACATGCACCGACCCAGAAGTAGTTTTAACTTCTTTGACAGAGTCGAAAAGTTGAGTTTGATGCACCACAGAAGCAGGTTGTGTAGGCGCATGTGGCACATCTTCAGAGACAAGCAGTGTCTCATCAACAGAAAGTTGACGAGCTTCTCGGTTCTTAGGCACCCACACCTTGTGCATCTTTTTAGGCTTGTTGATCTTCAAAATCTTATTGATCGAAATGTATAACCAATAACTTTTGAGAAGATTCGAGCAAGTTGTCGTCGGGTTGTGTCGCCACCTTCTCTATTGGTGGAGAAAGACGTCCCTAGCAGAGTCGCCATTTTGTTTGCCATGAACAAAAAGTTACAAAACTTTTGTATTACAAACAAGAAAGGTACAAAAGAAGTCCTAAACAGGAAATCTAAGAGGATGTATAAATAAGTGAAGGTTATGTATAAATAAGGGGCTGCGTCCTCTTATTTATTGGTGACCGACAGATGGCGGACTCATTACATCAATGAGTTATGTATAAATAAGGGGCTGCGTCCTCTTTTCTATTTGCACATTTTCAGTTCAGTTTTTCATTTTCTTTCATTTCTGCAAGCTTGTACTACTACTGTTTGCTGTACTACTACTGTGTGCTGAATAAAAGATTATATTCTGCCATCTCTTCTGTTTGATCAGATGAGTGAAGGTTCAGTCCAGCCTATTGGCATGATAAAGAAGACCCTAAATAAGGGCAAAAATGTTAAGAACGTACAGATGTACGAGTATCCAACAGACGTTGAAGAATTGAACAAATGGACGATTCCTAAGGTTCAACCCAAAGAAATCTATTAGATAGGAACTTTTGATTTTCGTTCCTCCATTGCAATAAAGACAATGGAAAAGACTGTTCCTGTTAATGACAATGAACAGATCTTTAAGTTATTATCGGATGAGGATATAGATCCGTATAGGGAGAAATACAATTTTCTCCACATTGGTTTAATTCAGATAGCCTTGAAACCTTTAACTCTTCAAGGGTTGAACGCTTCATTAATGACATCATTGAGAGATGCTCGATGTTTAGATTATCATAAATCACTTATGGGTGTGATGCAGACTAGTCTATGTCATGGACCAGTTTATTTCAATGTTTACCCTAATTTGAGTCTGTCAATCACAGACCCCAATATATTAGAATCTGTAACTTTAAATATGAAGATGCTTGGTTACAATTTTCTGCCTGGATCAGAAACTATAGCAATTATCTATAGGATTCATTATAAGGTGTTAAATACATTAGCTCCTAAAGCAAAGCATTTAACAAAGCCTGGAAAGACTACCTTGATAGAAACCAATCTGATGACATCAAAGATAGCCTTAAATAAAATAATAAAATGGGACGAAATCGTCTTCCCAAATGAATGGACTTTGAACTTGGCTATACCACCGAAAGCTACTTTAGATACAGAAATTGATCAGATAATTCAGAGTGATGATGGTGGTATTGAAGTTAGATTCACACCTCAATATAAAACTAAAATTATTAGTTCTAATTTTAGACTTGATAATCCTCGCAATTCTACCAGCGCAAGTAGACCTTCAGTCTCTAGTAGACCTTCAACCTCCTATTATGAGAATAGAGAAGGTTCTGAAGTCACTGGGATAACTCTAAATGAGAACATACCCCATGCTATGTATGAGCCAGCCAAGTCTAAATTAGACTCTCCGACTGAGTCGGAAATGCGATATTAGTTTATTTTATGGACTACACGACCTATCCAGAAATCCGCAAAATCCTAAATACTGAATATAAAGATAATATAGTTTTTAGACAATGGTTTGAAAAGAAGTATACTAAAGAAGAAAGATATCAATATCGTGATAATTATTATGCTCACATGAGTTCTATAGGAAAAACGGTTTAGTTTGCCGAATGGTTCATAGAAAATTATATCAAAGATGAATTGATCCAGATTAATGTGTTAGAAGATAATTATATTAATTGGACCACTAATAAGGGAATAAAGCATCGTTCCTTATATCCTCCATGTGATCCAATCATTATTCGTGCGCAGCACATGCTTGACCAAATAGAAGCAGTCTCTTTTTTGAAAACTATTGAAAGTAAAGAAGAAACTTTAAAAGAGATGCAGAATATAATAAAACAAAATAATTATACCAATAACTATATTCAGGTTATTGGGCAACAATTGACAAGAGTAGAAACTGCGCTTGATCTGGTTGTTGATAAATTAAGAGCAATCAATATTAAAATACCTCAAATTTCAAAGTCTGAAATAAGACAGACTGAGAATGTTCCGATTCAACCCCCGGTTGAAATACAGGATTATAAACTGAATCCTGACATCTCTATCAAAGATTTGATAGAAAAGGTTAAGGGTATGTCTCTTCATATGCTTGATGCTGAGGATTCAGTAGATGGTAATGTTACTGAGGCCTCGGATGATCTAGGATATAGATCCGATGAATTGGAGATAAGTCCAATCAGTATTGACGCGATACAAAGATCGTTTCAATCCTCTGATATTCCGGCTTCTTCATCAGGAATGATAAATAAGATGAACTATGTTAAGCCTAGATTGTCTAAATATTATTATAAACGACCCACACCTATGGATGTGTTATTCGAAGAGAATGACGACATCATTCAAAATAATTATCAAGGAGGTACTATCTATGAATGGAACATAGACGGTCAATCTGATAAACGGATTCATAATACTTTACATAGGATGATTATGTATGCCACAATAGCAAGAACTGGTGGTAATACAGATTCTAGTATTGCTAAATTCATAACATGCGGTTTTACTGGCATCCTTAAAGGTTGGTGGGATCATTGTATTTCAGCAACCCAAAAGAAAATAATTTATACTACTGTTAAAACTGAGAATAATGTTGGTTCTGCTGATGCCGTTTATACTCTAATTTGTACTATATTAGAACATTTTACTGGTGGCATTTCTGATGAGGGAGAAAAGACAAGAACTCTCTTACAAAATCTCAGATGCCCGACTTTGACTCACTTTAGATGGTATAAAGATACTTTCTTGAGTAGGGTTATGCAATTAGGCGATGCTAACAGTGCTCATTGGAAATCCAAATTTATTGATGGATTGCCAAATTTGTTCGCCGAAAGAGTCAAACAAGGAATGCGTAATAAGCACGCAGGAGTTGTGCCTTATGATAAATTTACTTACGGATATTTAGTAAGTATTTGCATACAAGAAAGATTAGCTTTATGCAACGATCTTAAATTAAGGAATCAGTTAAAATCTCAGAGATTAACTGAGCGTCATCAGTTAGGAGAATTTTGTAGTCAGTTTGCTATTGATACTCATAAGCCTCCTAATGATAAGATGATTTCTAAAAACTTAGATAGAAGTTATAAAAAGAAAAATAATTATAGGAAAAACAAAAGAAATGTTCTTTATCAAGATAAAGATCATCCTTCTCATAGGAGAAAGAATCCTCCGAAGAGATCTAATAAAACGATCAAGTGTTTTAGATGTGGTAAATTAGGCCACTATGCTAGCAAATGCTATGTGAAAAAGAAAATAGAAGAAATTCAAGATGAAGGATTACGAAAGACTCTTTTAAAGATTATGATCAATTCTGGTTCTGAAAAGGAGTCTAGATCATCTGACATTGAGTCATCTTCAGATGAAGACATTTGTGATAGCGATTGTCAATGCAATAATTGTTTAATACAGGAAGATGCTGACTACTATAAATCTATAGTAGAGATGAATGGTCTTTCCATTCACACCCTGACTAAAGGTGATAAAAGAGAAATATTAGAGTCTCTTTTAAATAATAATATTACGAGTACTGTTCGTACTAAGATTCTTGATCTTCTTACTGATGATAAGAATGAAGAAGATATTATTCAGCAACATGAGAAAAATACTTATAACATGACTGAGGTTATCAATAGGTATAAAAATAAAAATCATGTACCTGTTACAATTAGTGATCTCAATCAGGAGATTAAAATTCTAAAAAAGGAAATAAAGTCCTTACAAGTACAGGGTGAGATTACTCAAGTTAAAAAATTCGAAATTAGCGATTTTAGGGAATCAGGAACTCCAATAAATGAATTAGAAGGATTAGCAGGATTAGCTTCTACTTCAAACATATCCCCAAAGGGTAAAGAATTAGCTTTATCCAATAGACCTAATAACTCTGAGGAGGATCCAGATTCGTTTTTAAATAAGATGGATCTGTTCATTACTCATAAATGGTTTATAAAGATAAATTTGATTATCAATAATGAGTACTATATCACAGATCTTATTGCACTTGTTGATAGTGGTGCTGATCTGAATTGTGTTAAAGAAGGTATTGTTCCAATAAAATATTGTGAACGAACCACTCAGACCCTCAGTGCTGCTAATAATAAAGCATTAACTACCCCTTACAAAATTACAGATGTAAATATTTGTAAGGACAATATGTGTTTTCCTTTACATTTTATTGTTGTAAAAGAAATTACACAACATGTTATTCTAGGAACTCCTTTCTTAGAAAAACTTATGCCTATAAGGGAGATAAGCAAGAAATGAATCATTACTGATTATAAAAACAAACAAATTAGGTTTGATTTTATTACTGACCCGATGGTCAAAATTTTAAATGAAATTAAGGAAGTTTATTTGAAAGAAAATCAAATAAATTTTCTTAAAGAAGAAATACAAATATTAGGTATTTCTCAACAATTAGAGAAGTCGGAGATCCGTCAAAAAATTTCACAAGTTGAAGAGGATTTTAAACTTCAAACTTGTAGGAATATGCCGAATGCCTTTTGGGATAGAAAGAAGCATATTGTGTCTCTTCCCTATGAAGAGACTTTTAAAGAGACCGATATTCCTACTAAGGCCAGACCTTGCCAGATGAACTCTGAATATCTAGAGTTATGTAAAAAGGAAATACAGGATCTGTTAGATAAAGGACTTATAAGAAAGTCTTATTCTCCATGGAGCTGCACTGCTTTTTATGTTAATAATGCTGCAGAAAAGGAGAGGGGAGTTCCTCGTTTGGTTATTAATTATAAACCCTTAAACAAGGTTTTAAAATTATTAACCAAACGAGGAACTCCGTATTAACTGGTGGTAATACGGATTCTAGTATTGCTAAATTCATAACATGCGGTTTTACTGGCATCCTTAAAGGTTGGTGGGATCATTGTATTTCAGCAACCCAAAAGGAAACAATTTATACTGCTGTTAAAACTGAGAATAATGTTGGTTCTGCTGATGCCGTTTATACTCTAATTTGTACTATATTAGAACATTTTACTGGTGGCATTTCTGATGAGGGAGAAAAGATAAGAACTCTCTTACAAAATCTCAGATGCCTGACTTTGACTCACTTTAGATGGTATAAAGATACTTTCTTGAGTAGGGTTATGCAATTAGGCGATGCTAACAGTGCTCATTGGAAATCCAAATTTATTGATGGATTGCCAAATTTGTTCGCCGAAAGAGTCAAACAAGGAATGCGTAATAAGCACGCAGGAGTTGTGCCTTATGATAAATTTACTTACGAATATTTAGTAAGTATTTGCATACAAGAAGGATTAGCTTTATGCAACGATCTTAAATTAAGGAATCAGTTAAAATCTCAGAGATTAACTGAGCGTCATCAGTTAGGAGAATTTTGTAGTCAGTTTGCTATTGATACTCATAAGCCTCCTAATGATAAGATGATTTCTAAAAACTTAGATAGAAGTTATAAAAAGAAAAATAATTATTGGAAAAACAAAAGAAATATTCTTTATCAAGATAAAGATCATCCTTCTCATAGGAGAAAGAATCCTCCGAAGAGATCTAATAAAACGATCAAGTGTTTTAGATGTGGTAAATTAGGCCACTATGCTAGCAAATGCTATATGAAAAAGAAAATAGAAGAAATTCAAGATGAAGGATTACGAAAGACTCTTTTAAAGATTATGATCAATTCTGGTTCTGAAAAGGAGTCTAGATCATCTGACATTGAGTCATCTTCAGATGAAGACATTTGTGATAGCGATTGTCAATGCAATAATTGTTTAATACAGGAAGATGCTGACTACTATAAATCTATAGTAGAGATGAATGGTCTTTCCATTCACACCCTGACTAAAGGTGATAAAAGAGAAATATTAGAGTCTCTTTTAAATAATAATATTACGAGTACTGTTCGTACTAAGATTCTTGATCTTCTTACTGATGATAAGAATGAAGAAGATATTATTCAGCAACATGAGGAAAATACTTATAACATGACTGAGGTTATCAATAGGTATAAAAATAAAAATCATGTACCTGTTATAATTAGTGATCTCAATCAGGAGATTAAAATTCTAAAAAAGGAAATAAAGTCCTTACAAGTACAGGGTGAGATTACTCAAGTTAAAAAATTCAAAATTAGCGGTTTTAGGGAATCAGGAACTCCAATAAATGAATTAGAAGGATTAGCAGGATTAGCTTCTACTTCAAACATATCCCCAAAGGGTAAAGAATTAGCTTTATCCAATAGACCTAATAACTCTGAGGAGGATCCAGATTCGTTTTTAAATAAGATGGATCTGTTCATTACTCATAAATGGTTTATAAAGATAAATTTGATTATCAATAATGAGTACTATATCACAGATCTTATTGCACTTGTTGATAGTGGTGCTGATCTGAATTGTGTTAAAGAAGGTATTGTTCTAATAAAATATTGTGAACGAACCACTCAGACCCTCAGTGCTGCTAATAATAAAGCATTAACTACCCCTTACAAAATTACAGATGTAAATATTTGTAAGGATAATATGTGTATTCCTTTACATTTTATTATTGTAAAAGAAATAACACAACATGTTATTCTAGGAACTCCTTTCTTAGAAAAACTTATGCCTATAAGGGAGATAAGCAAGAAATGAATCATTACTGATTATAAAAACAAACAAATTAGGTTTGATTTTATTACTGACCCGATGGTCAAAATTTTAAATGAAATTAAGGAAGTTTATTTGAAAGAAAATCAAATAAATTTTCTTAAAGAAGAAATACAAATATTAGGTATTTCTCAACAATTAGAGAAGTCGGAGATCCGTCAAAAAATTTCACAAGTTGAAGAGGATTTTAAACTTCAAACTTGTAGGAATATGCCGAATGCCTTTTGGGATAGAAAGAAGCATATTGTGTCTCTTCCCTATGAAGAGACTTTTAAAGAGACCGATATTCCTACTAAGGCCAGACCTTGCCAGATGAACTCTGAATATCTAGAGTTATGTAAAAAGGAAATACAGGATCTGTTAGATAAAGGACTTATAAGAAAGTCTTATTCTCCATGGAGCTGCACTGCTTTTTATGTTAATAATGCTGCAGAAAAGGAGAGGGGAGTTCCTCGTTTGGTTATTAATTATAAACCCTTAAACAAGGTTTTAAAATTAATAACCAAACGAGGAACTCCGTATTAACTGGTGGTAATACGGATTCTAGTATTGCTAAATTCATAACATGCGGTTTTACTGGCATCCTTAAAGGTTGGTGGGATCATTGTATTTCAGCAACCCAAAAGGAAACAATTTATACTGCTGTTAAAACTGAGAATAATGTTGGTTCTGCTGATGCCGTTTATACTCTAATTTGTACTATATTAGAACATTTTACTGGTGGCATTTCTGATGAGGGAGAAAAGATAAGAACTCTCTTACAAAATCTCAGATGCCTGACTTTGACTCACTTTAGATGGTATAAAGATACTTTCTTGAGTAGGGTTATGCAATTAGGCGATGCTAACAGTGCTCATTGGAAATCCAAATTTATTGATGGATTGCCAAATTTGTTCGCCGAAAGAGTCAAACAAGGAATGCGTAATAAGCACGCAGGAGTTGTGCCTTATGATAAATTTACTTACGGATATTTAGTAAGTATTTGCATACAAGAAGGATTAGCTTTATGCAACGATCTTAAATTAAGGAATCAGTTAAAATCTCAGAGATTAACTGAGCGTCATCAGTTAGGAGAATTTTGTAGTCAGTTTGCTATTGATACTCATAAGCCTCCTAATGATAAGATGATTTCTAAAAACTTAGATAGAAGTTATAAAAAGAAAAATAATTATAGGAAAAACAAAAGAAATATTCTTTATCAAGATAAAGATCATCCTTCTCATAGGAGAAAGAATCCTCCGAAGAGATCTAATAAAACGATCAAGTGTTTTAGATGTGGTAAATTAGGCCACTATGCTAGCAAATGCTATGTGAAAAAGAAAATAGAAGAAATTCAAGATGAAGGATTACGAAAGACTCTTTTAAAGATTATGATCAATTCTGGTTCTGAAAAGGAGTCTAGATCATCTGACATTGAGTCATCTTCAGATGAAGACATTTGTGATAGCGATTGTCAATGCAATAATTGTTTAATACAGGAAGATGCTGACTACTATAAATCTATAGTAGAGATGAATGGTCTTTCCATTCACACCCTGACTAAAGGTGATAAAAGAGAAATATTAGAGTCTCTTTTAAATAATAATATTACGAGTACTGTTCGTACTAAGATTCTTGATCTTCTTACTGATTATAAGAATAAAGAAGATATTATTCAGCACACAATCAAATATATATATATATATATATATATATATATATATATATATATATATATATATATATATATATATATATATATTTATTTATATATATTTATGATATATATATATATATATATATATTTCGAAAGCTAGATTTTATTGAACGAAAAGCAGAAAACAAGAAGACAGCTGGACATCCAAATTCGAATTTCGAAAGAAATTCAAAAACACAAAAAACCACAAAAAGAAGGGAACAGCCCCGCCGTACGCGTCCCAAGGGGGGCTCGAGCCTCACTAGAGCGGTTCCCGAGGAGACAGGGAACGCTGCCCGAGGACCCGAAGGAAAGGGGCCGGCTCGAGGAGGGCACGGCCCGAGGGGAGGCGCGGGGACCGAGGAGCCGCTGCAGTCCGACGAAGGGGGGCTCAGTCCCGCCGAAGGGGGGAAGCTCGCCCCGGGGAGCCACCGCAGTCCGGCGAGGGGGGGCAGTCCGAGCAGAAGAGGAGCCGCAGCAGTCCGACCCGAGGATCCGCCGCAGTCCGACGAGGGGGGAGCGGTCCGAGCAGAAGAGGACGGGGGCTCGCCCCGGGGGAGGAGCACGGAGGAGGTAGGGAGCCGGCGAGGGGGCACACCCCGGGCACGACGCCGATCTCCACCGTGGCGGTAAGCGACGGCGAGGGCAAATCCACTGCGGCGAGGAGGGAAGCCAGCGGGAAGGGTGTCATGCCCCGATCCGGGAAATCGCTCGTCCTCGTTAGATTTTACCCGAATCATCGTCCTCGCTGGGGCGTGATGCTGCACGAGCCTGGAGTTGCGCTCGTGCAAGGCAAGACGCCCCAGCGAGGACGATGGTTCGGGTAAAATCTAGCGAGGATGAGCGATTTCTCGGATCGGGTCGTGACAAGTTGGTATCAGAGCCTTTGTAATCTTCAGTTCATTATGAATAAAAGAGATTCTTGTGTTATACTTTGTTTCCTTCCGCTGCTTATGTTACGAATTTGAGATAATCACTATGTGAACCGTTATCTTGCCATGCACGAGCGCAACTCCAGGCTCGTGCGGCATCACGCCACAGCGAGGACGATAATTCGGGTAAAATCTAGCGAGGACGAGCGATTTCCCGGATCGGGGCGTGACAAGTTGGTATCAGAGCGGTTCCATCCTCTGGACCGTGCATGAATCTCTTTGACCCTCAGATGCTTCGCTATCGAATCCAGTTGACTCTAAGTTGTTTCCGCAACCGCATGGCTCATAAATCTGCTCGACGCTACATTGGATGTTCCATACAATAAGTTTATACTAAGTGAGTACGTTTGCCACAAGTATGTCGTGACTATCACGCAATCTTTGGGTGCCATCGGAGAACGTCGGTTGTATAAAGTGAAACGAGTTATAGAATGTTGGTCGCACAAAGTGCAACGAATATGGTGATGTTGGTTGCATGAAGTGCAATGATATATGTATTGTCGGTCGTACGAAGTACGAGGAGTTATGTGTTGTTGGTTGCACGAAGTACGAGGAGATATGTGTTGTTGGTTGCATGGAGCGCAACGGGTCGATATGTGAGGCAATACGTGTTATGTTGCTATGCAAACGGTTATGTGTTATCGGTCACACGAAGTGCGAGGAGTTATGTGTTGTTGGTTGCACGAAGTGCGAGAAGATATGTGTTATTGGTTGCACGGAGTGCAACGGGTCGATATGTGAGGCAATACGTGTTATGTTGCTATGCAAACGGTTATGTGTTGTTGGTTGCACGGAGTGCAGCAAGTCGTGAATCGTTCGTTACGTCGATACAACGAGTCGATATGGTATGATGCGTGTTGTATGGCTATGTATATGGATAGCGATATGTTGCACGAGATTGAGCAATGACCTTAAGTATCGAGAATGAATCGTTGCACGAGTTACAACGAGTGAGATTGGAAGATCGTAGATGCGATAGAAATGAGTCGAGTTGATCGCTAAGTCGAGTTGAGTAGGCGAACGTTTATTTTGGCCGTATGTCGCGTTGAGTTGTGAATAAGCGAATGTTACGTGTGTGATCGATATGATCGCCAAGGTATGGTTAGATCGAATGTATGTTGAATTTGAGCGAACGATAGGGCATGTTGGTTCAGTTGTTGTGCCAACTCGAGTAAGCAAACGCTAGAGCTGGGATTGGAAAGATCGCCATATGGGATAGTTGATTGAGATATAGATGTCGGACCTATGCGGAATGTGATGTCGAGTAATGACTCAATTTCGAGTGGTATATGCAATACCAATTATGCGATCAGTATAGCGAAGTATTATATCGGTAACGATAGGCTCGATTTCTTAGTGGTATATGGAATACCACTTAGCGATAGCTATGTTAAGCCGTTTGGTGACTTGCGATAGATCTCGTCGAGACGATTATGTTGTTACGATATGTTTGTCCTCAACGGACGAAGTAGTACCGAGACTCGAGTGGGAATGACTTGATAAAAGTCGATGCAAGTATGCGTCGGTGAATTGAGTTGAACGATTACGTGCGAAGTCGTACCTATGGAGGATACGTCGGACGAGGAGACCTTAAGTGTAAGTCGAACGATAGACGGAGCATAGCGAAAGAAATATTGCGTTAAGAAAATAATTGACTCGGTCGAAATTATATTGAGTTGGTACGAAGACTTAGTCGGAACGAGTTGAGTAGGTACGAAGAAATCGTACGAACGAATTTGAGTTAGCGCGAGGAGTCGATAGCACGATTTGGAAGTGCGAGTTAGGAATATGAGGATGGATACGTGAATTGGAAATGGTATCATAAGGATGGTAGTTAGCTACAACGGAATGGATAGTAATGTGCGCAAGGCTTGATTCGTATTCGAGTTCGGATGATAACAGTGATTGCAACGAATTAGAGCTTATGAGAGACGAAGATGTTCAAGTTATGCATATCGACGATGGTATTAAGGCGTATCAAAGACGATATGCAATAACTCGGGGATACTCTGATCGAATGAACAAAAATTGTGTTGAGCATTGTTGTTGGATGAATAAGATGCAAGTTAAGTTGATGGCAGTTTGGATGATAACGGTAGGAATGCTTTAGAGAATTTGAGAGTCGATGGATGTTACTCGAAAGAAAACGAAAGTGCCTGATCGTTTCGAAGATAACCACAACGTTGACATTCTTGTCTTATACGAGTGTAACTCCAGCATCGAATATGTGTCTCTCCAAATTAGGACGATCATTCCGCGTTAGCGTTGGTATGGTGATTCATACAGTGGGAATGATCAAACTTACGAGGTTTGGCAAATCGGATTTGACTTGTGGTTTGATGCGAAAGTTGTTCGAGGATGGTTTTGATAAGTATGGAATGTGTCGGACTATGATCACGAATAGGTATATTCGGATTTGACGCGAGTAGATGTCATACGACTAGCAAAGATAGTCGACGATAATACATGAGTGATTCGAGTAGTAACGACATGCAATATGCATAAGTGATTCAAGTAGTTAACGGCGCATCAGTTGCGCGGGGGTAGATAAATTATGGATTGGTATGTCGGATTTCATAAAGTCACATAGAAATTATCGGGAATTAATTTGGCTCCGTAATAGGATATAGCATGGTTCGTTGTAACTGTCCCTCGTTGATGATCTTCAATTATCGAGCGTAGTTTCGGGACAGATGACCCTAGAAGACTTGACCGCCAAATCAAGTGAATGTTGAAGTCCCATAGGATGACCCTAAATAAGTCGCGTAAGAAATTTTATCGAAAAGGAGAAATGATGTAGTATATATTGAGGATAAGTCTAAGCGGGTGAGTATCGTGTTTCGTAAGTTAGCGAGTAGCCTTCGACTAGAACGATACAGTCAGGAAAGAAAATTTATGATCGATTGAATAAGTACGTAAGTAGACTTGGTCGGTCGATGATCAAATAGATGTCGAGGAACGTGCTTAGCATAGCGATACGGTAAGGCGATTGCAAGGATTTTTGCAATGCACGAGAGCGACAGATAGTAGAACGACCCTAAGAGTTGTGTCGTAGATCGACTTGAGTAACGGTTAGGCTATGTGTGTTGAGTGTGCGATCTATATTATGAAACGAACTAGTCGAGAATGATTTGAAATCGAGTAAAGGATTTGTATTCGGTCGAGAATCGGAGATAGACGTATCGTAAGAGACCTTGGGTCGGAAAGATTGTTGCCTTTGAGCATCGTAGACTCAAGTTGACCTCTTGTGTCGGAAGAGATTAAGTACGATGTCTGGATAAGTTACCTAGAGGGGGTAGCCCCAGACGCAATGTATGGATAGAGCGAGAGAATGTGAATCACATATGGATAGTTGTGTTCGAGACTTAGTACGAATGGTAGGCAAAGGAATTCGAGACATGTTGGACTTAGTCCATGTCGTTGAGGCTAATGTTATGGGTGATTAGGTTAAAGACTTGAGTTATGTGAGAGATAGAAAATGGTGGGGCGAATGGCCACTGCAGAGAATTATTGCGATTGGATGCACAATGACTTAATGCAATACGAGTGTTAGATGGCCGTCGAGAAACTTATGAGATCGAAGTTATGGTTTGAATCAAGTTAAGTACAGAAATGTTTGGAGGATGATCGCATGCTATGGAATAGACATACAAGAAGTAATTTAAGAATAGGTGCTAAGGTATGACTAAGTCAAGTACGGACTGATTGGTGCTGAGGATTTAAGTGGAGCTTGTTAGTTGTCCCGATGTCATGCAACTGAGCTTGGCTGAAGTGCATATATTGGTGGGACGCCTAAAATATGTGTATGATCTAAACTAAGTTGTAGGATTCCAGCGATAGTAGCACGAGATTATGAAACAATCTATCGAGGCACTTGGATTAAGTGTTGGTTTCGGTTCGAGGACAAACCTTGTTTTGAGTGGTATATTATGTAATTCCCCGCTCCGTACGGTGCATTGCGATAAGTCGTTGACTCGAAGAGTTGCGTTGACCCGATGAAGTATCGATGCAAGAGTTACGTTGGCCAAAAGTAAGCTTTGAGTCGGTTGGAATCTATGAATCGAATCGATGCAAAGGATAAGTCCCATTTGAGCAAGTGCTGACTTTAGTTGATCTGGTGTGCAGGCTATGCTTTTACGCTGGACGATAAGTGGTCGGCATTTTCCCTTATGCAGTGAAGTGTCCGCAAAAACCAAATCGTGGCCTTGCAACGGATTGTGGCATGGGCGCGATAGGCCAAATTTACCAAGTAGTTTAAAGGAATGGCTAAGTCCGAGAGTTAGCTATGCGACCAAGTTATGGAAGCGAGCCGCTGCAATCGGCGAGACGACGAGGCGTAGCGGCTTAAGGTGGGCGGGTTCTTGACTCTCTCTCCCTACTCCTTCACGTCTAATAAAATATATCATTGTATGCGTAAAGTTGCTATTGAGTTAGCGAGCGTGGCTCGACGATTAAGTGTCTTAATATGCGTTGAACACTAAAGTAAAACATTGAACATTGAACAATCGAAGCGACGTGCATCAAGTGTACGGGTCGCGGTAGGGCAATGATGTTAGAACATTGAAAGACGATATTGAGATGTGCATCATGTGCACGACTCCGAGAACATTGAACACTAGGCGTAGAACATTGATTACGGCGTTGAGCGTGCCCTCGTGCACGAAAGCTAAGGAATAACTAAGTAACTATGAAACTAGGCTTTGAGAATGACTTACGAATGGAACGCATTGAATACGGGAATAAGATGACTAAGCCGTT
This sequence comes from Iris pallida, assembly GCA_029216955.1. Lineage (NCBI taxonomy): Eukaryota > Viridiplantae > Streptophyta > Magnoliopsida > Asparagales > Iridaceae > Iris > Iris pallida. The sequence goes on from JANAVB010021515.1 coordinate 189,735, forward strand.
GGGCATCGTACATCAATATGGATGTGTTGGGGAATAACGCCGACGGAGCTCCCCATATGGATGGTGGATTATGTTTATGAGACGCGAATATGTTTATGGTGCGAGACTATGTTTATGGAACGGAGGATTGGTTGGAACGATATGATTTGTATGCTATGGTACGTATTGCATGGTCAATGGACTCGGATAGCCCGTGCACGGGTGCAGCTTCCCTCGGACGGTTATGCCAGGGCACCGGGACCGTCCGGCCTAGGAGGAAATTATGTGTGGTATTTATGGTGCACATCATTCGGACGGATTACGACCGTCCAGTACTGTGATAAGCTATGATATCTGTAAGTTTGGGATCCTTCGGATACTGGGCTAGCAACCCGTATCGAAGTGATTGTAGGCTTACACATAAGAGATGCCAAGTCCATTACGGTGTAAAACACCGTGACCTTCATATAGTTAGGGCCGGTGGACTGAGATGAGAGTTGGGTGCAGGCGCAGGGCCTGCTACCCTTATGCATATGTTTACGGTTATGATTGGTTGGTTGCGCGAATCGTATGATTGCTTATGTAAGTTCTAACCATGGCAGGCTAGGCCAAGAGGAATGGAGATGAGCACGAAACACTATGTTATGTTCATATTATGGCTAACTGTATCTGCTGCAGGAACACGGTATGGGACACATTTATGATAAGTTGCTATATATGAAGATTGCCATAAAACTGATCCTAAGGCTAAGTAGAAAGATCACCAAATAATGATGCATGTTTCACTAAAGATATTTAGTGTTTGGTTTGGGTGCGAGCGGGTCTTGATCAGTGCAAAGCGAGGACGAAAGCACTAATCTTCCACTAGTTTATGTGCAGGTTCAGGTATGTTCGGCTCGGGGCGGGGCTTGGCTTGGACGTGCCGAGGCATGGAGTCCTTGGCGTTCAAGAGGAGCTACCGTATAGGCGTTCGGACTTGCGACATGGAGATGTTCGGCCGAAGACAACTTGGTGGCTATAAAGAGGCATAATGTATGGAACAATGTAATCCTTTGTGAGCTAGAGAGATCATGAGCGTTGTAGCCAATTGGCATATATATTGGGCTATTCAGAGCCTTTGTAATCTTCAGTTCATTATGAATAAAAGAGATTCTTGTGTTATACTTCGTTTCCTTCCGCTGCTTATGTTACGAATTTGAGATAATCACTATGTGAACCGTTATCTTGCCTTGCACGAGCGTAACTCTAGGCTCGTGCGGCATCACGCCCCAGCGAGGACGATGATTCGGATAAAATCTAGCGAGGACGAGCGATTTTCCGGATCGGGGCGAGACAATGGGGGCTTCTGCCTGGCAGGGGGGCACCGCCGGCCAAGCGCTGGAAAGGCGGAGAGGTGGACAGATATATATATATATATATATATATATATATATATATATATATATATATATATATATATATATATATATATATATATATATATTTTATATATATATATATATATATATAAAATATATATATATATATATATATATATATATATATATATATAGTATATATCGTATATAAAAATATATATATATATAGTATATATCGTATATATATATACTATATCATAAATATATATATATTATATATACTATATCATACATATACTTGACGACCTATGATACCTAAACTCACTTGATTTTCATACTACCTAGGCTCATAGGATACATAAAATACTTATGTCGAATAGTCAGCTTGAAACCAATACTTTACCTATTAGAGCTATTCAATAAATTCTATGGTTAAAGTATGTCGTAGCCTTTTGTATCAGCTTCGAAACTTTAAATGGATCGTATTTTCGTGTCTGGAAGTCCCCGAAATCGCGATAACACCGAAACACGTTCGTCTTTCGGACACCTGACACTCAAACAATTTTACAGAAAGTTCCAGAACGAATTTGGCATATTAATATATATTCTTTTTAAAAACGAAGATTAATCAAAGTCCTGAGTTAGGGGTTATGGCATTTCTAAGTTGCTATGGTTACTAAAAACGAGGATGAATACTATAACGAATTTTGGTTGTTTTGGACAAAAGAACACATGTATACATCCAAATATAATCGTGCATATTATGAGATACCATGACACAACACTTATTTACGGGAGATACACCCAATCTCTACTCAAAAAAGACACAAAAATTTCTTTGGGGACACGTATCGAACATTTAGTGGTCACAAATTCATAGCAAATACAAATTGAGCATAGAAATCAACACTACTCATGATAAAAACCTAGATCTACCAAATTGAAAGCTTCTAATACCTAGATCTATTATTAAGAAACTAAATCCACCTATGGAAAGGTTCCTATGGGTTCAATTGGTGTTCTTAACCATAAAATTGGTGAAGAATAGAAATCTACCCAACTTGCGTGTCCCCCCTTTGAAGAAGAACAAATTTGGACACGGAAGGGATGAGTCGGACACGATCTCCTAGCAAGCTCCTCTCCTATGGATCTTTTTGTGTTCTCCAATGCTCTAGGCCTTCATGATGGTGAGGATGAGTGGAATTGGAAGTGGAATTAGTAGGGAATTGGGTTTGCTTGGAAAAGAAGAAGCTTTGGGGAAAACGAGGCTATTGAGTGAAATGGAATGAATGGATGAATCTCTAGTTAGAAACTCTCTCTTATAGTAAGGTTTTGGTCATGCCAAAATATCAAATTTGTCCCTCTCCATTTGTCATGAATGGTATCTAATTAACTAAAGGAAGAAATCTCTACAACAAGAAAGAATATTCCTTTCATGAAAAATTAAACTTAATTAATTCTAATTCCTAAAGTCATGACTAATAATAATTAGCACTAACACTTGCAAAAGCTAATTGGCTAGCCACTAACTGACACTAATATAATTCCAGGCAACCACTAATATATATATATATATATATATATATATATATATATATATATATATATATATATATAATCAATATGCAAAATTATCAAAATACTCCTATGTTAGAAAGTAGTAGTTACACAATTACCATGGAATCCCTGGAAAGCTTCTACTGACCATTCTCGAAGAGATTGAAGAATCCTTCCCCATCCAACCTTCCAACTAACACCAAGTTGAAATGGATATCGGGGACATGACGAACACCTTTGAAAACAAGAACTGCACATGTCTTGGTTGTCAAGTGCACGTCACCAATAGTAACAGCTTTTCACACATGTCTATTGTCCGTATTCAACACTCCACAGTCTCTATTATGTAAGTGGAAAACAGTGCCTTATTGTGAGATATGTGCGCTAAAGCCCCTGAGTCCACTAACCAAGAATTGTCATCGCATGCGAGATTCATGACTACCTGTCACGACCCGTACCCGAATATTCGGGCACGAGTACGTAGGTCACGCCCAGCCTACGCCACCGTATCGACGGTAGAACGCTGTCAAGTACCCATAAATATCAACAACATCTAGATGATCCATAATGACAATGTACTCAAATTACATCAATAACAGCTAAGGAAGATATGAATTAGAAAGGATATCAATAACTCTGAATAACTAAAGTCTACAAATAAATATACAAGACCAGAAAGTATCGGAGACAAATCCGATAATGAAGCATAAATCAAAATACAATCTGAATAAAAGATAACGGCCCAGAGCTCTCCAGTGGTCAACTCACGATCTAAAGTGCATCAGATCTTGGGGGAGTGTGTATATTTATAGGGTAGGAATGGTAACCCTAAAGGCAATGTACATGTAATAGAATTAGGAAAAATTAGTGAAAAAATTACTAACTGCTAACGCTAACATTAACTGCTAACCATAACCATTATTGCTACCCATTTAATTTAATTAGTTATTACTTAATAATTAAATAATAATAGTTAGTACATTTATTTAGTAAATGGTTAGTAGCTAATTACAATTTAGCTACCACCTACCCATAATAGGCTAAATCCCAAACTCTAGCCCACAATCTAAGCCAATGGTTTGTAGGCCAAACAAGGACCGAAACGGCCTTAGCCCGATACAAGAAAATCGAAAAACCTACCAAATATCAAAACCTTTACTAAAATAATTAGTAATAAAAATATTTTTATTTTCAAAACATAATCTCACTAATTTTTTCTGTATAAAAATAAATATTTATAACTTATATATTTTCTTGAAGTTGACAGAAAATTCAATTAGCATAACATCTCAAATAAAAATATTTTTTTTACAAAACCAATGACCAACAAGAGCCAATAGCAATTACGGTCGAAAATATTCCTCAATATTAGAATTGCACAATTTTCAAAGATTTAGGAAAAAATATTCAAAAAAAATCTAGATTTTGGTTAACGGAGGTTACAAATCTACCCTCCTTAAAAAAATTCATCATCGAAATTTAAGGTTGGCAGGGGAATCAAAACATGATTAAGTGTTTAGTCGATAACTTAGACACGATCGAAGAATGATGACTTGACGCGATTACGATAATCAAGTTCAAACTAACTTAGGCACGACTAGTGATTTTAGTACGATAAAATTGTAAAATGAACAATATTGTTCAGACACGATTTAGGAATAAATTCAAGTTATCTAGTCACGATCTCAATCACGGCTAAGAGAATCGAAGGTGGAATCGAAATTGGAGCATGGAATGATCAATAGTTTAGGTTTGATAAAATTAGGCTCAAAGTCGCACAGGCACGATCAATGTCAAAACTTTGTTATGATCACTATAAAAGTTTAGGCACAATCAAGATTTGAAGTCAAGGTCTTATAGGCTCGATCGAAAATTTAATGAGTATGATTAATTAAGTCATGAAATACGATCTTAGCTCGGATGTGATAAAAAATTTGAAATGATCTAAATTCGTTTGGCACGATCTAGGATAAGATTACGAAAACCAAAACTTAGGCATGTTTAGGAATGGAACCTAAGCACAAGTATCTACATAATCGAATTTTCGGCTGGGACAAAAAATTGTTCAGACATAATTACGGTCTAAATTTTGGCACGACTAATCTATCATATAGTCATGGCCGAGGATCAAGGTTTTAGGCAAATTTATAGATAAATTCAAGTTATTTAAGCGCAAAGTCGCGACTAAAAATATCAAAATTGTTCAGTTACGATCAAGTTAGGATCAGGACTAAGAATAGAATGATCAATATGATCTAGGCTCGATAAAATCAAATTCAAGGTTATATAGGCACGTTCAAATACGAAAATGACGCGATTGGCATCATTAGAATAATCAAATTGGTACGATAAATTTTTATGGCTCAAACCACTTGACCACGTACAAAATCAAGGCTTAGACGTGCTTAAGAATTTGGAATACTAAAAATCACTTAGGCACGATTTAGAATAAAGATATGAAGAAGGTTGAAACTTAGTCATGGTTAGGAATGAAATCTGAGACTAGAGGATTGAAATTTAGGTACGAAAGGAAAAATTGTTCTGACACGATCACGCCCAATTTCTAACACGACTAAGTCCGTAGTCGAATCAGATAGTCGTGATCGGAGATCAAATTCTAGGCATGTTTTAGGGGTATGATTAATAGGTATAGTCACGATCTTTAGATTTACGATCGAGGAAATCAAAGTCGTCTAATCATGCCAGGTCATCTAGGCACGACTAATCACAAAAATTTCAGATATAACCAGGAAATCAAATCATGGTCAGAAAAGAGTTTAGGCACGAGTGTTAAAATCCAAACATGATCATAATCAAAATTTTAAAATGATCATAGATAAGCTCAGTCTAACCTTGGTCAAACAGTATTAGACATGATGAAGAATATAATCGTAGTCCAAGCACGAGCAATATATTGATAGAGATCCAGATCACGATTGAATTTAAATCAATTGAGTACGATCAAGAATAAAGAATATTAGTACGATAAAGGAGATGACCAAAGTCGATTGGTCGCGATCAAAGGGAATTAGAATTTAGCGATATTGAAAATTAAAAGATGATTCAAGGATAGAAAAAAATCAAATTTCCTTTTACTAGGATAGGACATCAAAGATAGGATTGCAGAAGAAAGTCAAATCATCTCACTCTACTACTAACAAGTTTATATGATCATCATTTGCCAATTATACATTTATCTCACAAGCCCTGACATACCACTACCAAATCATGATCTTCAATTTTGAAAATCAACCCCTTTAAGACTACTGCCAAAAATTATAATCTTCAGTCATAAAAATTAAATTGTTCTATATATACTCTAGGCTTGACCTTAATTCCAAAGGCACTACCCATGAAGCATGCTCTTGTTAGAACTCCTCATTTTTTTTCATTGATTTTGCAGTTCATTATGATCCACTTAGTCATTCTGAAATCCAAATTCCTTCGTCTTGTCTTTAACCTGGATCCGAAATTCCTGAATCAAGGATTATAAATCCTTAATCATTGTTCCAATTGATACTCTTGTATTGCTCAAGTCTAATGTCACTACTACCATATAAAATTTATTCTTTATTATAAAAATTAGCCTTCATAATTCCTTCAACTTATACCTTCAAACATTATCCTTATTAAATTTAGAATTCTCACAAAATCTCTAAGAGTTTCCTTTAACTCAAAAATTGTGTATTCTCCCTGTTCCTAGTCATTCTCTTACCAATCTTTGTTCAATTTTGTATCATCACCGCATGCGGTTAAAATCTCTTCTCCATTATTTAAATGACTAAATTTGGTATCATAGCCTTAATTCAAATATGAAATATCTTAAGGATCAGTAACCTAAAAAATATCCCGGTTCTCAAAAACCAAGTCGACCTTGAATATCCTTATCAGTTCCAAAATACATCTACGAAATATTACCGTTCTAACTATTAATATATATTCTACTGCCTTTCATACTTGAAATCCTCCTACGTTATTTCCAAAATAATTCATACTCAAAATATTTCTCTAAGTGTAATTGTTTTCAAATTGATAATATTGGCTTCTTGATCTCCTTTCCAATCTCAGTCATATCTTTATCCTAAAATTCTATATCAATGTCCAATATTTTATATTCCTACCAAGATTGCCATATGATAACAAATTATGTTCCTTTCGAGCTAGATGATTTACGATACTTCCTCGACCTTTCCCAAGTAAAGAGATAAGAGAATTTAAAAAAAATTCAAAGTGTAGCTGACAGAATTAGACACGAGACGGGTGATTAATATAATTAGGATAGAGTTAATTAGGACAAAAAAATAATGATATGACGAAGAAATAATGATAGAAATTTATTTTTGCTCATCTGGTCATAACGGAGTGAACCAAGTTAAGATATGATCTGATAACCATACACGTCTATCCGAAATCATGTTACCGATGAGTTTTGCCACGCCAGTAAACATAGCTGCAATAAATGATAGAATCCATAACTAACGTATATACCCTATAATCATGTTATCTAGAATACTCATCATGCCAACTGGTATGGCTGCGAGAAAATATAAATTCTATAACTAAGATAAGTATACCAAAATCAGGTTCTATGTCCTTGTCATACTAGCTAGTATGGCTACGATAAACTCTAGACTACATAACTAATGCAGATATTTACCTTTCTCACTGTCCTCATCAAATAAGTTATCAGAATATACCTTAATTAATCCGTAAAATTTATCTCGATACAAAATCAAAGTCAACAACGAACATCAAGATTCAATCAACGTACAAGAAAGAGTAGACCAAAACAAGTAGAAACAGATTTTGAGATAGAGCTTAGAAAGAGGTTTTCAGGGGTCGTCACAAAGGTACTATCTTGGTCAAAATTCAAAATTCTTTGAATATAGTCTAAAATAATTCCTGACCTTTATATATAAGATTGGCTAATCATTTCTTTCAACCTGATTGGTTATCGGTTCAACTTCTACTTTCTAGTTCTCTCTGGGGTCCATAATACTCATCCTAATGTAAGAATAGGGTTCGATAACAGACAGATATTCAAAATCAGGACAAGCAAAAGCAAGTAAAAATAGACTCAAAAGAGTTTGTTCTCAGGGGTCATCCCTAGAATCTATCAAGAGTTCCTAATATGTGGTTGAGTACCAAAATCCTAAAATATTCCATGACTCAAATCCTAGGGCAGGTTTGCAGTATTACGGCCAAGCCTAAGTACTACCACGACTTTGCGATAGTTGCGAAGGCTGACCTGCATGGGCCACCATAAAAATATGTCACGACCCGCACCCAGATATTCGGGCACAAGTACGTAGGTCACGCCCAGCCTACGCCACAGTATCGATAATAGAACGTTGTCAAGTATGTAGATACCAATTTTAGGAATAGAATGTAAAGCACTATACTCTAGAGGGGGTGAATAGAGTAGGCAACAAAAAATTAGCTATTTAAAAATCGTTAGAAACAAGATCACAGAATATATATATATATATCATAGATAAGTAAATAAAAAGTAGAAAGCAGAGAGCACAAGCAAACACAAGGATGTATACTGATTTTTCTCTTGTGAGGACTAGTCCAGTCGGAAGAACTTTAGCTTCCAGTTGAATCCACTATGAAAAATCACCACAAGTTTTCATCCGAAGTTCTTGCAACTTCTACAACGCGAGCTTTGATCCGAAGTACTCGACCAACTTCAATTATGAAGTGTCTTTCTTCAATCAAGCCTCTAATTACAATCACTCTGAAACTTCTAGACCGTACTGCACTGGTAAATCGACTAGAGGATTTTAACTGGCTTGGAATTTGAAAATAAAAGCTTTAGAATACTTTAGAAGAAGTAGTAGGCTTATAGAGAAGAGATATGAAAGTGAATTGTTGTATTGAAATGGTAGAAATTCTTCTCTATTTATAGGTTTTCCAAAGTCAGAATTCGGGCAGAATTCGGGCAGAACTCTTTGAAAAAATCTCGGGTGCATATGTAACTGCAAGAGGACCAAGTTTAAAAATCCAACATCCACTAACCAAACTCTGGCCGAATTTGGACCGACTCGGGCCAAATTCTGTTGGAGTTCTGTTAAGGTTTTTGCAAATTCAGGTTTAGGGCTTTTTGAAAGGTCAGGCAGTTAGGAAGTAGTTTGGGATTTTTTAAGTGGACTTGTTTTCAAAATAAAAGGGTATTTTGAAAACATTTCTTGGGTAGCCTATTTGCCAGTACGATATAGTGTACAACGTATTCCTAGACTCAATAAATATGAAAAATACATTGATCAAATAGAAAACCAATAGCCCTTTGATGACACCTTTTTTTTATATTGAGCAAACTTGAAGACATCTTTTTCCTTAACAACGGTCGCCCAAAGATAAACAGATCTGGAAATCTGAATACCTTTCGGTGGCTTCGACCTTGAAACCCCACGGGAGGCGCTACCCCCTCGACCCCCGTCCGCTGACCGGGCAGCGGAACCCCCGATACAAGGCCCCGAATAGGTCGTTAGGCGGTTCAGAGAAATCTTCTTGTGTGACCCGTCTTTGGCCCATCATTAATTCTCTATTGCATATGTCCTAGTTTGATAAAGCTTGATCATGCTTATTGCATGTCTACAAGAACATGTTAGCCGAATAATGTAATATGATACAAGCGTAGCAATATTAATATAGTAAATATTAGGACAATGCTAAGTTCAAGTAGCAACATGATAGTGAGTATATGAATATTAGTGACGTCATTATCTTAAACTTAATTGATTAGCCATATTCAAAAACATGATGTAGTCATTGGGCTAACAATCTCTCTCTTTTTTATTATGGCAAATCGGTTAAGTTTAAGATATATACAATAGATGCATGTATCACTAATAAACACATAATACTAGAAGATTGTGTGCTAAGTTAAACTTATTTTTCCCCCTTTGACATGATCAAAAAAATAAGCTCCCCCGTAATAAGGGATAAAACGAACTCAAGCATAAAGGAGGAAGGCAAAAATAATTATGATCACGGTTTTAGGAGAACGGTGTAATGCCAAGTTTAGAAAATTTCATAACTAAAGTATAAAAACTTGTCAAAACACAATATTGTTGGTTGAACTTAAAGAAAAATAAAATCAATCAATAAATAGTTTACCAACTAGATATCCAAAAATGACATTCAAAACACAATATGATGAATAAATATAACTGTAGTTTTGAAATAGACCAATAAAGAAGAAAATAGATATCAATAGTAGAAATCAATCATTGGTCATAAATAAATCATGAGGATTAGAAAATCACAGATCTAGTATATATCAATATAAAAATCAAATTATATAATGAGACTTTTAACAATGATTATAAAAAAATATGATTCATAATTTGTCCATACAAATTAGTGAATCAATACCATAAAGAGAATAATCATTGAAAAGAAATTAAAATAAATATACTAGAATCTATGCAAAGTCTATACCAAAGTTCATGCATATGAATTCAATTACCATAGCATGATATATGTATATCCATTAGATAATCATGAAGGTAATGAAGACAAAATACTTGAGAATGAGAGATTCAGTCGACTTGAATGCTCCCCCACAAAGTATAATCAGTCTAAATATAGATAACCATGAACTTTGAGATATAGTCTCAATAATAAATGCCAAATTAAGTTAAACTCAAAGAAAAATCAAATAAGAATAATTAAATATATTTGGCAAGATAACATTTAGAAACTCAAATAAAATGAGAGAATCAAAAAGAAATAATAATAATCATATATTCTCTCATAAACTTACTAAAATCAAAAAATCGTGAACAAATCAACAAGATATGTTAAGTAAAAGAATATATGTCCATGATGAACTAGGCATACCACATATTAAGGGCATAAATGAATTGAAATAATTAATTTGCTCCCCCTTAAAATATGTGTATCTAGTTCCGAAGTAATTTATATGTAAGAATAGATAAGAATAAATAATCACAAGATCTAAGGAATATCCAAGATATGCATCTTTTCTTTCCTTTGATCAAATGCATATAAAGTTCCAAACTTAAAAACAAATATCATCTTTAGGCAAAAAGAAATAATCAATAAATAAATGCTTAAAGATGAACAAACAAAATATATTTCCAAAAGTAGGAAACTAACTCATCAAAATATTAGATCTTCTTATCAAAGTTCATTTCTTCCCTTTAAAAACCTTAGCACGGTGTCCATCAGATAACCGTAGGGTTAAAGAGAAAAAATGCTTTGAGAGAGAGATTCAATTTGCATAACTTCTCTCCCGCAAAGAATTACTACTATAGGCAGTTAGTAACTTGAATAAGAAGAGAATAATAAAGCTTAAAATTACACAAGTTAAAGACAAAATCACAAGACCATAATATTCAATGAGTAGTCACAAGATCATCAAGTATCGAATAATGTGAAAGAAAAATGAATATATTAAAAGATGACAAACATTAACCTATAGAAGATCAATGTATGTTACCTCTTATAAAATTAAATAATATTATCTATCAAAGCTAAAATCTAAAATCTATCAGATATCAATTGCAACTGGATCTCAAAAAATCTTTAGTTTATAAATCATTGATCAATCTTCGGTTAGCTGTAGAGGTATTATCCCAGCTAATGGAGGTTCACCGGAGAATACTTAAGTACCGCTTCGCTTTAGCCGTAGCTGTAGACTTATACCCAAAACAAATCTCTTCTTTAATAACCGAGAATTTAAGAAGAATTTGCGTAATATAAAATCAATTAAATTCTATGGGCTTTTTAAAAAATCTTAGAATAATGTAGCATACAGTATAAGATGTATTAATTATTTTTGTCCATATGTGCTACAAAATTATTGGGTAACAATTGTTTGCAAAAACAAAAAGTTTTATTATAAACTTTAAAAGAATCGTACACGAGTACAATGAATTCTGGGGAAGTACAACTGTAGGAGTCCGGTCTGATTGACGACCGCTTTGTCCCTTTGACGAGGCGATTGTGGATGGAAGCAAGCTTGTCACTGTGTCTCGGAGCTTCTGCTGACGAGGAATCTTCTGTATGGCTCGGCCATGTAGAAGTATCGATAGAACTTCGACTTCGATTAACGGTTAAGGACTTTCTCTTGAGGATTGATAATCGTAGAAGTTGGAAGTGTGATGAGTACTCAAACTATACCCCTCCTCTTTGTCCCTGTACGTTGGGGGAGTGAGACTCTATTTATAGAGCAAAAGAATAACCACCTGGCAGTTATTCAAAGTAGGCGCCTCCCTGTAGATAGGCGCCTAAGACACGGGACGCCTACTTTGACAGAGGCACCTATTGACATATGGATCCTATGCGGAATGGGCGTATGATTATAGGCGAGTGATGGGCACGTTCTTCGAAAAGCTCAGAGTAGTACGCCACATTCAGTATTTATGGCAGCTTAACATGCATCGTGGATTTGCAGACGTCAATAGGAAAACTGGGAATTTGAGAAAATAGGCGCCCAAAAGAATAGGCGCCTAGGAAAACTGAGCACCTAAAAGTAATAGGCGCCTAGGAAAACTGAGCACCCAATAGTAACAGGTGCCTAAGTAAATAGAGTGCCTTAAAGAGATAGGCGCCTAGATGAACATGAAGCCTAGGAGAACAGAGCTCCTAAAAATAATGGGCACCTGAGAGAAGCCTAAGAGATAATGGGCACCTAAGAACGTTAGGCGCCTAAGAGAGACAGATATTTGAGCACCTACAAGACCCCCTTCAATGTTTTCAAACTTGGGTGCCTAAACGTTTGAATTACTTTGAATGACGGCATGCATTAAATGCAACAAAATCTGCCAATAATCCTAAGAGATTTTGTCGTTCTGAGAATGCATTTGGTAGTAATGTACATATGACACATTCTTTTGAAGAACAACATCAACTATCATATCTATTCAGAGGTAGTAAGGACATAACAGATAACGATGATTTTTGTCTTTTTGTGACTATTTTGCCAGAGGTAAATATATACGTGACAAATGATATAGATGAATGATAGAATTCAGAGATAATGAGGACATGAATCTTCATTCACAGATAAGAATATGTTTATAGGTAAATAGACATGACATATCTCAAGAAACCAGGTCTGTTCAGAGGTGATGAGGACATGACAAACACCGATTTTGAAAAATTATTATCTATGGTTCTATTTACAGAAGAGTAAATAAAGATAATAATTCAAAGATTTGAATCATGTACAATATTGATATCTCATAATTTTTCAAAATAGTATTTTTTTTTTTTAGAAATTTGCCATTGATAGGCAATCATGGCCACTCAACCGTCCATCTTAGTCAATTGATAAGCTCCGTTGAGAAAACTTTGCTTACAACATAGAGACCTTCCCACTTTGCTTCAAATTTGCCCTTACTCATATGCATCGTAGTCATAAGACTTCTGACAGTAAGGACTATTTTGCCTTTCTGGAATGCTCGTACTTTGATCTTTCGGTTGAAAGCTTTGGAGATCCGGGCTTGATATAGCTTAATATACTGTTGAGCTAGTAACCGTTTCTCGTCCAGCGCTTCAAACTCCTGAAGCCGAAGATGATCATTGTTCTCGGTCTTGAGTTCGTTGGCAATTGCTATTCTTAGGGATGGAATTTGAATTTCCAATGGTAACACAGCTTCACACCCGTACACCAAGAAAAAAGTGTACAACCAGTAGGATTACACACGGTAGTGCGATAAGCCCATAGATATTCTCCGAGCTTCTCACTCTATTTTGTTTGTTAGTAGAAATAAACTTTTTAAGAAGTTTAATGATGGTCTTGTTGAATGCCTCAGCCAAGCCATTAGCTGCAGGATTATAGGCCGTAAAAGCAACATTATCGATTATGTTGTCATCGCATAATCGAGTAAACTTTTGGCTGATGAACTGTGGTCCATTATCATGAATGATTTGCCGAGGAACACCGAATCTGTATATTACATAATGTTTGATGAAGTTGATGATGCTATTGGTCTTAACTTCGGCCAAAGGTATAGCTTTAGCCCACTTCGAGAAGTAATCGGTTATAGCCAGTATAAACCGATATCCTCTAGATGATGGTCGATTGATAGGACCAATGACATCCATGCCCCAAGCTTCAAAGGGCCATGATGCGGCAGTCGAGTGAAGAAATTTCGACGGTTGATGAATAAAGTCTGCATGGATTTAACAAGCTCGGCACTTTCTTACATACTCAATGGCATCTGATACCATAGTGGGCCAGTAGTAGCCCATACGTCGGATACGATCATGTAGCTTCGAACCGGGCTGATGTGCTCCATAAACACTATCGTGAGCCTCACGTAGTATTTGTTTTCTTTGTCTCCCACCAGACAACGTAGGAGTAGACCATCAAACATTTACCGATAGAGAGTCTTGGTGGAATGATTATAATAGAACCAGAGGGATCGCCGATGGATAGTTGTAGCTTCTTTAGGATCTTCAGGTAAGATGTCATGTACCACGAAGTCAATGAAAGAAGCTCTCCAGTCTTCACTAATGACATTGATTTCTGTTGAATTGTTGAATTCAATATTGGGATTATTCTCGATATAAAATAATTTTTTGTTAGTGACAACAACCATCTGCTTTCTTCCGACTGGAATTGCTAATACTGCAGCAAGATTAGTTAGTGCATCAGCTTCTATATTGCATGCTCGCCATACATGCTCAATGAAGAAGCCATTAGATGATGTAGCCATTCTAACTGTTGTCTCGTAATATAGGACAAGATTCTGATGCCGAACTTCATACGTTCCTCTGACCTGATTGACGATCAGTTTAGAGTCTCCGTAAACCTCCAGATATTCAATATCCAGTTGTTTAGCTAGTTGGAGACCAATAAGCAAAGCATTGCACTCTGCCACATTGTTGGAGCATGATTTGTCCAGAGAATAAGTTCTTTGAATAGCCAATCCATCGGGTGATACGAGGACAATTCCGACTCCAGTGACGATGGTGCCTTTGGGTCCGATTCTGGATGCTCCATCAAAGAATAGATACCAATTAGGAAATTCTTCCAAAATCATGTTAGATTCTAGGGTTTCGTCAGGAATTTTATCATAGAGTTTAGACATCTCAGGAATTGGATGAGCCGCTAGGAAGTCAGCAAGGGCTTGATCGATCCATAACAGACTTTTGGGTAACATACACCGTATCGTACTGTGCTAATAATATGGCCCATATAGCGAGCCTGGAATTGAGCGTACTGGGCTTCTCATCAAGACCCGGAGAGGGATAACTCTGGAGATAACATGAATAGTTGGGCCTGTGATATAATGTCTGATTTTCTGAACAGCAAATATCAAACCTATACACTCTTTTTCTATCGGGCTGTATCGATGTTCAGCCCCGATCATTGTGCAACTGAGATAATAGATAGCTTGCTCATGACCTTCTTTATTCTTCTGAGCTGGTAAGGTACCCAATGAATGATCCATTGCTCGAACATACATCAGGAAGGATATTCCTAAGATTGGAGGTATTAGAACTGGAGGGTTCATCAAGTACCACTTTATGTCTTCAAATGTTTGCTGGCATTTTTCAGTCCAAATAAAAGACACACCTTTTTTCATGAGTTGAGTGAACGGTCTACAACGTCCAGAGAGATTTAAGATGAATCTCCTGATGTACGCATGCCGTCCCTGGAATCCTCGTGGCTCTTTTAAGTTGCATGGAGGATGCGTCTCTTGAATGGCTTTGATTTTCTCAAGGTCAATGTTATACCTTTAGAGGTGATAATGAATCCGAGAAATTTGCTACTAGAGACTCCCAGGAATGACTTGGTGGGATTCATCTTGAGTTGATGATGGCGCATTAGATCGAAGATAGTTCTCAAGTCTTGGATGTGGTCTTCCTTTAGACGACTTTTGACAGCAATATCATCGACATAGCATTCAACTGTCTTTCGAAGATGATCACGAAAGATGGTACTCATAGCCCGCTGATAGGTTGCACCAGCATTCTTAAGACCGAACGGTGTAACAATAGACTCCCAAAGGAGTACGGAAAGATGTATGTTTCTCATCTTCTGGATGCATCTTGATTTGATTGTATCCTGAGAATCCATCCATAAAAGACATTCGTTCAAATCTATACGTATTGTCGATCATGACATTAATGATCGGAAGATGAAACTCATCCTTGGGACAAGCGTCGTTGAGGTCTCTAAAGTCAATGCAGACTCTGACCTTCCCCATTTTCTTTATAACTGGGACAACATTGGCGACCCAGTCGGGATGTTGTTCTTCTCTAACAAATCCACAAACGATAAGTTTCCTAACTTCAGTCTCTATGGCATTCATCATGTCAGGTTTGAATCGACGTTGTTATTGTTTGACTAGCCTTGCATTAGGCCGAATGTCTAGTCTACGGGTAGCGATCTAAGGATCTTATCCTGGCATATCTTTATAACTCCAAGCGAAGACATCAATATATTCCCGGATAAGCTGAATTAGTTCTTGTTTATCCGCCTCTGGGAGGCTTTTGCTAATGAAGATAGGTCTTGACAAGCCTTCTTCTCCAACATCAATCTGAATTAATTGATCTTCAGTAGGGGGTTCTCGTCACTCAAAGCAAAGTTCCCATTGAGTGTCCATCCTTTCTGCCTAAAGATCTACTTCAGGAGCTTCAATAAAGTCATCATCGTCTTCTGAGAATTCAGTAGACACCATATTGGAAGATAGTGTCACTCGATGGACGTGACCTACGCTGGTATCAGAATCCCATAAAACGGAATCAGAAGAGTTAGATCGCTCCTCTTTATCGGATTTGGAGGCTTCTAGGGTCGGAATCGGCGAGTTATAACCCAATCTATGCTTTATTTTACCGTAATATTACAGTAACCTTCCTTTTGGAGCAGGAATACGAATAGGAGTTCGCATTCCCTTACCGCTATTAAGACCAGCTTTAAAATTGTAGCCCATCTTTTGAATAATATTTTTTGATTGTTGACTATAACAATGTAGTTGGAGTCTCCCGTTATCGTCATTTTTTCCTTGCTATCGGGCGTAGTCTTCTGCTATGTTCCTTTACTGAAAAGTATAAGAAGTTCATCTATCTTCCTGGAAGGAACTAAGAAGAAGGAGTCTTGCATTGGTTCGAGCAATACTTCATCTTGGAGAGGTTGAACTACTCCTATTGTAAGTGGTTCGAAGTTATCTAGCATTTCTAAGTAACAACGAGTATAGACATCAGTATACTGTAAAGGAGATGCTACTTTATTGATTTGTACATCATCATTTACAATAGGGTTCTTGGCCTTAGCAAAAAGCTTGGTAAAGTTGATAACCAGAGGAGGAGAACGAGGAGGAGGAGGAGGTTTGTTACGACGAAGGTCGATAACAAGTGGCTTAGAAGAGGTGATCTTCCTTTGTTCCATCTTTCCAACAGGAGACTGCTTTTTATGAGAGAAAAGATGGATGGTTAACGTCTGAGAAGACTGAGGATGAGAAGTACGTCCTTTGACTGGAATCACGAGAACGTCATCAGAGGTGTCTCTCTGATCTTCTTCAGTAACCAGAGCCAGTACAACCTTCATGAACTCATCCTTGTACATCCGGGAATCAGTACAATATGCTTCGATGCCTCTGAAAGGATTTAGATTAGCTACTTTCTTCTGGACTTCTCTATTGGCATCCACATACTTGAAGCATTGGTAGAGAGTGGATGGCACAATGTTATGCTCATGCAGGAATGGTCTTCCCAGCAAAGCATTATAGGAGCCATGATTATCAATCACGTAGAAGGTCACCTTGGTACGAAGATTACCGATTTAAAGTTTCAGGCAAATCTTTCCCAAGGGTTCGTTTCTGACGGAATTAAATCCCAGGATTGTCGTGATAGTTGTGGATAGATTATGCACAGAGATCTTCAGAGCATCTAGTAGAGTCTTTGGCATGATACTGAGTGCATACCCTTAGTCGATCAAAATGCGATCAACCTTCATAGTATCGACATATCTTGTAAAATAGAGAGGACGATCATGACGATTGTCTTCTAAAGGCATGTCATTCTGCGTAAAGTTGATGTTGGACATCAACACTAATACGCTATGACCATGCAAACATGTGGCAGGTTCTTCTTCTGGCTTTTTAAGGAGTTCCAGACAAGTATCAGCTTATATCAAAGCTTCACTCTATGTTTCTCGAGTTACCTTTGAGACACTAAGAGCTCAAATATTGACAGTCTTGCTGGGGTATTAGCTAATTGAGCCAATATATCAAAGTTATATGGCTTCTCCAGCCCAAGGAATGGAGTCTTCTTCAATACCTTATCGAAGCGGACTGGCTGTTTCCCTTGTCTGCTGTTGTTGGTTTGGGAAGACTATGTTCCACTAAAGGTGATGAAGCAGATGGAACATTCGCGACAGGGGAAGAAGATGATATCGAAATAGCCTCCGGAGTTGGAGCAGAGTTCTCTTGACCTTCTAGGTAATCCCGCAAGTAGACTCTCCCAGACCTGGTACCGGTTAAAGCTTCTTCTTCGGAGATAGGTTCAAAGGACATCGTGTTACAATTCTTTGTACAGATTTTGGTTTTAGAACGTTTCTTCTAGAAGGATGAAGAGTTCGTCCAAAAATCTAAGCTGACATGAGATTGGTTATGTGGAAGGCATAGAGAAAGGGTTACTAGAGATCCCTTTCCATTATTCAAGCCAGGGGTCTTTTGTAAGTCATATCCCATCTTTGTCATTAGTTCACAAGAATGTAGACTATACAGATGGAAAGCTGGTTGATATTTGGCTTTTGGCTTTTGGCTTTGGCAGTGTTATTTCAGAAGAAGAAGAAGAATCTACCGCCGAAATGAAGGTAGCAGTTAAAGGCGGAAGACGATGTTCACCCAATGAAGTCATATGATATGACTTGTACTTGATCACCTTTTTAGACTTTGTGGCGGAAGGAGATGCTTCGAAGTCAGCCACCAAGTCAGAATGGATCCACAAAATTTTCCATTTATCGATAGACAGAGGAACAAGAGCATCAGTTCGTGCAGGTGGAAGATTTATAATCTCCAGAGTAGTTCTCGGGATAGGGACAACGCCGTCTTGTACAAGTTGAGCAGGAAAATCACTAAACTATAGAGAGACGATGTTAGCCGTCACAGTCTTCTCATCCTGCTGGAGAGTGATTGCACCGGAATTGACTATCTCCTGGATCTAGCCTTTGAGCACATAGCATGCTCGAGTTAAATGTCCGATAAACCTGTGGTAGATACAATATTTAGGGTGGTCAATTTTACCTACTTCCTCTGGCCGTTTTGCGTCCGGCAGCTAGAGTTTATTGCTTTTGATCAAGCAATCGAAGATGCTCATGACATCATCCTTATCGAAGGAGTATTTTTCTTTCGGATGAGGTACTCTCTGTGGTGGTGCCATTGGAGTAGGTGTTGATTGATCTATATTGACGGCTAGAGCTTCTTTACCTTTGACATTGATAGCCAAAGTCTCATTGCTCTTGTGGCTGTTCTGATAACCACCGCTATTGCATGTAGCGTGTTCATTTCTGTCAAGATTAGGCATTTGAATGCCTAATTGTTTGAATTTATCAGCACTTTCTTCTGCCGCCTTGGCATTCACTATGAATGAAGGCCAATCCTGGAACTATGTCGATCCAGTCCACATGCTGATTATAGGCAACAAGTTTAATTTGTAAGTGTCTATAGTCAAAACATCTTGAGTTCCGAGAGGCATTTTGAGTGCCTCAAGGCAGAATCGTTCAATAAAACGTTCAGTAGTTTCATTATGTCGTTGTTTAATTTTGATGAGGGCAGACATAGTCATGTCGTTTGTTCCCTAGTAAAATCATTTCTGGAACATTTATTTGAATCTAGAGAAGGAGGTTATCAACCGTCTGGCAAACTGCGATACCAGTCGTAAGCTGCACCAGCTAAGCAACCAACAAACACCCTAGTTAGTAAACCATCATTTGGCTGTAGTTGATCAGTCACTACGTCGAAGTGATTGAGGTACTGGCTTGGAGATGTGCTGCCATCAAACAACATTATAGTAAGGGGTTTGTACTTGGGTGAAAACTGAACTTTTTTCCACTCAATAGGGTAGGATTGTTTGATGCCAAGCTTCTACAGACCGTCTTTCTGTTTAAAGGCTTCAAACTGAGTACGCAAAAGTTTCACGGCTTCATTAGCATCTCCCGATGGTTGCAGAGTAGTAGATTGATTTGGTGTGTTGGGTGGAGAGACTGCATGATAAGCACCACCCCCAGCACCAGACTGACTCGAAATAGTCTGAACGGATACTGAAGTGGTATGAGGAGACTATATCCCCAATCCAGTGTTGATGGGAGCAGATGTTGTTATAGGTTCTTGGGTTGGAATCGGGTTCGCAACCGGCGTAACTGTGTGTTGTGCCATGATTACAGCATACATGCCTGTCATCATTTCAGCCATGCTCTTTAACCCAGCCTCCAAGGCTATAATTCTCTGCTCTTGACTGTTGGAGCTAGATACGTCTTGTTCCTCATTGATGACATATGTTGTCACTTCTCAAGCTATTGAAGAAGAGATGGTCCGCTCAGAACTTTCACTGTCGGCATCAAAATCATATAAAGAACTACCCTCAGCATAAGGGAAAGGAAGATTCCTTTGACCGATTATAGCTCGACTCCTTGATCTGGTGTGTCGATAGACCCCATCAAATGTGCGATGAGTACGAACCGGGGGTCTATGATTATGGGTCCAAGACGAAGTACGTCTTGGGCTACCCCCAGCTTCGTGAGAGCAATGAGTTGTCATGTAACAGAGGCATATACTGACTCATCTTCTGAAGATACCTCAACAGGATGGGTCAAAGTAAGATGATCAAAAACTGACCGTTTGGCTACTTTGCAATAGCACCTGATTGTAATCTTATGTGAGCTGCAATGATGCACTATTGATGGAGATGGGGATACGGCCTTCCGTTTTTGAGAAATTAGATCACGGAGATTGATTTTCTTAGTAGAAGAAGAGGGAAGATGTGGCATGTTCCTGGCCTTGTTGGTTCCTTGAAGGTATAAGGAGGCGCCTAATTCAGCAGCATAAGTAAGGGGATTCTAAGCACCCGTCTTTAGGCACTTTGAAGTAATAGGTGCCACCCTTTGAACAGGATTCACCTTGGTAGAGGGGAAATTTGGGCGCCCAGAACTTATAGTCGCCATTGCTTGTTTAGCAATGGGGAGCACATTTTGGTTAAGTTGGGCTCGGTGTTTGTTAATATTGGTGCGCATATCCGTATCAACCATCATTTCAGTCTGTTGCACTTTGAGTTTTCCTCGTACATTATGACTTATGCGCATGTTAAAATGTTTTTCATTCAAATGAGGGGTAGGAAGTATCCCATTTTGTTGTGCACACAATCTCTCAGTGCGTCTGATACGGTACCTTTGAGCAGCCGCAGTACCTTTGCTAAAAGATTCAGGGTTTGGGAAAATAGATAGAAGAGAATGGGCGCCCAGAAGTGGGCGCCTATCTCTCTGTGATGCATCTCCCATAGAAGAACTAGGGATAGTAGATTTGAGAGAATGGGCATCCTCAAGCAGGCGCCTATCTCCAGATGATGCGTCTACAGATTTGGGCATCACTGCAGAGGCAGATTTGAGAGAATGGGCACCCTCAAGCAGGCGCCTATCTCCAGATGATGTGTCCAAAGATTTGCACATCACAGCAGAGGTAGGATCGATGGTCTTGAGAGAATGGGCGCCCTCAAGTGGGCGCCTATCTCCTCGTGGTGCACCAGCAGACCTAGGCACCCATTCGAGGTGCCTCTTCAGAGAGTGGTTCTGCACTTGTGCAGTGCACCTAGCTTTGGTCACAGTGGTTGTACGTGCCCTATTTGCATAAATAGGGGCGCGCTTAGCACCAGGAGCACTTAGCATCTTTTCGAACACTGTTTGGTCGAATTTTACGACCAACATTCCTTTCTTAGTGCTAATCGATGATGAATCACCTTGAGTTGTCACCTTCTCGTTGGAGAAGAAGGTCGTCCCCAGCAGAGTCGCCATTTTGTTTGCAAAAATAAAAAGTTTTGTTACAAACTTTAAAAGAATCGTACACGAGTACAATAAATTCTGGGGAAGTACAACTATAGGAGTCCGATCTGATTGACGACCGCTTTGTCCCTTTGACGAGGCGATTGTGGATGGAAGCAAGCTTGTCACTGTGTCTCGAAGCTTCTGTTGACGAGGAATCTTCTGTATGGCTCGGCCGTGTAGACGTATCGACAGAACTTCGGCTTCGATTAACGGTTGAAGAACTTGCTCTTGAGGATTGATAATTACAGAAGATAGAAGTGTGATGAGTGCTCGAACTATACCCCTCCTCTCTGTCCCTGTACTTTGGGGGAGTGAGACTCTATTTATAGAGCAAAAGAATAACCACCTGGCAGTTATTCAAAGTTGGTGCCTCCCTGTAGATGGGCGCCTAAGCCACTGGGCGCCTACATTGACAGAGATGCCTATTGACATGTGGCGCCTATGCAGAATGGGCGCATGATCATAGGCGAGTGATGGACACGTTCTTCAAAAAGCTCGGAGTAGTGCGCTACGATCAGTATTGTATGGCAGCTTAACACGCCATGTGGATTTGCAGACGTTATTAGGAAAACTGGGTATTTGAGAAAGTAGGCGCCCAAGAGAATAGGCGCCTTGGAAAACTGAGCGCCTAATAGTAACAGACGCCTAAGTAAACAGAGCGCCTCAAAGAGATAGGTGCCTAGATGACAGGGAGCCTAGGAGAACAGAGCTCCTAAAAATAATGGGCGCCTGAGAGAGTTAGGCACCTAAGAGATAATGGGCGCCTAAGAACGTTAGATGCCTAAGAGAGACAGATATTCACTACAAGAATATCACCTTTTAGTGACTCCCAAAAACGTCGCTAAAATGGATGAAAACGTCGCTAAGTCTAATTTCTGACGTATTTAGCGACGTTTTATTATTGTCGTTGAAAGCCTAGTCGCTAACAGGAAATACGTCGCTAATCGTCGCTCTTTGTCACGACCCGTACCCAGTGTAAGGGCACGAGAAGTGGGTACGTCCAGCCTACGCCGCAGTATCGGCGGTAGAATGTTGTCCTAGGTCACAACATCTAACAATATAATCATACATGTATAATGATATACGCTCCAAAATGAGGACAATATAAAGGTACAACTCAATCACAGAATCTAAGATGGAATAAAGAGAGTAAATGATTGGATAAGATAAAGGAGTAATCTCCAACAAGAGTTATAAAAGAGAGTAACATCTGAGTGTTCAAATAACACAAATAATCAATATCTAAAAGTACATAAAATAAGACAACTAAAAGGGAAACTAGTCTAGAAATCTAATTTAGACAATAGGCAATTCCTCAGCGACTGCTGGATCCTTCTGAGGGTCCAAGTCACCGGTGTCATCTAAGCCTGTGCCATAATATGTAGGGCAGAACTTCTCCTCATCATCTGTAATATTTTCAACAGTCCAATCAGGACGGGAACGAGCACAATACATCTCACGCAGTTCATATCTTGACAGGAAATATAAAGCATGTGATAGGTTAAGATACATAAAAAGAGATAAGCATGAAAAAAAAGGAGAAACTGATAAACGAAGCTATCTATATATGATAATAGAGAACTGTAAGTGACTATGTGATTTAGAGTACAAGATAGACATATGAACGACTTGATTTGTACATGATTACACTAAAGAGTTTGTACATGATTATACTACTTTGGAATTATTCATATGACTATTTCTACTCTCCCATGCCCCAATCAATACACAAGGATCTAGACAGGTTATGTTATTGTACATGATAGTTTATACATGAAGCTCATGAGATCATGAGAGTACATGAGAGCACATGAGTATACATGAATAATAAGAGTCCACAAAATACATGATGTTCGTGAAAAGCACATGACATGATGAATTCGATGCACCCGAGGGGGATAACATCTCATATAAAGATCCATATAGTACTAATCCGTGATAATGTCATGTCAGGATCAAGTAAATTAAACTATGACAAGAATATAATTTCTAACAAGTATGAAACAGTCAGAGAACGTACTCGCCTGATATCCCGACTGTCTGATGAGAATAAGAGTCTGAACTGGAGTACCTGAGTCCTATTTAGAACAACCATAGATTACAAAGTGTCTAATATGAAATAAGAATAACCTACAATACATTCTAAATGATTCTAGGTCCTTCTAGGTCAAAGTCAACCCTTGATCAACTCTGGTCAAACCTGGTCAACTCTGGTCAAACTTGGTCAACTATTAGTCAACTAGTCCATCTACCAAGTTTTAGGTCAAACACAAGTTATCAAGTCATTCAAAGTCCGTTTGAGTCGATTTGGATCATATTTGACTCAAAGTTGACTTTTGTCAACTTGGTCAGCTTGCTAGTCGACTCGACCAAATTAGGCTCATTGGGTCAATCCTAAACTGACTAGCTAACCCTTAGACTATATCTCAAAGCAATCACAACACAACCATATATATACTATTCATGCATTACATACAATATGTATATATATATATATATTTTTTTTACATACAATATGTATATATATATATATATATATATATATATATATATATATATATATATATATATATATATATATATATATATATATATTTATATATATATATATATATATATATATATATATATATATATATATATACATATATATATACACACACACTCATAAACATAGGCTTGAAAGGAAAGGGAAAAGAGAGTGTGTGCGTGGGTGTTGTGTGAGAACTGCTATTGTGAGGCTAAAATCTGAGAACAAACACAAATCTCAACTATACATATAATATATCTATGTGCATCAAGCAAATTATACATGTATATATAAGAAAACTATATACATAGACATATATATATATATATGGATACACCCAAGTATCTATATAAAATCAAAATCAAATCAACTAACCAAATATGAATTCAGAACTGAAATCAATATACATATAATATATACAACATATTTTATATATATATATATATATATATATATATATATATATATATATATTATATATATATATATATATATTATATTATATATATATATATATATATATATATATATATATATATATATATATATATATATATATATATATATATATATATATACAATGGAAAAATATATATATATATATATATATATATATATATATATATATATATATATATATATATATATATATATATATAAATATATATATATATATATATATATATAAATAAAAATAATAAATATATATATATATATATATATATATATATATATATATATATATATATATATATATATATATATATATATATATATATAAAGGGGTATATATATAATATATGATAGAAACCTTAGAATGTAAAATTAGAGATCAATACCAACAAGTCAAGGATCTATCTAACATTATACAAACTCAGAAATTCTGAGTTAAATCTCTAAAAATCCAATTATAACAAAAATCAACTCAAAATACACAAATCGAAACCGAAAACCCAACTCGAAGCTCAAAACGCACAATACTCAACTAGAACCCGGGAAACTTGGCAAACACGATGGTGTCTATGTGTGTGACATGCTCGAGTACTCACGGGGTCGAACCCGTGTCCGTATCGTGTCCACGGAGTGCGTATCAGAGAGAACCGGATACGCGTGCATTGACAATTGTACATGCAAGTACGTTTTCGCTCGATTAAACGCCACACACACAACAAAAAGTCTCGTGCTCATGCACATAGCTAGGTGGGGTCCAGGTCTAGGTCTAGGACATACTGACACGATGCCACGTCGTGTCTATGCGGCACAGGGCACGCGAACCCGTGCGGTTGTGCGTGCGCACGTGCGGCCTCGTGGGCGCGTGTCGAGCCCCGTGGCTCGCGACACGAGCCTCGTCGTGTCTCGGGGTTGGGTCCCAGGGTAGACCAGGTATAGGGTTTCATGCTCGTGCTCCTGGAACGGGTCCTCGTCGCGTCGTGTTCGCGTACGAAGGCCGTGTCAGCGGCGATTTTCAGCCGCGTACACAGTACTGGATGAACTGTGCACGTTGGATTTCTCCACGCACGCTTCACAAAACATCGTAAAATTTTATGAGAACGTGGGCAGAGGTTGCCCCCACGTGTCCATAAAATTTCACATAAAATGGAGCCGTGTGCGTCGAGTTATGACGCACAGACAGCAGGCATGCACGGACCTCGTGCACGCGTGTCCGTGTCAGATTCGGACACTGAAATCGTGTCTAATCAAGATCCATCTTCACGAATGTTATTTCAAATAATATCAGCAAGAAATTCGTGAAAAAGAATCAAAAAATAACAACTTTCATTTCTAAGTGGCATTTCGTCGAACATGTGTTCCGTAGGACCGACACGTGTCCGATACGGCTATCAAACGAAATCACAAACCTACCAAACTTCATGCACAGGTCTAGGGTACCTATATGGATGCATCTAGGATGCATCTACGGATAAAAAACAGAATTAACAAGTGTTTAGAGAGATTTACCTATTGAGTGTCAAAACTCAATGAAATAAGCCTCCAAACACGTCGATGCCAATTTCCTCCGGTCCAACACCACCGATCCCTCGTTAGCAAGTCTCCAGCAGGTTCCTCTCCTCCCAACAGTCACAACGCACTTCGTTTGGAAGAATTTGGGTGAGAAACGAGAAAATGGGACCTTTGGAAGAGAAGGAAAAACTAGGGTTTGAACTTGTGACGGCTACTATGTTTCTCACAATAAAAAGGGTAGCTGCTGTTGTGGCCAACCAAGGGGGTATTAGGGTTAGGTTTAGGGTTTGGTCATGGGCCAGCACTCCTCAAGTTGCTTTAAAGGCCCATTGACAAAAAGGGTTAACGGCTTTATATAAAAAAGACTTAAAAAAATGAATTAAATGATTCCTAAAATGGACAATAATTCTAAATAAAAATCTAAAAAGCCAATTAAGTCTCTAATTACATTATTGGACTTCTAATCAAAGTTGACTAAGGTTATACCACCTTCTACTACCAAAACACCAATCAAAGCCACACACCAATCAATTTAATTAATAAAAATAAGAAAGTTTTAAATTAGCACATAATGACTAAAATACCCTTAATTAGAAAAATAAGGGTGACACTCTTACCGACGCTTACAGACGCATTCATACGTCGGTAATTTACCGACGTTTACCGGCGTACCATCGGTAATAGAGCAACGTTTATTACGTCGGCCAACGTCGGTAACTCCTGGAACATTTAGCGACGCAATTTTAATACTTACCGACGTTTACCGATTCAATAAACGACGAAAAATTCTGGAACATTTACCGACTCGTACCAACGTTTACCGACGCGGTATTACGTCGATAGGCGTCGTATACCTGCTGATATTACCGACGTTTAGCGACTCAGAGTCGCTAATCACCGACGTTTACCGATGTAAGTCTGCGTCGGTAAGCGTCACTAAATTTGCCAAAAAAAATTTTAAAAAAATTACAGAATGTCATTTTCTCCACAGAATCACATTTTCTCCCTGTAGTTTAATAAATAACAATAAATACACAGAAGCACATATTT
The DNA here is from genome assembly GCA_029216955.1 of Iris pallida. NCBI lineage: Eukaryota > Viridiplantae > Streptophyta > Magnoliopsida > Asparagales > Iridaceae > Iris > Iris pallida. The sequence goes on from JANAVB010021515.1 coordinate 217,192, forward strand.
TCTCCCTGGGTTCGCTGACCCCTTCGGTGGAACACTCAAAACCGTTAAATCACAACAGTATAACACAAAATGTAAATCACAACAGTATAACACAAAATATCCAAATACTCTACAACCAATACTCAAAGTTTACAACCAACCAATATCTAAAGTTTACACAACCAATACTAAAAGTCTACACACAAACAAACAAATACTAAAATATCACCTCATCAAACAGTCCTAACTCAGACTACTGCGGATCTGGAGGAGGAGGGGCACCGCCGCGCCTCATGGATAGAAACATCTCTTACTCCTCCCGTAAAATCGTCACCGATGAAGAAGGTAGTGACGTCGGTGGAGTCGGTGTCGATAAAGAAGGCAGTGATGCCGGTGGAGTCGACGACGATGAAGGCACACCCGGAGGACAATAATGCTCCAATGCTGCTAGTCGCTGGTGGTATGAATCCATGGTAGATAACAGCCTCGTACTGCTATCAACCATCGAATCCTGCATCAACGTCAGCCTCTCGCCCATGGACAGCTGTGATGCCAGCAGATCCGTCACGCTGCACTATGTCAACGCTCTAAGATCAGTGACGCCCTGCTCTGTCCTCTCAGTCATATCCCTGAGCTCCATAATGCTGCGATCGAGCACATCCAATCGTGCTAGGAGAGCAGCATCGTCCGTATGGTGCTGAGACTAGGGCTGCTCCAGGATCCGTCGTAGTAGCTCGTCACGGAGAGACTCCACAATCTGCTGGACTCGGACAGACTCCTGGGAGGGCTTTGGACCATGCACACTAGCATGGGAGGCCCTAGAGGACTGTGTCACAACTATGGCGCCATAGGATCCCGTACCGTAGTACGTACCCCTATGAAGACCACCAGCGGTGGTCGCCCACAGCTCATCCTCCGACGGAACTGGAGCAGGCTGTGAGGAAGTACCAGCCTCTCCCGCTTCAGGTGCACTAGCAGCCACCCTCTCACGAAGCTTAAGATACGCGGCCTAGAAAAGAATGGATACTCTATAACTTCTAATGTCTAATGTACTTATTATTACTAACTACATGAATATTTATTTGCATACATATTTACTAAGTTATATCAAAACTAACACGAAGTATTAAAATTAATAAATAGAATTATAATACTTACAAAGGTCTGCTCGGCCCTCTCGTCAATAAGCTTTTCGTCCTTTTGATGTGTTGCTAGGAAGACGGTTACCATATTGGCGTCATCACCCCTCTTTACCTATAATTAAAAATATTTTTCTAGTACTAATTTATCGAACTTGCATTAAAATAATATTTCTGAAATAAAAAGACATACCAAACGACGAAAATATTCTGTCATCAGAATCGACCCACCGCACCACTTTGATCCTTGCTGCCTAGCCGTCTTTGCCTTCTCAGACTTTTTCATGTACCTTGGCTCGTCGAATCGAGCCTTCATCGCAGTCCACTGATCAGGGGTGATCCAACCTTGGATCGACTTTCTGGCAGGATCACGAGTCTTCTGATCATTAATAGCATCGCGGATCAGCTTAGCAGCGACGGCAGGAAACATCCCCTCGATCAGTTCGGCCCGGTGCGGTGGATAGAAAAACATATCCTAGAAGGGTGCAAACCAAATATTTATCAGTTATATATAATATGCATAAATTATATGATTCATATTAAAAGCAAATATATTTTTACCTTGAAGCGCGCAAACCAGTAGGACTTCCTATCGTCCAGAGCATCAGAGTAGTTTATCCAAGGACCACCATAATTATGCCTCAAAAAGTGGCCTAGGCGTCTCTGTACCGATGGGGGACAATATCTCTACAGACATATTATATTCATGAGAAAAGTTAATTTATGATAAACACAAAAAAAAAATTATAAACCAAAATACTTACTTTGTACCGTCGGCCCAGATCTCCGTCCTCCTCTCCTCCGGAGGTGCGCACGCATCATCTGCCTGATACTGGTCAACCGTCGGCTCAGCCTCCTACATCTTCTTATCTGTTATCACGACCCGCACCCGGTTTCCGGACGCGAGCACGTGAGCAAGCCAGCTACGTATCGAACGGACTCCAGCCTGACTCGAATACGTAAACGCTGTCAAGGCTATGGTATACTGCCAAATCATGGCAAACAAATCTATATCTCAATCCACAATAAGTGTACAAAACATGAAGGAACATTATGGGTCGTGGTCTGCGGTCCACTAGCATAAATGTTCGATAATACTCTAAAGAAAATAACGAGAGTCTACAACTGAAACAAGAAACAGATATCTCATGATAAGGAATGAAAAGCACGAGCGGATAATAAACAAAATAGCGATACCTGAATCCCACAAGCGTATCATTACTTTCGTAATACCCATATGATTCGCAAATCCTCCGCCATCCAGAACTACTAACTAACTCAATGCAATCGCTAACCTGAGGATATCATCAGGTCCTCAGAGGACATAGCAAGATACATAATATATATGCATATCTAGCAGTTTTTTAATGCATGGAGAAAAATACAGAATAAACAAGTAAAACTGAGTAATGAATAAGCACGAATCTATACACTGTCTACACGAAAATGAACTGCTGAACAAGAACTAGAGAACTCATGTCAAGATGTCAACGGATAACCGAAACGAATACTCAAACCTTCGTCCCTAGTGTGGACTCGCAGGTTTGAACAACTACTAATCCTCGTCCCTAGTGTGGACTCGCAGATTAGCATCACCCTCGTCCCTAGTGTGGACTCGCAGGCGTAAACCCTATACTACTAACCCTCGTCCCTAATGTGGACTCGTAGGCTAGAATCTACTACTAACCCTCGTCCCTAGTGTGGACTCGCAGGCTAGCATCACCCTCGTCCCTAGTGTGGACTCGCAGGCATAAACCCTATACTATTAACCCTCGTCCCTAATGTGGACTCGCAGGCTAGCATCTACTACTAACCCTCGTCACTAGTGTGGACTCGCAGGCTAGCATCACCCTCGTCCCTAGTGTAGACTCGCAGGTGTGGACCAATAACTACTAACCCTCGTCCCTATTGTGGACTCGCAGGTTAGCTTCAAGGTTCAAGACACGAAGGCACGACTCAATCAAGGCACGACCAATAAGACACAAGGCTAACTGTGAACACGGTCTACAAATCAATGATACCAATATACGAACAGGATATGAAAGATACATATCAATAATATGAGAAAAACTGGATAATAAATAAAGACAGTGCATGTAAATAAAGCTGTGTAGAAAGGCAAGGTATACTTGCCTGATGAGTCGTCCAATCCGTGTTGAGGCCCGGAACTCGAAAAAGATTGCAAGCCTAACAATAAAATAGAATTCATAGTTATTTTTCAAGTATTTTATATATGTCGTTTGGATTATGGATTTAATTATTCTTAATATTTATACTTAGACTATTATAAACTTAAAATAATTTTTATTAATACAAACGGCTAATAATCTCTCTCTTTGTAATTATAATATACTAAGTTAACTAGAGAATTATGCATGTTTGCTGTATTATAAGTTGTAGGGTCTTTTATGCAACATTATAATATAATTCCCTTAAAACCATAAGTATGAGAGAAGGGACCCACTCATGAATAGTATAAACAATTAAAGGGCTAGTTGCCAAAGAATAATAATGGAGGGGTTAAAAGCAAGTTACCATTCCTTTGGTGAATCCTACGTAGATGGGACAACAAATAATATGGGTGAGGCCCATGGATTTCTTTCATGTGTCAAATAAGGCCTCGTTTGGTTCGCGGAATCTCCCGGTTGGGAAAGGAAAGTGATTACTTTTCTATGTTTGGGTGCCCAAGAAATTGAGGAGGAAAGGAAAGTGATTCCCAATGGAAGGGAAATTAGGGGGGAAAGTGATTCCATCCATCCAAGGAAGGAATCACTTTCCCACATTGAAGTATTCACTTTCCTTTCCAAATTCCTTGGCATTGCCAAACATCGAAAAGGAAAATCAATAGGAATTAAAGTTTCCCAAAGGAAAGGAAATGATAAGGAATTGATTTCCTTTCCCTTCCATTCCGCGAACCAAACGAGGCCTAAGAGGGCATTAATGTTGGGCATGCCATGCGTATGGAATATATGGATTTGGTGCAAATTTTTCTATGGAACTATACTAATAAATCAAAAAGGGTGGATTTATATGCAACTATTCTTTCTATACATGCAATGCTCTGTCAAGTAGAGGCCATATGTACTTGAAATATCAATGGAGTGCATATGACTTTTAGGAGACTTAGGGCTTGTTTGGTAAATGGATTTGGATTTTGGATTTGGATTTGGAAATCCAAAATTCAAATCCAAATCCAAATCATGGATTTCAAAATCCAACTCCAAATCCAACTCCAACCAAACATAGGATTTGGATTTATGATTAATAACTAAATTATAGTCATGATCAATAATTAAGCTATTAATTAATTATGATTAATTATAGTTATTATTAATTATAAAATTAATAAGTAATGATTAATAATTAATAATTAATGATTAGTTATTATTAATTATAAAATTAATAATTAACAATTAATTAACAATTAATTAATTAATAATTAATAATGATAAATTATAATTCATGATTAATAATTAATAATTAACGATTAATAATTTTTAATTAATAATTATAAATTATAATCAACGATTAGTAATTAATAATTAACAATTAATAATTTTTAATAATTAACGATTAATAATTTTTAAATAAATAACGATTATTATAATTATAAAATTAATAGTTAACGATTAATACTTAATAATTAATAATTAGCGATTAGTTAATTTTTAAATAAATATTAGTTAGTTTTTAATTAACTATAAATTAAATATTTTAAAAATAATAATTATAAATTAATATAATGATGATTAGTAAATTATTAAGTAAATTATCATAAAGTATGATTCTAATCGTGATTAAAATATTATTAATTATGATTATAATAAAATAGTTATTAACAAATTATTAATTAATATTATAATAATACTAATAGATTATTAATTATGATTATAATTGGATATTAAGTAATAAATTATTAATTAAGATTATGATTATGATTTATAAAATTATTATAATTAACTAATTTTTAACGAAATTATTAAAGAATAAATATTTTAACAAAATTATTAAAGAATAACTAATTTTTAATTTACTAATTTTTAACAAAATTATTAAAGAATAAATATTTTAACAAAATTATTAAAGAATAACTAATTTTTTTCCTCCTAAATCCAACCAAATCCAAGTTCTGGATTTTGTCATACTTTCCATATCCAAATCCATCTCCAACCCTCCAAATACGGTTTACCAAACAGGCCCTTACTTGGGAACACAACTCTTAATTTCTTTATTCTTCTCATCTTCTCTTTCCAACTCCACTTTGTCTTCTTCATCTACAGGAGGCTTTTTCTCCCAAAGGAAGAAGATCAGTGGCAGGGACCTCTGCTTCTCTATACTTAGAGCTTCAAGAAGGTGATGCCATGGAAAAGTCGGGTTCCATGGCACAAAATATTGGAGGCTTCAGCGATCGGACGCGGTCTGCCCCTGGCTCGAGGAATTGTGGCTCATGCTGAGGTCGTGTCGGCGTCACAACTCGGAGATTGGCGTGGCCGACTGGGAAGACAGGGATGGGTCGACGTGCAGTACAGGAGGTCAAGCCGCTCGACTTGGTGTCCGTCGGCACGACAACGCCTCTCGATGGCTAGGCTCGGCTACATACACGGCCACGACGACTCATCGTTGGCGTCAGTGCAAACGCATCGACAAGTACTGGAAGGCCGCTCAGGTGGGGTGCGTTGGCTGGGAAGGGTGCGACGCAGACACGTTGCTCGCGCGGCCGTTCGGCATGGTTTGGTTGCCGATGGCGACAGCTCGTGGCGGTAGAGGTGGGCAACGAAAACTCTTGACGGAGTCCCGGACGAAGTTGGGGTCGTAGGGGAGGTCGGTGTAGGGAGCGGCGGCCATGGCTCGTTTGTTAGGGTTTAATCTGCTCTCTGCTCTCTCTCTCTATATATATATATAATGTATATATGAACGCTGCTCGGGTTGGGGAAAACCTACGCGGTTTACTGGTTGTCGTGGCCTGTGGGCCACTGGCCCGAGGCTGAGCTGTTGATTTCTCTATAACATTATTTCAACTTCAAACTACTGCACTTTATCATTGACCGATCTTATCTATTCGTGCAACATCAATGTAAGTACGTATACATTGTATATATCATTATAAGCTACAACACTATTATTATTAGCGTACACATCAATAGCCACAAATAAAAATAAGGCAGTCGTGGTCATCATAGAATGGAACCTGACAATGGATAAATGACAAGCAAACCAAACAGGAATAACACATGCAAACACACTAAACTATTCAAAGGCAAAGCAATTAAGTCAGCTAATTAAATGAACAGATAAACTCATGTCAAATAAGATAAATATGAAGATAACTAAAGCTGAAAATATGGCATCAGACAGTTTTGAATGATAAGTCAGAATGCAAGTGCAGTAAGAAACTGTTTACATTTAGCTTACTAAATGATAGCTGTTTTGTAATATCACTGATTTCTATTCCGTTCCGTGCTGTCCCAGCCCAGTGGGCAAATGGAAAGCAATGTATCTAACATTTCCACAATTCTTATATATTCATATATATTATTATTATTATTATTTCCTAATAACACAATTTCCTAATAAGATATTTATATACCAAATATTGTACCAATAATAATAATGCTAGAATTTCAATCACCACATGTATGTATGGTATTGGGGAACACCATATAATTTTGTTCTATTCGGACCACCGAAAATCGTGCAAAAGTCCTAAATTGCTGAATAAGTATCGATAAAACTATATTTTAGGTATAAGAATATAGTCAATCCCTTGAAAATAAAGTACAAAAATATATGTAGATACAATATACATCTATCGTAATAATTGACTAAATAATTATTTACAAAAACAAATCAAAAAATCACCATTAAATCAAATAAATGAATAAATAATATATATATAAAAATATTTTCGGAAAGGGGAGCTACATCTGTCTCCATCGTCGTATCAATAGGAGGAACGCTAGACGAGGGAGCAGTCTCAGGACTAGAACTACTCGTCCCAGGAGATATACCATGTAACGTCGTGGCAGACAGAGGTACTGTCCGATACATAGGAGTACTCAGCGACGAGGATCCAGAGCCGGTACCAGTAGGAGGTACCAAAGGAGGACCCCGTCCCCCCTACGTTGGGACATACGGAACGATCCGCGATGACCTGTCATACCTGATAACAACATATGTTGATACAACAAATAATAGAGACTAGAAATATGAAAGTATAACAAAGACAAGATAATAATCAAGGCAACATATGATGATATATTTTACAAGAAACATCTAAGTCCAGATAGTATATTCTAGAAGAAACATCTAAGTTCAGATAGTACATTCTACAAGAAACATCTAAGTCCAGATAGTATATTCTACAAGAAACATCTAAGTTCAGATAATAACCAAGACTAGATAATAACCAACTCTACATAATAAGAAAATGAAAGTACATCTCTCTCAATCATCTTCAGAATATTTATCTTGTTCGTCTTCCTCGACCTCATCTTCCTCTTCCTCCTCATCTTCACTTTCAACTTTGCCTTCATCGTCTTCGTCTTCCTCTTCGGATAATTCTATATCTTCTACATTATTAGTCGTATAATACGTAACTTCCGTGGAGTCCACATCAACAATAGTTACAAGAGGTAGCTCGTCCTCCTAATAAGCTTTTTCGTCAATATCAAAAGTATCTCTATCTTTAGTCTTGCATACTACCCACCAGTCATACTTCGTTGCTCCCCGTCTCGGATAAGCTATGAAGTACACGAGCTGAGCCTGAGTTGATAGGACAAATGGTTCGTAGCCTTAATATTTACGCTTGTAGTTTATATCCACAAGACCATGCTTGTCAATTTTTTAACCTTGATTTTCAATCGGATCGAACCATTCATACTTGAACAACACGATCTTTGCAGGTTCTCTGCCATAATTATATGTCAACTCCATAATCTCTCACAAGATGCCAAAGAAATCATTTCCTGGATCGATGTCTTTGTAGTTCGAAGATTTGATACACAAACAACTATTTTTCGTGGAATCAAGATCCAGGAAGCTGTCTCTGATCGGAGTATTTGTCGACTTGAACCTAAAGTCATTCACACAGTAACTTGGCCATATTTTAACGGCAGTAACCTTGGAAAGAGTTCTAATTAATTCAATCTCGGGTGAAATTAGACGATCGACCTAAATACAAAAGAAGAGATAGTAAGTTATTTATTGCATAGTTGCATTAGAAGAGACCAGTAATTACCGAGCTGCTTACATATTCGCTCAACCAAGAAGGAAATGACGTCTCATTTCTTGTTCTAATGCTTCGTCTGTTAGGTAGGGTCTAACCGACCTCTCAACTCATCATTATACGTGGTGAAAAACAACGAAGCAACCGCCGATTAGTATAATAATATTAGTTTATACTATTACATTTAGATGACGTAACTCATCATTAATTACTTACCTCTCTAGCTTCTCCACTTCATCCTCATCGCAATTGAGTAATATATACAACTGAGCAGCCCTTAGCTCTTTGTCATTCAAATATTATTCTTCATTTTCCCCGAAGACTTTCCGGACGCATAGAATACTTTTAGTATTCCATCATATTCTCGATATTCGTAGTCGTTTCTCGGAGCCCTCGTTCGATTCGTAGCAACATGAGATTTGAAATACGTCGAGCAGAAGTTTATAATCTCCTCGAGAATATAGGCTTCACAAATAGAACCCTCAACCCGAGCCTTATTTTTTACCTTCATCTTTAGGTGGTTCAAATGCCGCTCAAACGGGTACATCTACTGATAACCGATGGGCCCATCAACACGTGTCTCGTAAGAAAGATGAATTGGTAAATGCTCCATGGAGTCGAAGAATCCAGGAGGAAATACCTTCTCGAGCTTGCACAGTGTTACCGCAATATCGTTCTCCTGCTTTTCTAGACGATCGACGAGCAACTTAGTAGAACAAAGATCTCTGAAGAATATGCTAAGCTCGGTCAATGGATCCCAAACAACCTGGGGTAAGAATTTCCAAAATACAATCGGAATTAACCTCTCCATGAATACGTGACAATAATGGCTCTTTATACCTGTCAGTTTGTTCTCCTTGAGGTCGACGCATCTTCTCAAGTTCGAAACATACCCGTCTGGAAATTTTAGACCTTGAATCCACCTACAAAGTCTCACTTTATCCTCCTTCTCCAGTGAAAAAATTTTCTTAGGCTGCTTCAACTTCCCATTCCCCTCCTCTATCAAATGTAATGCAGGACGCCTACATATTTCTTCCAAGTCCAATCTAGCATTTAGATTGTCTTTTGTCTTCCCCTTTACATCCATTAGAGTATTAATTATGTTGTCAAACACATTCTTCTCGATATGCATAACATCAAGGTTATGTCTAATTAGATTGGTGCTCCAATATGGCAGATCCCAAAATATACTCCTCTTCATCCAGTTATGAGTGCAACCAAATCCGTCACACTTGTAGCCCTTAGCAGGCTCATCAATAGCTCTTGGTAAATCTTTTACCTCTTTCCATATCGTGTATCTAGGCCACCTTGGCGGTGGATTAGCCTTCTCCAGAACACCAGCACGAAAAGCATTCATGTTCCTCCAGTACGGATGTTCCTTCCGCAGGAATTATCGATGACAATTGAAGAAGCACGGTTTGCCTCCGTGTTTCAAATGAAAAGCCTTAGTGCGGTCCATGCAATACGGACATGAAAGATGACCATGTGTGCTCCATCCAGATAACATTACATAGGCCGAAAAGGCGTTGACGGTCCACATAAGTGCTGCCCGTATCTAAAAATTTTGTTTTCTAGAAACATCATACGTGTTGGAACCTACTTCCCACAGCTGATTCAACTTATCAATCAATGGTTGTAAATACACATCGATGTTCTTTTTCGAATTGTTCGGACCTGGATAATAATGGTGAGGAACAAATATAAAGTCTTCATGCACATCCAAGACGGTAGATTATACGGAGTGACGATCACAGGCCAACACGAATACTGGGATCCCGAAAGTCCGAATGGGGTAAAACTGTCGGAGCAGAGACCAATCTGATATTACGCGGATCAGAAGCAAAATCTGGATACTCTCGATCAAAGTGCTTCCATGCTTCTCCATCAGATGGGTGATACAACACTCCTTCGGTCTGTTTCCGCTTATGCCAACTCATGTTTTCTGCAGTTTCCTTCACCATAAACCATCGTTGCAACCGCGATGTCAATAGCAAGTAGTGCATCGAATCGGTAGGCTTCCTTGCACCGACAGACTTTCCTCTACCACTGCCCTTGTAGCGATCAGTACCACAAAATCTGTAGGCATCTTCATCCTTGTCGTCTTTGTAGTACAATATTCACCCGTTGCAACATGTATCGATTTTCTCGTATCCCATCCAGAGCGATCTCACCATCCTCTTAGACCGGTAAAAGTCTTTAGGCAACTTAGCACCCTCAGGCAATATTTCTATAATCAACTCCATAAGTCGGTTGTAGCAATCTTGCGACATGTTAAAATCGGACTTGATGCTCAACAATCTTGTAACCACCTCCAACGGTGAATGATCCTCACAACCAGGATATAATGGAGTCCTTGCATTCTCTAGCAACTCCATGAACTTTGCAACATCGACGTTTGGTGCTGTCACGACCCGTACCCTAGAGTAAGGGCACGAGACGTGGGTACGTCCAGCCTACGCCGCAGTGTCGGTGGTAGAACGTTGTCCTAGGTCACAACATCTAGCAATAATATACTAAGCAGTTTATACTCCCCGAATGGGGGTGACATGATAAAAGTAAACTCAATCACAACTAAGGCAGATGATAAGATAGCAGATAGATAGATAGATAAAACTGCCGAACAGAAAGGAAATCCCAAGTACAACAGAGAGTCTAAGTGTCTAAGATAAATACATAATCCCAGATCCCAAGTATCAAATATATACAATCATCCATAGAATATTGTAAATGAAAACATCCTAATCTAAGGGTATGTCATCCACAGCTAGTGGGACCTGCTACTGGTCCAGGTCCAATATCTCATCTAAGGTAGCACCGTAATAGGTATCCACAACGGCCTCCTCCTCGTCCTCTGTAATATTTTCAACAGGTCCAGTCAGGACAGAAGCGAGTACAATACATCTCAACAGTTCATAGCAGGTTAGAAAATATAATCATGTAGTAAAGTAAGATATAGATAGTGAAGAAAATACAGTATGTAAACAGAGAAAGCTGTAATAGAAATATATATACTGTAATAGAGAACTATCAGTGGCTAGTGAGTCAGAGTACAACATAAACATGTGAATGGCATAGGAGATTCTGGGAATTATACTATAGAGTGATCTGGGAATTACACTACTTGGATATTATTCACATGTCTACTTCTACTCCACCGTACCCCCAATCAATACACAAGGATCCAACCAGGTTATGTTATGATTCCATGTAATGGCCCACAAGGGGTGATACATGGTAAGCCCATAAATAGGTGATCTGAAAAACCCAATAAATAGGATAAGGATTCAAAGAAGACTCTGTGATCATAAGAGTATATGTCACAAGTGATCAAAGAACCAATGAAGCATAGTGATACGCCATGTAAGTGAAACGCACAGAACATGTAGTACCCGATGCTCCCTGAAAGGATAACATCTCAAGAAGGGATCCATATAGTACTAATCCGTGTGACCAACGTGACAATATCAAGTAAAGTAATTTAATGCAGGAAAATAATTCTAAGCAGGATATGAAATGATCAGAGAATGTACTCGCCTGGTATTTGAGTGTCCAACTGAAATGTACTGTCCGAGGAGTGGTGTATAGCTCCTATTTAGAACAGCACAAGTCACAACAAGTCCAGAATGGTAAAATGAAGTACTATAATGCATTCTACATGAATCTAGGTCAATCTAGGCCAAAGTCAACTCTTGGTCAACTCTGGTCAATCCTAGAAGTCAAACTAGGTCAACTATGGTCAAACTAGGTCTAACAAGTCTACACTAGTCTAGCAAGTCTATTCTAAGTCTAACAAAGCTGTACAAGCCCAATCTAGGCTCACTAGTCAAACGGACTCACATATATGCCATAGGCTATATCATGCCTATAGGCCAACCCTAACACATACACAAGTCAAAATCTATATCTAAAACATAACACTCTTGATATATTTATGTAATCTAAAACATAACACATATATATATATAATACATATATTTAGTACACACACAAGTTACATATATATGATACTAGTATATATATACTTAATGTAATCTATACACCCATTGCATTTATCTATACTAGATACCCATATATTACACAAACTATATTATATATATATATATATATATATATATATATATATATATATATATATATATATATATATATATATATATATATTTTATATATATATATATATATATATATATATATATATACACACATTACAATATATATACATTACATATATACATATATGTACATTAGGAAAAAAATAGAAAATATAGAGAGAGTGAGTGTGTGAGTATATCAGGATTTGTGTGTATGTGTGTAATGGTGTGTGTGTAATGGTGTGACTGAAACTGTGTGTGTAGAATTTAGAGTGTGTGCATGTGTCAGTGATGTGAGACATGAAGTGAGGGTGTATGCAAGCTGATAGTGAGAGGAACAACCTGATTTCAGTTTCCTGAATGATAACAGGAACTCCCAAACTCAAATGCAAACCCTCAATCAATACACAACTCCAAACTGGAAATATAGTGGACTATCCAGTCCTAATACCCCAGGAAAAACTAAAACTGGGAATGAGGGTTGTGCAGACCAATCTCAGGTTTTGCATGTTCAGATTTCAACCAAAAACTCAGTTAAAAAGAAAAGGGAATCAATTCATTTAACCCACAGCATGCCATGAATTCTCTGAGTTAAACATCTAATTGAATCAACATGTTATTAGTGAAAAGAAAAGGAAAGCAATTCATTGTAACCTGTACTAATCTCAGGTTTTATATCAATGAATCTCAGTTAAAGGAAAAAGGATTCAATCATTAACACACAGTAATCTCAGGCTACAATGAACTCAGATTTTGAGTTCATAACATCAAGGAAATCTCAACAACAGTTTTCAATTTTGTAAAAACAGTCCAACTCTATATCACCCCCATTCAAATCAATTCATAACCATTTCAATCCAAATTCGACACACAAGTAGATAACTAATAGGAGAACTAAGTTAGGGATTTAAACAGGCAAATAACTACATTTAAATTAATCAAAAAGGATGATAAAACTCAAAATGAAAATTGGAAACTGAAATATAGTGTGTATCGGGTTTTTGGGGGGAAATTGGAAATTGATTCATAAATCAAACTAAATTGCCAAATCATTGGTTGGTAACCCTAATATAGGGTGTGCACGTGTCCAACATACTGTTCGTATCCTACCACAGCCAGATACGGCGTGTCCAATCAATTAAACCACAAACAGTACACACAGACACATCAAACAGGCACTGCGTCGTGCACAGGTGCACGCGTGTCGTGCACCCGACACAGCCCAAACCAAAACTCGTGCTTGTGTCTGTGGGTTCGTCTAGTGTCCAGCTAGGTGTGTGTCACCCTGTTTTGGGTCGACGTGTCCCTGTGTCCAATATATAAGGCCGTGTCAGTGTACGAAAATAGACTATACACAGTCAGTTCAAAATCAGTGCACGACTGATAACTTCCTAACCCGTACACGAGACTCGATAAAACTTTGGGGGCATGATGTCAGTGCATGTCCCCTCGTGTCCACAAAGTTTTGTGTCAAACAAACCTGTGTTGTGTCCTGCAGAAGCCCCGAGTAGCAGGGGATGCGCCTAGGCCGCGCGCGCGTGTCCAAACACGTGTGCACGAGTGTCAAAGTGATACGACACGAGCTCGATCCAGACTCAGTACACTAGAAACATGTAAGCGACACTAAAATACAATTTTCCATTCAAATAATTTCACAAAAACAAAATGAAATGCCCATTGGGGCATTTCGTCAAACACTTACACGCATCACTGATACGTGTCCGATACGGACATGTACAGGACACGAAAATCTACAAAACCTATTCCTACAGGACCAGGACACTTAGGGCTAGGCATTCATGCAATTAAAACCAAATTTTAATGGGTGGAATAGGAATTTACCTATGGTGTTCTCCAACACAAAAACTCCTTGAATGAGGATTCCCAAAAGCCACAAAAACTCCCTCAAATTGGTAGAAAACTGAGATAAACAAATTCCAACAGCAAGAAAACATAAATTAGAACCTATTGCAATTTGTTTGGATTAAAAAGGAGTTAAAATAGATTTTCTAAGGATTTATGAAGTTGAGAAAATACCTCTTTCTAAACTTGCTCTTTCCTAAAGAGGCTAGCCCTAAATGGAGGAGAATATTTATAGGGGAATTCCCAATATAGGTGTGGTAGCTGGCCAAATAATGTTAGGGTTAGGGTTTGGCATTAGCTAATGGGCTTTGGGCTTCTATGGCTAAGTTATTAATAATGGGTTCAACCATAAGTCATGGCTTATGACTTAATATTCTAACTTGAGTCAAATAACTAAACCATAGGTCAACTCTAGTCTAACTAGGATTACATGTCCTAACTAAGTCCAAACTCAACTAGGGTTAGTTCCTAGGTTAGTCTACCATGGTCATTGCTAGTCAAAGTCAACCTTCATTTATACAATTCCAAAATAAATTCTAAAAATTCCCATAAATTCAAATAAATTCTAATAAATTCAAATAACCCCAAAAATGACAAAAATACCCTCAAACTAGAAATGATAAATAAAATACCCTAATCACAAGTCATGATTTTAAATAGTTTAAAAAGATTAAAAATCACCAAGAATCATAATATGAATTAAATATAAATAAATAATAATTATAATTACAAAATTTCAAAATTACCCTCATCTGGAAAACTGGGTGTTACAATCCTACCCACCTTATAAAAATTTCGTCCTCGAAATTAAGATGGTCGCACCCCCTTCTAGGTCAAACATAGTCAAGGTCAATCACTAGTCAATTTCTCAACATCCTAGTGCTTGGTCAACTTCTTAGGACTTTACCTCTGCCAGCTACCTAAGTGTTGGAAACTAGAATTTTGCAAAAGAGAACTCTATAATAGGCTAGCTCTTAACTTCCCAATCCTATCAAGTCACCCATAACTAAGTACCTACAAGCTAAGCACACCAATCCCAAATACTATATATATATATATATATATATATATATATATATATATATATATATATATATATATATATATATATATATATATGCTCAAGAACAACAACCCATCACATATGTCGTAAGTACATCATCTATATATATATATATATATATATATATATATATATATATATATATATAAAAAAAAATATATATATATATATATATATATATATATACACATGACTGATCAACCAAGGGTTAAGGCAGACTTAACTTATAGGGGACTGAAACAAATGCTTAGAACTAGGCTAAAGATGAATGGTCTGAAACATCAATATAGACAAAAGGAAATGATGCTAAGGGGACTAAGATTATGAGCTAAAAGATAGGATATTTGGGTCCACTTGTAAAGTCAAGGTGAAGGGAAACCTACACATAGAAAATGAACTAGTGCTCAGGTAGAGGCTTAGAAGACTGAACCAACAATGGAAGAATGGGTTGGACATGTACCTGGACAGATGGGCTACCAAATATGTTTCTAAGAATGAAAGGGGACAGAATAATGATCAAAGGAGAACTCTTATTAACAACCCACATTATATCCCATTGTATACAACTGTCCAAGTGAACTGAACAATCATGCCCAAGAAAAAAGTTTAAACTCCACTATAGGGCAGGTACTGCAGGTTATAATGAAGGGTATTGCAAGGCTATCAATAAGTAAAATGCTAAGAGATGCAGTAGGTCATCATGTACAGAAGTAAGGATGAGTGAAGACCTCTAATATGCATGATACTGACTCTCCAGATATGCAGAATATAATAAGGGATTGAGGGTTATATTGGTGAGTCAATAATTGGATCTGAACTACGGTCCAGTGAAACCTATGATGCAACACGGTGGGTAATAAATTTTGAGTGCAGTGAACAACTTGTACAAGTCTGAACTAAGGGGACAGGGTATCTAGTGAAGGGTCTGCACACTGTCTATAAAGGTTGATCAACATGACTGAACTCAACACAAGGAGAACTTAACTAAAATATGAAGTGAACCAATATAGGCTAACAACATGTCAATAATCCTATACGACAATGACCTATAGATACCAACCAAGCCTATATCCCATATGCCAATACCATCTGTAATCTATATGTATATAGGCCTCTCAGTCTTAGGTGAACTACGACTATACTCAAAGACAGGCTCTGGTCACTGGGTGCCTCACTGGAAGGATAAAGGAAAACAATAAATAATCATCAAGGTTGTATGGCATACTAACATCCTATATGTGTAAACTGGTTGGTATTATAGATAACAGGAGAATCACCTACATTAGGTTACTATTCTAATACCAATGCTAACTACTATCTCTAGGGTACAGACATCCTACAAGTCGTCATATCATTATACTATGAAGGAACTATTTATGAATAAGTCCTACAAAACTAAAATGTCCCTACTCCTAAGTCATTTATAACAATCAAAAGGGTATGATGTTTAAAACCTTCTCAAGATACACTCTGTTAATCATATGCGTCTGTCCAAAATCATGTTGTCCAGAGTCTTCATCATGCTAGTGAACAAGGCTACGATAATCACGGAGCCCTTAACTAAGGTACGTACCCCTAGGTTCATGGTATTTAAAATTTTCGCACTGCCGCATGCGACGGTGAAAACCTTAAATTCCCATACCCGAGAAATACATCCAAAATCTGACTACGTGTCCTCACTATGCCAACTAACACGACTATCGAAGATTTTAGATTCCATAACTGGGTGACCTAGCCCATATGATTCATCTCAGAAGAAAATCAAACATAACACAAGAACAATATGACAAAAATTTGATCAATCAATCAAGGAACAGAGGGAATCGAAATTTTAAGGCAGTTATAAGCGACAATTTCAAAAATGGAATCAAAAGAACGGAACCTGCAACTAGATCTCCAACGGCCTGAGCATCCTCGACTGTCCTGGCGAAAGCTCGCTCCTGCTGGTTTTCTCTGGCCTGTTAATGATGCTGCATGAACCGCTGCTGCTGAGAGAAATCAGAAATGACGGAAGAAAGTCTCTGTACAGATAGAGGTGCACCTCCAATATAGCAGAAACGCCAACCTGAGTCGGCACAACAGGAGCTGCGGTCTCGAGGCCCTGATAAACAGGACGAGAGGTGGCCAGCCTCTCGATAGTATTCCCCGGACCGGAGCGATGAGATCATGTCTCCATAACCATCATAAAGACAAATCAAAACAAGAAGCAATTACTGGGAATGAAGCAAAAATTCGAAGGAGGAAAGATTATATTCAAGGGAAGACAATAAACTGCAAATTTAGATAAAATAAATCTGGTTAAGAGTTTTTCTAGTATGATTGAGTACTACAATAATAATCTTAATCCTACTGCAGGCTGTAGTGATACTCTAGTTCGAATACCACTACATAAACTTGACCTGCATGGGCCACCACTAAAAACGTGTCACGACCCGCACCCTGGAGTAAGGGCACGATACGTGGGTACGTCCAGCCTACGCCGCAGTGTCGGCGGTAGAACGCTGTCCTAGGTCACAACATCTAGCAATAATATACTAAGCAGTTTATACTCCCCGAATGGGGGTGACATGATAAAAGTAAACTCAATCACAACTAAGGCAGATGATAAGATAGCAGATAGATAGATAGATAAAACTACCGAACAGAAAGGAAATCCCAAGTACAACAGAGAGTCTAAGTGTCTAAGATAAATACATAATCCCAGATCCCAAGTATCAAATATATACAATCATCCATAGATACTGTAAATAAAAACATCATAATCTAAGGGTGTGTCATCCACAGCTAGTGGGACCTGCTGCTGGTCCGGGTCCAACATCTCATCTAAGGTAGCACCGTAATAGGTATCCACACCGGCCTCCTCCTCGTCCTCTGTAATATTTTCAACAGGTCCAGTCAGGACAGGAGCGAGTACAATACATCTCAACAGTTCATAGCAGGTTAGAAAATATAATCATGCAGTAAAGTAAGATATAGATACTGAAGAAAATGCAGTATGTAAACAGAGAAAGCTGTAATAGAAATATATATACTGTAATAGAGAACTATCAGTGGCTAGTGAGTCAGAGTACAACATAAACATGTAAATGGAATAGTAGATTCTAGGAATTATACTATAGAGTGATCTGGGAATTACACTACTTGGATATTATTCACATGTCTACTTCTACTCCCCCTTACCCCCAATCAATACACAAGGATCGAACCAGGTTATGTTATGATTCCATGTAATAGCCCACAAGGGGTGATACATGGTAAGCCCATAAATGGGTGATCTGGGAAACCCAATAAATGGGATAAGGATTCAAAGAAGACTCTGTAGTCATAAGAGTATATGTCACAAGTGATCAAAAAACTAATGAAGCATAGTGATACGCCATGTAAGTGAAACGCACAGAACATGTAGTACCCGATGCTCCCTGAAGGGATAACATCTCAAGAAGGGATCCATATAGTACTAATCCGTATGACCAACGTGACAGTATCAAGTAAAGTAATTTAATACAGGAAAATAATTCTAAGCAGGATATGAAATGATCAGAGAATGTACTCGTCTGGTATCTGAGTGTCCAACTAAAATGTACTGTCCGAGGAGTGGTGTCTGGCTCCTATTTAGAACAGCACAAGTCACAACAAGTCCAGAATGGTAAAATGAAGTACTACAATGCATTCTACATGAATCTAGGTCAATCTAGGCCAAAGTCAACTCTTGGTCAACTCTGGTCAACCCTAGAAGTCAAACTAGGTCAACTATGGTCAAACTAGGTCTAACAAGTCTACACTAGTCTAGCAAGTCTATTCTAGGTCTAACAAAGCTCTACAAGCCCAATCTAGGCTCACTAGTCAAACAGACTCACATATATGCCATAGGCTATATCATGCCTATAGGCCAACCCTAACACATACACAAGTCAAATTCTATATCTAAAATATAACACTCTTGATATATTTATGTAATCTAAAACATAACACACATATATATATAATACATATATTTAGTACACACACAAGTTACATATATATGATACTAGTATATATATACTTAATGTAATCTATACACCCATTGCATGTATCTATACTAGATACCCATATATTACACAAACTATATTATAAATATAGATACACATTACAATATATATACATTACATATATACATATATGTACATTACGAAAAAAAATAGGAAATATAGAGAGAGTGAGTGTGTGAGTATATCATGATTTGGGTGTGTGTGTAATGGTGTGTGTGTAATGGTGTGACTGAAACTGTGTGTGCAGAATTTAGAGTGTATGCATGTGTCAGTGATGTGAGACATGAAGTGAGGGTGTATGCAAGCTGAGAGTGAGGAACAACCTGATTTCAGTTTCCTGAATGATAACAGGAACTTCCAAACTCAAATGCAAACCCTCAATCAATACACAACTCCAAACTGGAAAAACAGTGGACTGTCCAGTCCTAATACCCCAGGAAAAACTCAAACTGGGAATGAGGGCTGTGCAGACCAATCTCAGGTTTAGCATGTTCAGATTTCAACCAAAAACTCAGTTAAAATGAAAAGGGAATCAATTCATTTAACCCACAGCATGCCATGAATTCTCTGAGTTAAACATCTAATTGAATCAACATGTTCTTAGTAAAAAGAAAAGGAAATCAGTTCATTGTAACCTATACTAAACTCAGGTTTTATATCAATGAATCTCAGTTAAAGGAAAAAGGATTCAATCATTAATACACAGTAATCTCAGGCTACAATGAACTCAGATTTTGAGTTCATAACATCTAGGAAATCTCAGCAACAGTTTTCAGTTTTGTAAAAACAGTCCAACTCTATATCACCCCCATTCAAATCAATTCATAACCATTTCAACCCAAATTCGACACACAAGTAGATAACTAATAGGAGAACTAAGTTAGGGATTTAAACAGGCAAATAACTACATTTAAATTAATCAAAAAGGACGATAAAACTCAAAATGAAAACTGGAAACTGAAATATAGTGTGTATCAGGTTTTTGGGGGAAAATTGGAAATTGATTCATAAATCAAACTAAATTGCCAAATCATTGGTTGGTAACCCTAATATAGGGTGTGCACGTGTCCAACATACTGTTCGTGTCCCACCACAGCCGGATACGGCGTGTCCAATTAATTAAACCACAAACAGTACACACAGACACATCAAACAGGCACTGCGTCGTGCACAGGTGCACGCGTGTCGTGCACCCGACACAGCCCAAACCAAAACTCGTGCTTGTGTCTGTGGGTTCGCCTAGTTTCCAGCTAGGTGTGTGTCACCCTGTTTTGGGTCGACGTGTCCCTGTGTCCAACATATAAGGCCGTGTCAGTGCACGAAAATAGACTATGCACAGTCAGTTCAAAATTAGTACATGACTGATAACTCCCTAACCCGTACACGAGACCCGATGAAACTTTGGGGGCATGATGTCAGTGCATGCCCCCTCGTGTCCACTAAGTTTCGTGTCAAACAAACCTGTGTCGTGTCCTGCAAAATCCCCGAGTAGCAGGGGATGCGCCTAGGCCACGCGTGCGTGTCCAAACACGTGTGCACGAGTGTCAAAGCGACACAACACAAACTTGATCCAGACTCAGTACACTAGAAACATGTAAGCGACACTAAAATATAATTTTCCATTCAAATAATTTCACAAAAACAAAACGAACTGCCCATTGGGGCATTTCGTCAAACACTTACACGCATCACTGATACATGTCTGATACGGACACATATAGGACACGAAAATCTACAAAACCTATTCCTACAGGACCAGGACACTTAGGGCTAGGCACTCATGCAATTAAAACCAAATTTTAATGGGTGGAATAGGAATTTACCTATGGTGTTCTCCAACACAAAAACTCCTTGAATGAGGATTCCCAAAAGCCACAAAACTCCCTCAAATTGGTAGAAAACTGAGATAAACAAATTCCAACAGCAAGAAAACATCAATTAGAACCTATTGCAATTTGTTTGGATTAAAAAAGAGTTAAAATGGATTTTCTAGGGATTTATGAAGTTGGAAAAATATCTCTTTCTAAACTTGCTCTTTCCTAAAGAGGCTAGCCCTAAATGGAGGAGAATATTTATAGGAGGAATTCCCAATGTAGGTGTGGTGGCTGGCCAAATAATGTTAGGGTTAGGGTTTGGCATTAGCTAATGGGCTTTGGGCTTCTATGGCTAAGTTATTAATAATGGGTTCAACCATAAGTCATGGCTTATGACTTAATATTCTAACTTGAGTCAAATAACTAAACCATAGGTCAACTCTAGTCTAACTAGGGTTGCATGTCCTAACTAAGTCCAAACTCAACTAGGGTTAGTTCCTAGGTTAGTTTACCATGGTCATTGCTAGTCAAAGTCAACCTAGTCAACCTTCATTCAACCAATTCCAAAATAAATTCTAAAAATTCCCATAAATTCAAATAAATTCTAATAAATTCAAATAACCCCAAAAATGACAAAAATACCCTCAAACTAGAAATGATAAATGAAATACCCTAATCACAAGTCATGATTTTAAATAGTTTAAAAAGATTAAAAATCACCAAGAATTATAATATGAATTAAATATAAATAAATAATTATTATAATTACAAAATTTTAAAATTACCCTCATCTGGAAAACTGGGTATTACAGGTGCCTCCTCAGGTACATCATGATTGTCCAGATCAAAACTAGGCCCCGCCGCATCAAAAACCATGTTCACCAACCCATCGTCGTAAGCAGCATGGTTGTGGACATCCACATAAGGCTCATACTCCAATGCTAAAGACACAAGTTCTCCGTGCGTGCTCCACAGATAGTAATTCAGCGTGAAACCCTTCGAGTATAAATGATATGTGACTTCCACTTCTGGATGATATTTCAAGTTACGACATCTCACATATGGATACTTAATTTTGGTAATGTCCATGTACTGAGGATATGCCTTGGCAAACTGCAGGAACTGCTGTACACCCTCTATGAATTCATCTCGCACACCGCACATGTCATCAGGATGACGTTTGTACATCCACGAACGATGACTTAGGTAGTAATTCTGATCCATATCCATTTTTAGATACTTCTGTAAGATAGATACATGCACATCGTTCAAAGGCTTGTAAAAGTAATTGAATTAATCATGACATATCCTAAACATTGAAATAGAATCCCAAGTAATCATGATAAAACAAGTGGTATCGATGTTGAAATCGGTATTAGACCATTCCTATGAGTATTGATAACAAAATCGGCATGACACCATTCCTATGAGTATCGATGTTGAAATCGGTAGTATCGACTATTCCTATGAGTATCGATATCGAAATCGGTATCACACCATTCCTATGAGTATCTATATTGAAATCGGTATTAGACCATTCCTATGAGTATCGAAAACAAAATCGGCATGACACCATTCCTATGAGTATCGATGTTAAAATCGGTAATATCGACCATTCCTATGAGTATCGATATCGAAATCGGTATCAGACCATTCATATGAGTATCGATATCGAAACCTGTAACATATCATTCCTATGAGTATCGATATCGAAATCGGTAATATCGACCATTCCTATGAAGTATATATTAGATTAATAGTCCAAGTCTAATGTATCGTGTCCAAGTCCAATGTGCTCGTGTCCAAGTCCAATGTATCGTGTTCGATACCAATATATAATGTGCTCGTGTCCAAGTCAAATGTATCGTGTCTATACGTGTCTAACACCAAAATCTAAATTCATATTGCCCCTCCCCCTCCCAAATCACAAATAAAAAAACTTAAATAAAATAGCAATGTAGGATAGGGTTTACCTTCGACGGATGATCGAGAAGGGTCTGACCAGAGGGGGCATCAAGTCGGAGGAAGGGGGACTAGGCGACGGCGAAGGAGGAGGGGACTAGGCGACAGAGGAGGGGGTCGGCGGGGTTTGCGGAGACAGAAGAGGGGTCGGGCTCGGCGGTCACCAGAGGAGGGGTTTTGCGGGGTTGTCGTAGACGGAGGAGGGGGTCGGCGGTGTTCTCGGAGACAGAGGAGGGGGTCGGGGGTCGACGGTCACCGGAGGAGGGGGACGGGGGTCGACGGTCACCGGAGGAGGGAGTGAGGGGTCCGGTTGGGGAAAGGGAATGGTTTGAATTTGGGTTCAAATTTTGAGAATGAAAAAGAACTCGCTCGGCTGACCTAAATGAAATTTCTTAGCGACGTCCAATAAAGACGTCGCTAAGCGTCGCTAGATCAAAAAAAACTTAGCGACGTAAAGATAAATCGTCGGTAAACGCCGCTAATCAGCGACGTTTACCGAATTATCAACAACGTTATTTTTTTAACTTAAAAGACGTCGCTGATCATCGCTAACAGTGACCCGACGTTTCTTTTATGCGTCGCTAAATTCCTTTATTTTAGTGACATTTTCCTTAGGTGTCGCTAATTTTGTCGGTAATATGACTTATTTTGGTAGTGATTTGAGTGCCTACAATAATAAAATATAAAACATTTATAAATCAAAATGTAAGGCCTAGATACGTTGATGTATTCTAGAACCTAGGGAACTGGGTTCAGTACCTTGGATCCAGAACTAGATACTAGTTGCAAGTAGACCTTAATAAATCTTAAGTCTATAAAGTATTTATCACTTCAGGTTAGCTGTAGAGGCCGGTTCCCAGCAAGCGGTAGTCCGAAGACTAGTATACCGTGCGCTTCAGGCTATTTACACCTGTATGACAGAAGGACCCTTTCGGCTTGTACCCAAAATAATCTCTACTTTTAAGAACTTGGATTTAAAGGAATATATGCAGTATCATCGAACAACATCGAAATCCAGAATCCCTAAATATAAAAGAAGTAAATACCCAAAGAATGGTTTATCAAGATTTTAAAAAAATTATCACAAGATCAAAATACATGCATAAATGAGCTTTATCAGACAAAGATGTAATTGATTCATAAGAAGTTAATCAAAATAAAATATGAGAATCAATAGTGAATATATTATGCAAGCACAAGGTTAACATAAAAGTATATGTATATATTTTCAAGTAAATAGAAGACTTGTGCTAAATATACATACTCACAAAATACCGATCAAAGTTAATATGACATGTTAAAGACAAATCCATAAGAAGTGACCATAAAAAAAATTAAACACGAAGAGTCAAAAACATATTAACCAAAAAGAAATTAAGCTCCTATGGACTAGAGTGGTATGCATGCTTCAAGAATAAAGACTAAAAGAAAAAGAAAAAAAACATACATAGACAAATGTGTCGCACTAATAGAAAGTAAAATATTATATAGTGTGAACTAATCATTTAAGCTAAACCACTAGTCATGCTAGGATTATATCTCACATTGATTTAAAATAATAAACAATTTAAAAGATATCAATGAATGCTAATAGCAAGACATAGTAAGAACATGCTAGATATTAAAAACTATTTAGGAGGCATGTTACTGAAGTGGTTCTAGTGACCACACTTGTATTAGTACAATTGCTTAGAAGATGACCTTTGTAGCTTTGCAATCACCAACACGTTCCATGGATCTATGGTTCAACATAAGCAGCTCCACCTAAAATATTAGGTGAAGACCTTGGTATCCAATACTTGGATCCACATTTGTTAGCTTTGGGAACCCATTTGCACAAGTTTATATCAACTAACTTTCAATCTGACAATGATTAGAAACGTGTCCATTCATACCACAATAATGACAGAAAGTATTAATATTAGTGCTATGTGCAGCAGTATGAGAATGTGCAGTGGTGTGATATGATGTACGTGGATACTTGTAATAGAAAGCATGGTTGCGTGAAGCTTTAGCTTTGCTTGCTTCCTTTGTAAAAGATCTATTGTGTATGACTTTGTGAGGTGTTATGTGTATTGTATTAGACTGAGTCATAGGTTGTACTACCTGTTTTTCTAGTCTAATCTCTAACTTTTTAGAGTTAACACAGATCTCATCATACTTAGCATTAAGAGCATCAATTCTATATGAAGCAATAGAATACTTTTTCTTTTCTGATTCTAATTCCTCCTTAAGTTTAGCATTTTCTTGAGTGCTTTTCTCAATACAATCAAGTGCCTCATGCAATCTAAACTCAAGTGTGGAAATCTTAGTATAATTATTAGAAGGAAAAGTATTTCAAGCATCATTCAATAAGCAAGTAAGCTTTTCATTCTCATGCTTATAGGATAGCATATCCTTTCTAGCTTGCTTATACTTATCTAATACTTTCTTGTGTTCTTTCAATAGATCACTGAAAGCATCAGATAACTCATCATGAGAAAATTCACTCTTTTAATAAAAAGAATTATTTTGTACCTCGTTAGATAATGTCATTGAGCATAAATTTGTAGCTTGATGAGGTCTCTCTTCTTCTTCAGAATCTCTTGCTTCGCTTTCATACCATATGTTCATGCTAGTGTACTTGTGACACGATGATCTTCCTTCATTTGATCGTTCGTAGTGACTCTCTTTTCTAGCAGTAGTACAATCTTCTTGGATGTGGCATATCTTCTTGCAATTGTCACATACAAGCTCTTCTTCATATAAGGGATTGTGTTGTACCTTAAATCTCAATTCCATCATGCACAAATTTGCATTATTATGAAGATTATCCTTCTTTCTGGATTTGCTAGCTTTGCTTTCATACCTGCACTCATAAGTAGCTTTAAAAACTTTCTAAATTTTATGAGATGTTGTGCAAGTATTAATAAGATTGAATACATTTATGTCTACAGCACAATAAAATATATGCATACCTTTTGCATCAAGGCTAGCTAACTTCTTCTCTTCCTCTATGTAAGTATAATAAGGCTTGTTGATTATAGAGGATGTGAGAATAGAAATGATAGCAGGCTTTTTGTAGCCATTAACAACAATTGACCATAAGTCAAAATCTAGAGACTTCAGGTAGAAGCTCATCCGTGTCTTGCAATAACTATAATTTGTTCCATCAAATAGTAGGAGTCTATTTGAGGATTGATCTTCAGTTGTGAAGTACACACTTGCCATATGTGATATAGTGATCTATGTAATAGCAGTTATATAATAACAATATTACCTCAATTTACCTGTATAACCCGTTCTGGTAATGAGGATCTGCTCCAAGGATGTTAAGCCAAATAATAGAGTCCTTATTCAGATACTAATTGAAGGCAAAATTGGTATGAGCAATAATACCTCTATAAGGAGCACCTACAATAATATTTCTATAAGAAGAACCTGCAATAAGATCTCTGTAAGGAACACCTGCTCTGATACCAATTGTAGGATATAAAGCACTATATTCTAGAGGGGGGTGAATAAAGTAGGCAGTGAAAAATTAGCTATTTAAAAATCGTTAGAAACAAGATCACAGAATATATATATATTTATATATATATATATATATATATAATATATATATATATATATATATCACAGATAAGTAAATAAAAAGTAGAGAGCAGAGAGCAAACGCAAACACAAGGATGTATACTGGTTTTTCTCTTGTGAGGATTAGTCCAGTCGGAAGAACTCTAGCTTCCAGTTGAATCCACTATGGAAAATTACCACAAGTTTTCATCCGAAGTTCTTGCAACTTCTAAAATACGAGCTTTGATCCGAAGTACTCGACCAACTTCAATTGTGAAGTGTCTTTCTTCAATCAAGCCTATGATTACAATCACTCTGAAACTTCAAGACCATACCGTACTGGCAAATCGACTAGAGGATTGTAACTGGCTTGGGATTTGAAAATGAAAGCTTTAGAATACTTTGGAAGAAGTAATAGGCTTATAGAGAAGAGATATGAAAGTGAATTGGTGTGTTGAAATGGTAGAAATTCTTCTCTATTTATAGGTTTTCCAAAGGCAGAATTCTGACAGAATTTGGACAAAATTTGGGCAGAACTCATTGAGAAAATCTTGGGCGCATCCGTAACTGCAGGAGGACCAAGTTCAAAAATCCAACGTCCACTAACCGAACTCGGACCGAATTCTGATGGAGGTCTGTTAGGGTTTTTGCAAATTCAGGTTTTGTGTCACGACCCGCACCCTAGAGTAAGGGCACGAGAGCGTAACAACGCCCAGCCTATGCTGCAGTGTCGGCGGTAGAACGCTATTCTAGGTCATGAACTATAACTAATATAATATGAATACTCTCCATAAGGAGGCCAACACAGAGGTACAACTCAATCACAATCTAGAGATAGAATATGGCACGATAAAATAGATAAGAGAATCCTCAACTGAGGTACAGCAGAAAGAAATAACAAAGTCCCAACATCTCTGTCACGCCCCAGAACCAGAATACTGGAGAGCGGGGGCAGACATAGCCAGCTACGCAATCCCAAAGTACGTTAATACTCTGAAATCACGTATAAGCTGTCAAGACATGGGGGTTACTCTACATGCCATCAGTCAATCCTATGGTTTAACAATCCTAGGTATCTCAATCACAGGCAATTATACAAGAGCAAGAGTACGATCATCATACATACAATAGTAAGGCGTCCCGAACCATATATACATGACTGATCATGAAGCCAGTACCACAGAACTGATGACTAGCTAGAATATTAGTCGTACATAATAAGGACTAGCTATAGTCTAGAATACACATATCATGTTTATGCCCGTAGGCTACAATATCAAGGAAAACACCAAAACACGGGCTAAACACGTGCTCGGGGCTAAACGTTACAAGAAGAGAATTTACATATCAGTGGGAGAATGAAGAAGAGCCCACTGAGGCACTCTGGTGCTCCGGCTGGTCACCGTCGAGTGAATGGTACGGTAGATCCTTCGGGCTCTTCTATCAGAATCTGGCCATGCAAAACCAGTGGGGTCAGACCCCAAATAGCAAGTACCACAAAGGAGGCCGAACAATATACTTAAAACCAGCAATCATAGACAAACAACAGGAAAAGAAAGTAATAAGTAAAGGAGGATCGAGATTCGTGCAGTACCAATGCACTTAACCCGAACATAAGAAGGCAGTAAGTAAAGCATTTAGTAAACACAAGTAAAAGTAGACTTGTTAAGCAAAAGATCTTTTAAGAGTTATGCAAAGCAAGTCGTCATATGAACAGGTGAGATAAAGTAACTAGAGAACATATTAAATAACTAGAGCTAGGCAATATACGAAGAGATGACGAAAGTACTATTCCGGAAGCCAGGTTACAACCCTTAAACCAAACAAGGACCGAGGTTGTAACCCTTCGCCTGAACAGAACTTGGTCTCTGATCATTTATTGCTAAAGGTGACAATCATTAAGTGATACTCAGAGAGTGACAAACAGGGAGTGACAATACAGAGTACAATACATTAGAGTGACAATCATTGTAATCATTATCCTGGAAACAATTAGGAACTGGATCTAAACAAGACTTAGACTGGGAAGGTGATATACGATGAGATAACCATGGGACTATTCAGATAACCAGGTTACAACCCGTAAACCAAACAACGACCGGGGTTGTAACCCTTCGTCTGAACAGAACTTGGTTTCTCCTACCATTTATCGGCAAGATAAAGTAAGAAATCAGGACATGTAACAACCAAGTACAAGATCAAGACAAGACTAGACTGATCGAACTTCATCCAACATTCACGGCCAAGCAATAAGTACGGCTTGATACTTTAACTAACTAGGGTTATCACAGGCCTAATTACTAGCAAGATGCAGTGAGATTATTCCACAGCCACAAGCCCTGCAGACCATCCAGGTTATCCAGGCGAATATTAGTACAATAAGGGTGCAACACATGACAGTGTGCTGGAAGTGTGCCCTACTCGTCGGCAGGCTACAAATCCACAAGCGCGCCCAGGTAACGGGATTGCCTGTAGCTGGAAAATCTCTTCATGACTACTGGATTATTCTAGTTGTTAACCTTAGTCGATTTCAGTGGGTACCCCTGACCGTGGTACTCAGAGGTCCCCGTCCTAGATGTGATGCAAGACAAGACGGGTTCATTTGTACAAGCACAATCGTCCACGGTGTCCAAGTTATTCAATCTTGTCAAGTCGTGTTAGCCGTCGTAACAGCATTCGAGATATATCATGTCAGGTTTATCATGTCAAGAGTGCGCCACGGCGGGCCACTATCAAGAATTATCATGTCAAGTTTATCATGTCAAGAGTGCGCCACGGCGGGCCACTATCAAGAATTATCATGTCAAGTTATCATGTCAAATTTGTCAGGTCAAGTTATCATGTCAGGAGTGCACCACGGCGGGTCACTATCAAGTCATTCTTATTTATCATTTCAAGTTATCAGGTCAAGATATCATGTCAAGTTCATGGTCAAGAGTGCACCACCACGGGTCACTGTCGTGTCAAGTAATTTCATTTATTTAAGAAATAACAAGCTATTAAGTGGGTCGTCGCAATATAGGCCAAGAATAGAAATGTACAGTACAATCAGGAGCTCCATATTAAAAGAAAGAAACTTGCACAGTTAATTAATATTATACATATATACTCTTGAAGCCAAGGAAAAACTCTACAACTTTTATGTTGGGAGTTGGAAGAAATTCGAGCCATAATTCAGTCATTTAGAACATATAACAGTTAGAAATAGTCAAAATATGCATTATGCGGCCTATTCTGCGACATGCATGCAACCGCGACACCATATGCAGCTCAACTGCGACATGATATGCGCCTACTGCGACATGATATGCGCCTCATGCGGCTCAACTACGACTTGGTATGCACCTACTGCGACATGCGCCTCATGTGGCTCAACTGCGACATGATATGCGCCTACTGCGACATGCGCCTCATGTGGCTCAACTGCGACATGATATGCGTCTACTGCGACATGATATGCACCTACTGCGACATGCGCCTCATTGCAACATGCGCCTTCTGTGACATGATATGCGGCTACCGCGACATGCGCTTCATTGCAACATGCGCCTTCTGCGACATGATATGCGGCTACCGCGACATGCGCTTCATTGCAACATGCGCCTTCTGCGACATGTGCCTTCTGCGACATGATATGCGGCTACCGCAACATGCGCTTCATTGCAACATGCGCCTTCTGCGACATGCGCCTTCTGCGACATGATATGCGGCTACCGCGACATGCGCTTCATTGCAACATGCGCCTTCTGCGACATGCACCTTCTGCGACATGATATGCGGCTACCGCGACATGCGCTTCATTGCAACATGCGCCTTCTACGACATGCGCCTTCTGCGACATGCTGATTATGCTGCAGATGAACCTAGAAATGACCAGAAATTGCTTTGGCCATAACTTCCTCATCCGAAGCCGAAATCAAGTGAAACAAAAGCCAAAACTGCATGAAATTGAATTCTCTACAACATGGAACTATTAGTTTTCGTAAACAAGTAAGTTTGGTAGATCAAAACCCAAGAAAACTGAAAATAATATAAACTTAGATCTACAAGAATCTACCCGGTAAAATCAAAAACTCCAAGTTCTAAACATGCTTAGAATCATGCAAGGAAGAAGATAGAATAATCAAAAGTAAATTTGTTCAAGGTTCGGCAAGGTGTACTTGCCTCTCCTCCTTGGTGAAGAAGGAAAGAAGAAGAAGAAGATGAAGATGGAAAATGAAATGAATAATGGAGGAGAGAGAGTGGTAGGTGGCTTATATAACAAGCCCAAGCAATCTCCACCATTCATTCCTCTCCACTCAATCTAAACCATACACCTCTCTCATAAGAAACCAACTAAACCAACCAAGTCCAAGCCAAACCAAACCATGTTAAACCAAACCAATAAAACCAAGTCAAATCAAATTAAAACCAAGTCATGATTCATACCAAAATAAATGAAACAAGCCAGTATACGGGTCACCCGACAATTGTCAGAAATCCGTACAATGACAATTCAGCAACTTTAAATATTCTCAAAATTCAGGAAATACGAAATACAGCTCAAATAAATATGTATCCGTATAAAATACTGATACAGTAAGGCGGGCCTCACAACTCTCCACCCCTTAGAAAAATTTCGACCTCGGAATTTCCTGAGGCTAGTCGAGCAAGATAACAAAACAAAAGCTCCAGGAACTCAACAATCTCAATAAATCAAGCACGGCATATAAGTAAAGTAAAACAATCAGTAATGTAATTAAATACGTAAGCGGTAGATAAATGCACAAGAACAAATACAATCATGATCAAGAAGGACTGGAGGCATATGGATCAATATGTCTCCTGAGACAGTTGTGTAGAACCAACGTCCTTGCTGGCCTAAGCTGACTCCAAAAAATGGATAAAAGTCAAGCCTCAAGGTAAGTCGGTACCAATGACTTAGTTCAAGACGTGACTCTACCCGGGACGTATCATCGTAGTTGAAACAGATACATGAACTTTATCACCTGTCTCAAGATACGAAGACAGAAACGACTGGCTGATCGGAATGTACTGACATCTCTGCCTGCATGCTGAGACTGATCCTCCATAACTGGCCTGGCTGAAAAATGCTGAGCTGCCCTCGGCAAAACACGAACAAGATAATCAGAAGGATCAAGAACAGTGCCCTTGAAAGTTGAAGGACACAAGATCAAATCATGGGAACAGGAATGACCAACGATCAAAACAGATATCAAGTCAAGTATCAGAGATAGAGAATAATCCGAAGGAGATCAATAAAGATAATCGTGATTGAGATATCTAAACATGGTAACCCCCACAAATCTGAAATTCGAGACCTGCGTGGGCCACCACTAAAACCATGTCACGCCCCAGAACCAGAATACTGGAGAGCGGGGGCAGACATAGCCAGCTACGCAATCCCAAAGTACGTTAATACTCTGAAATCACGTATAAGCTGTCAAGACATGGGGGTTACTCTACATGCCATCAGTCAATCCTATGGTTTAACAATCCTAGGTATCTCAATCACAGGCAATTATACAAGAGCAAGAGTACGATCATCATACATACAATAGTAAGGCGTCCCGAACCATATATACATGACTGATCATGAAGCCAGTACCACAGAACTGATGACTAGCTAGAATATTAGTCGTACATAATAAGGACTAGCTATAGTCTAGAATACACATATCATGTTTATGCCCGTAGGCTACAATATCAAGGAAAACACCAAAACACGGGCTAAACACGTGCTCGGGGCTAAACGTTACAAGAAGAGAATTTACATATCAGTGGGAGAATGAAGAAGAGCCCACTGAGGCACTCTGGTGCTCCGGCTGGTCACCGTCGAGTGAATGGTACGGTAGATCCTTCGGGCTCTTCTATCAGAACTTGGCCATGCAAAACCAGTGGGGTCAGACCCCAAATAGCAAGTACCACAAAGGAGGCCGAACAATATACTTAAAACCAGCAATCATAGACAAACAACAGGAAAAGAAAGTAATAAGTAAAGGAGGATCGAGATTCGTGCAGTACCAATGCACTTAACCCGAACATAAGAAGGCAGTAAGTAAAGCATTTAGTAAACACAAGTAAAAGTAGACTTGTTAAGCAAAAGATCTTTTAAGAGTTATGCAAAGCAAGTCGTCATATGAACAGGTGAGATAAAGTAACTAGAGAACATATTAAATAACTAGAGCTAGGCAATATACGAAGAGATGACGAAAGTACTATTCCGGAAGCCAGGTTACAACCCTTAAACCAAACAAGGACCGAGGTTGTAACCCTTCGCCTGAACAGAACTTGGTCTCTGATCATTTATTGCTAAAGGTGATAATCATTAAGTGATACTCAGAGAGTGACAAACAGGGAGTGACAATACAGAGTACAATACATTAGAGTGACATTCATTGCAATCATTATCCTGGAAACAATTAGGAACTGGATCTAAACAAGACTTAGACTGGGAAGGTGATATACGATGAGATAACCATGGGACTATTCAGATAACCAGGTTACAACCCGTAAACCAAACAAGGACCGGGGTTGTAACCCTTCGTCTGAACAGAACTTGGTTTCTCCCACCATTTATCGGCAAGATAAAGTAAGAAATCAGGACATGTAACAACCAAGTACAATATCAAGACAAGACTAGACTGATCGAACTTCATCCAACATTCACGGCCAAGCAATAAGTACGGCTTGATACTTTAACTAACTAGGGTTATCACAGGCCTAATTACTAGCAAGATGCAGTGAGATTATTCCACAGCCACAAGCCCTGCAGACCATCCAGGTTATCCAGGCGAATATTAGTACAATAAGGGTGCAACACATGACAGTGTGCTGGAAGTGTGCCCTACTCGTCGGCAGGCTACAAATCCACAAGCGCGCCCAGGTAACGGGATTGCCTGTAGCTGGGAAATCTCTTCATGACTACTGGATTATTCTAGTTGTTAACCTTAGTCGATTTCAGTGGGTACCCCTGACCGTGGTACTCAGAGGTCCCCGTCCTAGACGTGATGCAAGACAAGACGGGTTCATTTGTACAAGCATAATCGTCCACGGTGTCCAAGTTATTCAATCTTGTCAAGTCGTGTTAGCCGTCGTAACAGCATTCGAGATATATCATGTCAGGTTTATCATGTCAAGAGTGCGCCACGGCGGGCCACTATCAAGAATTATCATGTCAAGTTTATCATGTCAAGAGTGCGCCACGGCGGGCCACTATCAAGAATTATCATGTCAAGTTATCATGTCAAATTTGTCAGGTCAAGTTATCATGTCAGGAGTACACCACGGCAGGTCACTATCAAGTCATTCTTATTTATCATTTCAAGTTATCAGGTCAAGATATCATGTCAAGTTCATGGTCAAGAGTGCACCACCACGGGTCACTGTCGTGTCAAGTAATTTCATTTATTTAAGAAATAACAAGCTATTAAGTGGGTCGTCGCAATATAGGCCAAGAATAGAAATGTACAGTACAATCAGGAGCTCCATATTAAAAGAAAGAAACTTGCACAGTTAATTAATATTATACATATATACTCTTGAAGCCAAGGAAAAACTCTACAACTTTTATGTTGGGAGTTGGAAGAAATTCGAGCCATAATTCAGTCATTTAGAACATATAACAGTTAGAAATAGTCAAAATATACATTATGCGGCCTATTCTGCGACATGCATGCAACCGCGACACCATATGCAGCTCAACTGCGACATGATATGCGCCTACTGTGACATGATATGCGCCTCATGCGGCTCAACTACGACATGGTATGCGCCTACTGCGACATGCGCCTCATGTGGCTCAACTGCGACATGATATGCGCCTACTGCGACATGCGCCTCATGTGGCTCAACTGCGACATGATATGCGCCTACTGCGACATGATATGCGCCTACTGCGACATGCGTCTCATTGCAACATGCGTCTTCTGCGACATGATATGCGGCTACCGCGACATGCGCTTCATTGCAACATGCGCCTTCTGCGACATGTGCCTTCTGCGACATGATATGCGGCTACCGCGACATGCGCTTCATTGCAACATGCGCCTTCTGCGACATGATATGCGGCTACTGCGACATGCGCTTCATTGCAACATGCGCCTTCTGCGACATGCGCCTTCTGCGACATGATATGCGGCTACCGCGACATGCGCTTCATTGCAACATGCGCCTTCTGCGACATGCGCCTTCTGCGACATGATATACGGCTACCGCGACATGCGCTTCATTGCAACATGCGCCTTCTGCGACATGCGCCTTCTGCGACATGCTGATTATGCTGCAGATGAACCTAGAAATGACCAGAAATTGTTTTGGCCATAACTTCCTCATCCGAAGCCGAAATCAAGTGAAACAAAAGCCAAAACTGCATGAAATTGAATTCTCTACAACATGGAACTATTAGTTTTCGTAAACAAGTAAGTTTGGTAGATCAAAACCCAAGAAAACTAAAAATAATATAAACTTAGATCTACAAGAATCTACCCGGTAAAATCAAAAACTCCAAGTTCTAAACATGCTTAGAATCATGCAAGGAAGAAGATGGAACAATCAAAAGTAAATTTGTTCAAGGTTCGGCAAGGTGTACTTGCCTCTCCTCCTTGGTGAAGAAGGAAAGAAGAAGAAGAAGATGAAGATGGAAAATGAAATGAATAATGGAGGAGAGAGAGTGGTAGGTGGCTTATATAACAAGCCCAAGCAATCTCCACCATTCATTCCTCTCCACTCAATCTAAACCATACACCTCTCTCATAAGAAACCAACTAAACCAACAAAGTCCAAGCCAAACCAAACCATGTTAAACCAAACCAATAAAACCAAGTCAAATCAAATTAAAACCAAGTCATGATTCATACCAAAATAAATGAAACAAGCCAGTATACGGGTCACCCGACAATTGTCAGAAATCCGTACAATGACAATTCAGCAACTTTAAATAATCTCAAAATTCAGGAAATACGAAATACAGCTCAAATAAATATGTATCCGTATAAAATACTGATACAGTGAGGCGGGCCTCACAATCTCTAAAATATACAACTCTGGAAAATAAAGGCAACAGCTAAACATGAAAAGAAGAACAGTCTAAGCTATCTACACTATACAAGGTATCATCCTGAGCAGCTGCCTGAACCTCCCCAGGGGTCCAGGTCACGAGTGTCAACTAAGCAAGCTCCAAGTAAGGGGGTGCAGGGTTCCTCGTCATCCTCTGTAAAATTTTCAACAGGTCCAGTCAGGACAGGAACGAGTACAACTCATCAAGAATTCCCAAGTAAATGACAGAGAACTATACAGCAGTTATAGACAGTTATATTGATAAAAATGGCAGTTTATATTCAGGTGATGGTAAGAAAGAGAGATAAAGTGCAAGGAAAGTAAATATTAAACAAGAGAAGGATCATAGCAATGAAGACTGTAAAAATAGAACTAGCTGAACCAGGGTAATATGATATAAAGTCCAGACAGAAAATGTAAACCAGTGTAAAACCTATATAAATCCAGTACGGGATGAATCTAATATAAGATGAATCCAGTAAGGGACGATTCCAGTTATAGTGATCAACGATTCCAGGGTGAGTCCAGCCTATACTCTAGCAGTGTGTTTTAAAATACCGAGTTCGACATGTAAACGGCTGTAGGTAATACGGCACATCACACACCTGGCCAGGTGTGAGATGGCTATCACTCCAGTAGATTCCAGTTGAGAGATTCCAGATTGGGGTATGTCTACATGTCTTACTCTAGTATTTCCCCTCCCAGCAAGTGAATCCAGAATTCTGACACAATGATTCAAGATGAGTCCAGCCAAAATATAATGATACCAGTAAATGATTCCAGTAAATGATTCCAGTTAAATGATTCCAGTAGGTGATTCCAGTAATAGAGATGATACCAGTAATAGAGGCCAGAAAATAAAAGTATGTCGTATACATGAATCCAGAATATCCACACGTGTTGTAACAGAGAATCGCATACAACTAACTAGAACTGAAGTACAGTAATTGATAAGTAAATGAGAGAACTATCAGAGAATGTACTCGCCTGATACTCTGAAAAGAGTAGTATAATGTCAGATGTCTGCACCGGAGTCACAGTGTCCTAAATAGAACAATACAGGTTATAATATGTTTAAAACAAGGCAAATGATGGTTATGATGCAATCTACATGATTTCTAGGTCAATCTAGGTCAAAGTCAACTCTAAGTCAAACCTGGTCAACTGTCTAGGTCAAACTAGGTCCAAGTCAAACTTGGTCAATTCTGGGTCGACCCAAGTCAACTACAATAGTCAAATTAGGTCAATATTAGTCTAGTTAAGTCTCACTAGGCCTACCCAGCCTATTCTAGCAAGCACACTCAATTTCTAGGCTATACAAGCCAACCACACTCCTACACTGGCATTCAAGCCAGAAACACAGGTTGATGAGCCATAGGCTATATGCCTAGGCTAATCCCATAGGGATACACCCAAGTGCAATGTGCCATGCATATAGGCTATAGGCCATATAGGCTATATCACACATATTGTATATACATTACATTAATATAATATCACACACATTTACTACATTATTATCAAGTATATAGATATATATACATACATAGAGTGATATAGAAAGAGAGGGGTAATGGCAAGGTTGAATGTGTGTGCAAATAGGAATTAGATGACAATGAGCTTACAAGGTACCTTGTGAGTGGTAGTGTGCCTAAAGTGTCAAGGGGTGTGAGTGTTAAGAGAGCATGTGTGTGTAATATGGTATGTGTGAGAGTGTGTGTTAAACATCCTGAAGACAGTAGAATACAATAGGAAAAAATCAGTGGATTCATGTGTGCTCATGTGTGTAAACCTGAAGAGAAAAATAGTGTATTTTAAACTGTCTAAACTCAGGATTTACAAATACATAATAGAGAGAGTGAATATCAGGGAATGTGGCCAGGACAGTTCATGATATCAAACAGCAGTTAACTCATGACATTAAACCCCAGGGTCAACTTCCTAACCAAACTCAGATTTAACATCTCAGTTTGGTGTGGGGGATATGAACCATTCTCAGGAATTGAGATCAAGTCTCAGGCATTTCAGAAATTAGTGAATGTGTGCATCTATTGTGTGTGTATACATGTGTGGAGGGTATGACAGATGTGTGTTATAGAGCAATGTGTGAAAACAGTGTGTCAAATAGGATGTGTGTGTGTGAATATACATTGAGTGTGTGTGATATTGTGTGTACAGTTCATGAGTGTGTGTGTGTGCACTGAATAGTGTGACAGTTTAAATATACCCATTAAAGCACCAAATCCCATTTCCTCTACTCAACATAAACCCCCATATCCCAACCTAACATTTCAGTTTGTGTGTGATGACAGTTAGAATGTGTGTGAGTTAACATGGTGGCATGAAAACAAGTTTGTGTGTGTGTGTATATATGACAGTCAAGTGTCTCAGTGTAAAAT
Organism: Iris pallida; assembly: GCA_029216955.1. NCBI lineage: Eukaryota > Viridiplantae > Streptophyta > Magnoliopsida > Asparagales > Iridaceae > Iris > Iris pallida. Next base: position 255,364 of record JANAVB010021515.1, read on the forward strand.
AGGAATCAGCTTTAAACAGGGGTATGTGTATATGGGATACACTAGCTAGCTAATAGGGTGTGTGTAGAGTGAGGGTGAGGAACAAACAGTGACAGCCCCAAACAAATCTCAAATTTCAATTATTGAATCTAAACAGTCCAACCAAATCCAGTTTTCAGTTCATTCTTGCATTCTCAGTTTTAAGACAGTTCAAAACAGCCCCCCTCATCTCAGTTAACAGTGTACAGTCCCATACTCCCCTTCAAATCAGTCCAGATCATACATAGGAAATCCCCCCTCTTAATCAGTTAACAGAGATACTAATCTCAGTAAAACAAACCCAAATTTAAACCCAGATTTACATATGTTAATCATACAGTTCAAATAACTCATGTCAACTCATAAAAATCAAGTAAACAGTCCCTAAAAGAAATCTCAGATTTCTGGATCCAAACCACACCAATTTGACCCCAAAATTAACATACAATTAGGTAACATGTAGGTGAACAAGTTAGGGATTAAAACCATGAATTTAACAGTGGCTAGTGGGTTAAAATGACTGCACAAAATCGGATTAAAAATCTGGGAGAAAGAATCAGAAATTAACTGATACAAAGCATAACAGAAAATAGGGAAACATGAGAATGATCAATGAATTTGAATTAAAATAGCAAAACAAGGGTTGGTAAAGTTAGGACACATTGCAATAGTGCTATGTGATGTGTTTGTGTCCACAAAAGTGGACACAAACGTGTCCAATCACTTCTGAAACCAAAACAGTAAAACACAGTGCAAACAGTCCACTCCTCGTGCACGTGTTCACGTCGTTCGTGTGCACGACACGACACGACACATCCCACGTGGTTGTGTCCACGTGTCGACCTAGACTAGGGCTAGGGATAGGACACCCTGCCACGTGTCCACGTCGTGTGTACGCGACACAAGACACGCGTGTCAGTGCATATTTTCAGCAGAAAATTGCACAGTACGAGAACGGTGCACGTGTTCGTGCGTGTCCGACACGACACGTGGGGCCCTGAAACTTGGGGAGCCCCGTGTCATTGTCGGCCCCTTGCTGTGTGTCAAGTCCCAAGTGTCGGGGTGGCGTGTCCGTGTCGCAATCATGCCCGAGTGGCAGGGCACGCACAGTCCCCGTGCGCGCGTGTGCACGACCGCGTGTACACGTGCCCGACACGACTCGACACGACACCAAGAACACACAAGGACACCAGAAACCTATAAGCGAGGTCAAATACTATTTTTCTATTCAAACAATTTCCCAAAATTCACACAAAATGCCCATTGAGGCATTTCAACAAACACCTAAAACTAGACACTGATACGTGTCCAGTTTGGACACGAAAGGACACGAAATTTTGGGGATTCCTATTTCTACAGTTAGGTTAGGGCTAGGGCATCTGTCACGCCCCAGAACCAGAACACTGGAGAGCGGGAGCAGATATAGCCAGCTACGTATAATGAAATGGGATCCACTCCACTATACGGTCACGGCTGTCAAGATATATGAGGGTTTATCTACAAGCCATCAGTCTCCTATGGTCAATAACAAGCCTAGTGTCTCAATCATAAGCAAGTAAGTAAATGTTACAAGATGTAAGATCACCAAATATACAATAGTAAGGCGTCCCAAACATTACATATTCAGCTGATCATGAAGCTAGTCGTTACAAAATGTGATGACTAGCAAGAGTTTTAGTCATACATGATCAACCCTAGGTTGCCAATCATGTTACAGCCCGTAGGCAGACAGTAAGTAAAATATACACGAGCTAACACTTGTTCGGCGGCTAAACGTCTCAAAAGAATAAATTTACAATAGAGTGGGAGAGCTAAAAAAATAACCCACTCGTTGCCAGGATTCCTTCTAGTGGTCACCATGTGGCTGGAGATTCGGTAGATCCTCTGGAGCTGCTCTGGTATCTGGCCATACAAAACCAGCTGGGTCAGACCCAGAAAGAGCAAGTGCCACAAAGGAGGCTTCACTTAGGAACTAAAACCAGCAATTAGCACAAGAGTAAAAATATATAAAAGACAGTAATTAAGGAAAAACATGACAGGTGATATACGATGAGATAACCATAGGACTATTCAGATAACCAGGTTACAACCCGTAAACCAAACAAGGACCGGGGTTGTAACCCTTCGTCTGAACCGAACTTGGTTTCTCCCACCATTTATCGGCAAGATAAAATAAGGAAACAGGTCATGTGAAAATCTTGTACAGAATCAAGACAAGAATAGACTGGTAAACTTCATCCAACATTTTACGGCCAAGCAATAAGTACGGCTTGATACTTTAACTAACTAAGGTTACCACATGCCTAGTTACTAACAAGATACAGCAAGATTTTTCCACAGCCACAAGCCCTGCAGACCATCCAGGCTATCCAGACGCAATTAAAGTTGAATTCAAGTGGGTACATCGTCCAGGAAATGCATGCGCCCTTAGGTGACTTAGAGGGTGCAACACATGACAGTGTGCTGGAAATGTGCCCTACTCGACGGCAGGCTACAGATCCCAAGTGGGGCGCCCAGATAACGGGATTGCCTGTAGCTGGAAAATCTCTTCATGACTACTGGATTATTCTAGTGATTAGCCTTAGTCGATTTCAGTGGGTACCCCCTGACTGTGGTACTCAGGGGTCCCCGTCCTAGACATGATGCAGGACAAGATGGGTTCATTTGTACAAGCACAATCGTCCACGGTGTCCAAGTTACTCAGTCTTGTCATGTCGTGTTAGCCGTCGCAACAGCATTCAAGAAATATCATACCAGGTTTATCATGTTAAGAGTGCGCCACGGCGGGCCACTATCATGTCAGGTATATCATGTCAAGTTCACTGTCAAGTTATCATGTCAAGTTCATTGTCAAGTGTGCACCACTACGGGTCACTGCCAAGTCATTCTAATTTATCAAGGAGGGGAGAAACGGGCACAATTAAATAATAATAAATATAATATATATATATATATATATATATATATTCTTGAAGCCAAGGAGAAACTCTACAACTTTCATGTTGGGAGTGGAAAGAAATTCTAACCACAATTCAGGCAAATAAAACATTAAATAATCAAAGTGGACCCCATGCGGCCCAAAAGTGGAAGAACAAACATGCGGTCACAGAGAGTGGGAGGCCACCCATGCGGCTAGCCAAAGCTTATGCGGCTAGAAAAATAGCTGAAGGGTCCATGCGGCCAAGAGTAAATGCTAACAAGAAATATTCATGCAGTCAGAAAAGACAGAGAGTGGAAAGACAATAATTGCGAGCTTCCACTTAAACAAAGGAAAGGGGCACGTGGCCAAACAATGAAATGATGACTACCAGTAAAAGAGTGGCTCACGTGGCCAAAATATTAGATAGTGGGGGAAGGGAGCCTATACGGCTCACTTTAGATTCCATGCAAAATGCAACATGCAAATAATAATATTTAATGGCCAAAGGCCATGCGACTCTGCTTTAAACAATATTAATGCTATAAATGTCCATGCGGCTCACTCTCACATTTGCTTGCATGAAAGTACAAACAAATAATAAAGAAATAATGGCCACGCGGCTGGCATCTCCAGAATGCTTAATCCAAGAATTAAAGCTTTAAGACAAATGCTTTAACCAATCATTAAGGCAAAAAAATACTTTAACCAAACAATTAAAGCATATAAGACAAAACCTAAGGAAATTTCTTTAGGAATAACCCCCAGGCCCATGCGGCTAGCTTAGCTTTCATTAGGAAAATGCATGGAAACATGTATTATAAAAGAAAGGGCATTAAATGCTTTATTAAATGCATTGGAGGTGAATGCATAATTGCATGCGGCTGCGCTTGCATACTGCCTAATGCAATCAAATGCATAAAAGCATGCGGCTAGGCTTGGTACAATAGCATGCGGCTATGCTTCGATTCAAGCCTTATGCGGCTCTGCTTGGCATTTCAAGCCAAAATATGCACAGGTTAGTGCATTTGCATTAAGGCATAATTTGCCAAGTACGTGAATGCATTGGAAAACATTAAATGCTAGTTGTTGACATTCCAAGCAATATGACAAATGATGGGAAGCATTAAATGCTTGGAAGCATTTGTTATTAATGCTTGCTGAGTGAATGCTTTGTGAGAATGCTTTTGTTATAAAGCTTGTCCTGATGCATTTAATGCATTAGAAAAAATGATGCCTATGCGGCTGGAGTTGCTTGAATACAAATTTTAGTATGCCAATATAATCATATGCGGCTGAAGTGGAGTTCCCATGCAAGCAAGGTAGTAAAATCAAATCCATGTGGCTATGATAATTCAAATGGCCAGCAAGTTGCTTGCTAATGCTAAACTAATTAAGCATGCAACTAAAGTATGCATGCATGTATATGCAATTTCCTACGTAAGCAATGCATGCGGCCCATATATTTTTATGCGGCCAAGAATGTTAATGCCAGCAAGTACATGCGACTAGGAAAAATACTTGCCAAATGAAATAGTCATGCGGTCAAGTGCTGTTCTTCTCCTCCAATTTCCGAGAAGAAAAAACACCATGAAGCCATGCTTCCGAGCTCCATAATCCCATCATCCAGAGTCCAAATCCGAACTTCCATAGGTCAAAATGGGGCAGAATAAAATTCTCTACAACATGGAACCATCAAAACTTGGAAACAACAAGGTTAAACAGATCAAACCCAAGAAAATCCGAAAATACCACAAAACTAGATTTACAAGAATCTAACCATGGAAATAAAAAATGCTAAGTACTAAAGTGGGTTAGAAACACATGAGAGAGACAATGGAACAATAAAAAAATGGGGTTCCTCCATGAAGCAAGATGCACTTGCCTAAGCTTTCTCTCTCTCTCTCTCCTGGTAGGTGGAGAAGTAAATGGTGGGGAAGAAGAAAGTTAATGAGTAATAATGGAAGAGAGAGAGAGCAGGAGTAGGATATTTAATGAAGGTGGTGGTAGGTGGGAGTGGTTCTTCACATAAAACCAAACCAAGCCAAACCCACCAAACCGAACCAAACCAAGCCAATGCAATCCCATGATGAACCATGCTAATGCAACATACAAAAATAAAACCCAAGGCTAACTAATTATGACAAACCAAAAATATGTGCCCAAAATACGTACACGTATTTCCAATACGTAATACGAGATATGAGCATTACAACTCTACCCACCTTAAAAAAATTCTGTCCTCGGAATTTAATCAAGTGGCAAGAGCTTGCAATGACCAGCTATACTAAGCAATCCATCATGCAATCATGTATGTAAGCAAGAAAATCGAAGGCACGAGAAAGAGGGAAGATATCCCGCTAGAAACCTCTCTGCCGGTTCTGGATCTGAGCTTGGACCTGGGCATACTGCTGGGGTCTTTGTAGCTGGAAGGCTAGGGCCTGAGGCGGCAATGGCCTCGGAGGCTGGTACTGCTGCTGAAACACTTGGACCTGAGGCGGCAATGGCCTCGGCAATGGATACTGCTGCTGCTGCTGGACTGGGGCTGGTCCCCTTACCGAGGGACTAGTCTGGGCCGATGAGGAAGAACCTACTCTATTCGGACAGGACCCTATCTTGTGGTCCGGTGCTCCACAAGCCAAACATAATCGCTGAGCTCTGCGGCATTCCGAAACAACGTGTCCTGGCTTTCCACAATGAGTGCAGCCCATTGCGAAAGACTGCTTCTGCGTCTGTTGCTGAGGGGACGTGACCGACGTCACTGAGGCCACCTGCCTCGGAGTTCTAATTGTCAAGGCCCTGACTGCCGGGGCTGGTGCCGAAGACTGGGTCATCTGGCCGTGAGATCGCTTCTGACCTCCGGTCCTATCCACGATCCTGTGGAAGGTATACTCGTGCCTCCTAGCTACCCTCAACACTGCATCAAAAGTCTGATGCCCAAACTGTTCCACTGCCAACAAAATCTCGAGGTAGAGCCCTTGCTGGAACCGCTGGGCTATGTCAAACTCGGTCGCCACCAAGGTAGGAGCAAACCAACTGAGCCTCGAAAACTCGGCCGCATATCCGTCGACCGTTCTGCAACCTTGCTTCAGATTGGTGAACTTGGTCTGTAGATCGTACCGAGCCACCGCATCGAAGTACTTAGTCTGGAATCTCTTTCTGAATAGTGCCCATGGAATAGGGGCCACTAACCCCACGGCCTGTGTTGCCTACCAGCTACGGGCAAGATCCAATAACTGTAGACGCACCACGGCCACCTTCTCGTCCTCCGGGGTTCTGGCTGCCTCTAGAATGACTTCAGTATCCTGGAGCCATGCATCAGCAGCAGTAGCATCTTCGCTGCCGTTGAAGAATGGAGGGTTTAGATGCTTGAAACTGTTCGCTGTACGGTTCCCATGATCTCCACCTCTGTTTAGAGCATCTGCCACTGCCTGTTGCAAGACGTCTCCTCGGCGATCTTGGGAAGCCAACAATGATCTGATGAGACCCACCAAAGTGCCATTATCAGGCTCTGCAGGCTGGACTGGCTGAACTGGCGGCTCTCCTCCAGTAGGTACGACTCGGGAGGCTGCTCTTGAGTGCTGGGCCTGATCTTCTGGTTGCTGCTGGTCCACGGGAGGTGATCTACCTTGCTGATCGGCAGGTCCAGGTTCAATGCCGCTGAAGAAGACGACATGGGAACAATAAGGAAGGACCAGGACAGATCAACGATTACAAGCATGTGATCAGGATAAGAATTTCAAGAATCAAGAGGATATGAGCAGAGATCAAGGACGAGTACTGATTGAGACATGTATTCGGTAAACCCTCAAATATCTTGATTTACAAGACCTGCATGGGCCACCACTTAAACCATGTCACGCCCCAGAACCAGAATACTGGAGAGCGGGGGCAGACATAGCCAGCTACGTATAATGAAATGGGATCCACTCCACTATACGGTCACGGCTGTCTAGATATATGAGGGTTTATCTATAAGCCATCAGTCTCCTATGGTCAATAACAAGCCTAGTGTCTCAATCATAAGCAAGTAAGTAAATGTTATAAGATGTAAGATCACTAAATATACAATAGTAAGGCATCCCAAACATTACATATATCATGAAGCTAGTCGTTACAAAATATGATGACTAGCAAGAGTTTTAGTCATACATGATCAACCCTAGGTTGCCAATCATGTTACAGCCCGTAGGCAGACAGTAAGTAAAATATACACGAGCTAACACTTGCTCGGCGGCTAAACGCCTCAAAAGAATAAATTTACAATAGAGTGGGAGAGCCAAAAAAATAACCCACTCGTTGCCAGGATTCCTTCTAGTGGTCACCATGTGGCTGGAGATTCGGTAGATCCTCTGGAGCTGCTCTGGTATCTGGCCATACAAAACCAGCTGGGTCAGACCCAGAAAGAGCAAGTGCCACAAAGGAGGCTTCACTTAGGAACTAAAACCAGCAATTAGCACAAGAGTAAAAATATATAAAAGACAGTAATTAAGGAAAAACATGACAGGTGATATACGATGAGATAACCATAGGACTATTCAGATAACCAGGTTACAACCCGTAAACCAAACAAGGACCGGGGTTGTAACCCTTCGTCTGAACCGAACTTGGTTTCTCCCACCATTTATCGGCAAGATAAAATAAGGAAACAGGTCATGTGAAAATCTTGTACAGAATCAAGACAAGAATAGACTGGTAAACTTCATCCAACATTTTACGGCCAAGCAATAAGTACGGCTTGATACTTTAACTAACTAAGGTTACCACATGCCTAGTTACTAACAAGATACAGCGAGATTTTTCCATAGCCACAAGCCCTGCAGACCATCCAGGCTATCCAGACGCAATTAAAGTTGAATTCAAGTGGGTACATCGTCCAGGAAATGCATGCGCCCTTAGGTGACTTAGAGGGTGCAACACATGACAGTGTGTTGGAAATGTGCCCTACTTGACGGCAGGCTACAGATCCCAAGTGGGGCGCCCAGATAACGGGATTGCCTGTAGCTGGAAAATCTCTTCATGACTACTGGATTATTCTAGTGATTAGCCTTAGTCGATTTCAGTGGGTACCCCCTGACTGTGGTACTCAGGGGTCCCCGTCCTAGACATGATGCAGGACAAGATGGGTTCATTTGTACAAGCACAATCGTCCACGGTGTCCAAGTTACTCAGTCTTGTCATGTCGTGTTAGCCGTCGCAACAGCATTCAAGAAATATCATACCAGGTTTATCATGTTAAGAGTGCGCCACGGCGGGCCACTATCATGTCAGGTATATCATGTCAAGTTCACTGTCAAGTTATCATGTCAAGTTCATTGTCAAGTGTGCACCACTACGGGTCACTGCCAAGTCATTCTAATTTATCAAGGAGGGGAGAAACGGGCACAATTAAATAATAATAAATATAATATATATATATATTCTTGAAGCCAAGGAGAAACTCTACAACTTTCATGTTGGGAGTGGAAAGAAATTCTAACCACAATTCAGGCAAATAAAATATTAAACAATCAAAGTGGACCCCATGCGGCCCAAAAGTGGGAGAACAAACATGCGGTCACAGAGAGTGGGAGGCCACCCATGCGGCTAGCCAAAGCTTATGCGGCTAGAAAAATAGCGGAAGGGTCCATGCGGCCAAGAGTAAATGCTAACAAGAAATATTCATGCAGTCAGAAGAGACAGAGAGTGGAAAGACAATAATTGCGAGCTTCCACTTAAACAAAGGAAAGGGGCACGTGGCCAAACAATGAAATGATGACTACCAGTAAAAGAGTGGCTCACGTGGCCAAAATATTAGATAGTGGGGGAAGGGAGCCTATACGGCTCACTTTAGATTCCATGCAAAATGCAACATGCAAATAATAATATTTAATGGCCAAAGGCCATGCGACTCTGCTTTAAACAATATTAATGCTATAAATGTCCATGCGGCTCACTCTCACATTTGCTTGCATGAAAGTATAAACAAATAATAAAGAAATAATGGCCACGCGGCTGGCATCTCCAGAATGCTTAATCCAAGTATTAAAGCTTTAAGACAAATGCTTTAACCAATCATTAAGGCAAAAAAATACTTTAACCAAACAATTAAAGCATATAAGACAAAACCTAAGGAAATTTCTTTAGGAATAACCCCCAGGCCCATGCGGCTAGCTTAGCTTTCATTAGGAAAATGCATGGAAACATGTATTATAAAAGAAAGGGCATTAAATGCTTTATTAAATGCATTGGAGGTGAATACATAATTGCATGCGGCTGCGCTTGCATACTGCCTAATGCAATCAAATGCATAAAAGCATGCGGCTAGGCTTGGTACAATAGCATGCGATTATGCTTCGATTCAAGCCTTATGCGGCTCTGCTTGGCATTTCAAGCCAAAATATGCACAGGTTAGTGCATTTGCATTAAGGCATAATTTGCCAAGTACGTGAATGCATTGGAAAACATTAAATGCTAGTGGTTGACATTCCAAGCAATATGACAAATGATGGGAAGCATTAAATGCTTGGAAGCATTTGTTATTAATGCTTGCTGAGTGAATGCTTTGTGAGAATGCTTTTGTTATAAAGCTTGTCCTGATGCATTTAATGCATTAGGAAAAATGATGCCTATGCGGCTGGAGTTGCTTGAATACAAATTTTAGTATGCCAATATAATCATATGCGGCTGAAGTGGAGTTCCCATGCAAGCAAGGTAGTAAAATCAAATCCATGCGGCTATGATAATTCAAATGGCCAGCAAGTTGCTTGCTAATGCTAAACTAATTAAGCATGCAACTAAAGTATGCATGCATGTATATGCAATTTCCTACGTAAGCAATGCATGCGGCCCATATATTTTTATGCGGCCAAGAATGTTAATGCCAGCAAGTACATGCGGCTAGGAAAAATACTTGCCGTATGAAATAGTCATGCGGTCAAGTGCTGTTCTTCTCCTCCAATTTCTGAGAAGAAAAAACACCATGAAGCCATGCTTCCAAGCTCCATAATCCCATCATCCAGAGTCCAAATCCGAACTTCCATAGGTCAAAATGGGGCAGAATAAAATTCTCTACAACATGGAACCATCAAAACTTGGAAATAACAAGGTTAAACAGATCAAACCCAAGAAAATCCGAAAATACCACCAAACTAGATTTACAAGAATCTAACCATGGAAATGAAAAATGCTAAGTACTAAAGTGGGTTAGAAACACATGAGAGAGACAATGGAACAATAAAAAAATGGGGTTCCTCCATGAAGCAAGATGCACTTGTCTAAGCTTTCTCTCTCTCTCTCCTGGTAGGTGGAGAAGTAAATGGTGGGGAAGAAGAAAGTTAATGAGTAATAATGAAAGAGAGAGAGAGCGGGAGTAGGATATTTAATGAAGGTGGTGGTAGGTGGGAGTGGTTCTTCACATAAAACCAAACCAAGCCAAACCCACCAAACCGAACCAAACCAAGCCAATGCAATCCCATGATGAACCATGCTAATGCAACATACAAAAATAAAACCCAAGGCTAACTAATTATGACAAACCAAAAATATGTGCCCAAAATACGTACACGTATTTCCAATACGTAATACGAGATATGAGCATTACAACTCTACCCACCTTAAAAAAATTCTGTCCTCGGAATTTAATCAAGTGGCTAGAGCTTGCAATGACCAGCTATACTAAGCAATCCATCATGCAATCATGTATGTAAGCAAGAAAATCGAAGGCACGAGAAAGAGGGAAGATATCCCGCTAGAAACCTCTCTGCCGGTTCTGGATCTGAGCTTGGACCTGGGCATACTGCTGGGGTCTTTGTAGCTGGAAGGCTAGGGCCTGAGGCGGCAATGGCCTCGGAGGTTGGTACTGCTGCTGAAACACTTGGACCTGAGGCGGCAATAGCCTCGGCAATGGATACTGCTGCTGCTGCTAGACTGGGGCTGGTCCCCTTACCGAGGGACTAGTCTGGGCCGATGAGGAGGAACCTGCTCTATTCGGACAGGACCCTATCTTGTGGTCCGGTGCTCCACAAGCCAAACATAATCGCTGAGCTCTGCGGCATTCCGAAACAACGTGTCCTGGCTTTCCACAATGAGTGCAGCCCATTGCGAAAGACTGCTTCTGCTTCTGTTGCTGAGGGGACGTGACCGACGTTACTGAGGCCACCTGCCTCGGAGTTCCAATTGTCAAGGCCCTGACTGCCGGGGCTGGTGCCGAAGACTGGGTCATCTGGCCGTGAGATCGCTTCTGACCTCCGGTCCTATCCACGATCCTGTGGAAGGTATACTCGTGCCTCCTAGCTACCCTCAACACTGCATCAAAAGTCTGATGCCCAAACTGTTTCACTGCCAACAAAATCTCGAGGTGGAGCCCTTGCTGGAACCGCTGGGCTATGTCAAACTCGGTCGCCACCAAGGTGGGAGCAAACCAACTGAGCCTCGAAAACTCGGCCGCATATCCGTCGACCGTTCTGCAACCTTGCTTCAGATTGGTGAACTTGGTCTATAGATCGTACCGAGCCACCGCATCGAAGTACTTAGTCTGGAATCTCTTTCTGAATAGTGCCCATGGAATAGGGGCCACTAACCCTACGGCCTGTGTTGCCTACCAGCTACGGGCAAGATCCAATAACTATAGACGTACCACGGCCACCTTCTCGTCCTCCGGGGTTCTGGCTGCCTCTAGAATGACTTCAGTATCCTGGAGCCATGCATCAGCAGCAGTAGCATCTTCGCTGCCGTTGAAGAATGGAGGGTTTAGATGCTTGAAACTGTTCGCTGTACGGTTCCCATGATCTCCACCTCTGTTTAGAGCATCTGCCACTGCCTGTTGCAAGACGTCTCCTCGACGATCTTGGGAAGCCAACAATGATCTAATGAGACCCACCAAAGTGCCATCATCAGGCTCTGCAGGCTGGACTGGCTGAACTGGCGGCTCTCCTCCAGTAGGTACGACTCGGGAGGCTGCTCCTGAGTGCTGGGCCTGATCTTCTGGTTGCTGCTGGTCCACGGGAGGTGATCTACCTTGCTGATCGGCAGGTCCAGGTTCAATGCCGCTGAAGAAGACGACATGGGAACAATAAGGAAGGACCAGGACAGATCAACGATTACAAGCATGTGATCAGGATAAGAATTTCAAGAATCAAGAGGATATGAGCAGAGATCAAGGGCGAGTACTGATTGAGACATCTATTCGGTAAACCCTCAAATATTTTGATTTACAAGACCTGCATGGGCCACCACTTAAACCATGTCACGCCCCAGAACCAGAATACTGGAGAGCGGGGGCAGACATAGCCAGCTACGTATAATGAAATGGGATCCACTCCACTATACGGTCACGGCTGTCTAGATATATGAGGGTTTATCTACAAGCCATCAGTCTCCTATGGTCAATAACAAGCCTAGTGTCTCAATCATAAGCAAGTAAGTAAATGTTATAAGATGTAAGATCACTAAATATACAATAGTAAGGCATCCCAAACATTACATATATCATGAAGCTAGTCGTTACAAAATATGATGACTAGCAAGAGTTTTAGTCATACATGATCAACCCTAGGTTGCCAATCATGTTACAGCCCGTAGGCAGACAGTAAGTAAAATATACACGAGCTAACACTTGCTCGGCGGCTAAACGCCTCAAAAGAATAAATTTACAATAGAGTGGGAGAGCCAAAAAAATAACCCACTTGTTGCCAGGATTCCTTCTAGTGGTCACCATGTGGCTGGAGATTCGGTAGATCCTCTGGAGCTGCTGTGGTATCTGGCCATACAAAACCAGCTGGGTCAGACCCAGAAAGAGCAAGTGCCACAAAGGAGGCTTCACTTAGGAACTAAAACCAGCAATTAGCACAAGAGTAAAAATATATAAAAGACAGTAATTAAGGAAAAATATGACAGGTGATATACGATGAGATAACCATAGGACTATTCAGATAACCAGGTTACAACCCGTAAACCAAACAAGGACCGGGGTTGTAACCCTTCGTCTGAACCGAACTTGGTTTCTCCCACCATTTATCGGCAAGATAAAATAAGGAAACAGGTCATGTGAAAATCTTGTACAGAATCAAGACAAGAATAGACTGGTAAACTTTATCCAACATTTCACGGCCAAGCAATAAGTACGGCTTGATACTTTAACTAACTAAGGTTACCACATGCCTAGTTACTAACAAGATGCAGCGGGATTTTTCCATAGCCACAAGCCCTGCAGACCATCCAGGCTATCCGGACGCAATTAGAGTTGAATTCAAGTGGGTACATCGTCCAGGAAACGCATGTACCCGTAGGTGACTTAGAGGGTGCAACACATGACAGTGTGCTGGAAATGTGCCCTACTCGACGGCAGGCTACAGATCCCAAGTGGGGCGCCCAGATAACGGGATTGCCTGTAGCTGGGAAATCTCTTCATGACTACTGGATTATTCTAGTGATTAGCCTTAGTCGATTTCAGTGGGTACCCCCTGACCGTGGTACTCAGGGGTCTCCGTCCTAGACATGATGCAGGACAAGATGGGTTCATTTGTACAAGCACAATCGTCCACGGTGTCCAAGTTACTCAGTCTTGTCATGTCGTGTTAGCCGTCGCAACAGCATTCAAGAAATATCATGCCAGGTTTATCATGTCAAGAGTGCGCCACGGCGGGCCACTATCATGTCAGGTATATCATGTCAAGTTCACTGTCAAGTTATCATGTCAAGTTCATTGTCAAGTGTGCACCACTATGGGTCACTACCAAGTCATTCTAATTTATCAAGGAGGGGAGAAACGGGCATAATTAAATAATAATAAATATAATATATATATATATATATTCTTGAAGCTAAGGAGAAACTCTACAACTTTCATGTTGGGAGTGAAAAGAAATTATGACCACAATTCAGGCAAATAAAATATTAAACAATCAAAGTGGACCCCATGCGGCCCAAAAGTGGGAGAACAAACATGCGGTCACAGAGAGTGGGAGGCCACCCATGCGGCTAGCCAAAACTTATGCGGCTAGAAAAATAGCTGAAGGGGTCCATGCGGCCAAGAGTAATTGCTAACAAGAAATATTCATGCAGTCAGAAAAGACAGAGAGTGGGAAGACAATAATTGCGAGCTTCCACTTAAACAAAGGAAAGGGGTACGTGGCCAAACAATGAAATGATGACTACCAGTAAAAGAGTGGCTCACGTGGCCAAAATATTAGATAGTGGGGGAAGGGAGCCTATGCGGCTCACTTTAGATTCCATACAAAACGCAACTTGCAAATAATAATATTTAATGGCCAAAGGCCGTGCGACTCTGCTTTAAACAATATTAATGCTATAAATGTCCATGCGGCTCACTCTCACATTTGCTTGCATGAAAGTACAAACAAATAATAAAGAAATAATGGCCACGTGGCTGGCATCTCTAGAATGCTTAATCCATTATTAAAGCTTTAAGACAAATGCTTTAACCAATCATTAAGGCAAAAAATGCTTTAACCAAACAATTAAAGCATATAAGACAAAACCTAAGGAAATTCCTTTAGGAATAACCCCCAGGCCCATGCGGCTAGCTTAGCTTTCATTAGGAAAATGCATGGAAACATGTATTATAAAAGAAAGGGCATTAAATGCTTTATTAAATGCATTGGAGGTGAATGCATAATTGCATGCGGCTGTGCTTGCATACTGCCTAATGCAATCAAATGCATAAAAGCATGCGGCTAGGCTTGGTACAATAGCATGCGGCTATGCTTCGATTCAAGCCTTATGCGACTCTGCTTGGCATTTCAAGCCAAAATATGCACAGGTTAGTGCATTTGCATTAAGGCATAATTTGCCAAGTACGTGAATGCATTGAAAAACATTAAATGCTAGTGGTTGACATTCCAAGCAATATGACAAATGATGGGAAGCATTAAATGCTTGGAAGCATTTGTTATTAATGCTTGCTGAGTGAATGCTTTGTGAGAATGCTTTTGTTATAAAGCTTGTCCTGATGCATTTAATGCATTAGGAAAAATGATGCCTATGCGGCTGGAGTTGCTTGAATGCAAATTTTAGTATGCCAATATAATCATATGCGGCTGAAGTGGAGTTCCCATGCAAGCAAGGTAGTAAAATCAAATCCATGCGGCTATGATAATTCAAATGGCCAGCAAGTTGCTTGCTAATGCTAAACTAATTAAGCATGCAACTAAAGTATGCATGCATGTATATGCAATTTCCTACGTAAGCAATGCATGCGGCCCATATATTTTTATGCGGCCAAGAATGTTAATTCCAGCAAGTACATGCGGCTAGGAAAAATACTTGCCGCATGAAATAGTCATGCGGTCAAGTGCTGTTCTTCTCCTCCAATTTCCGAGCAGGAAAAACACCATGAAGCCATGCTTCCAAGCTCCATGATCCTATCATCCAGAGTCCAAATCCGAACTTCTATAGGTCAAAATGGGGCAGAATAAAATTCTCTACAACATGGAACCATCAAAACTTGGAAATAACAAGGTTAAACAGATCAAACCCAAGAAAATTCAAAAATACTACAAAACTAGATTTACAAGAATCTAACCATGGAAATGAAAAATGCTAATTACTAAAGTGGGTTAGAAACACATGAGAGAGACAATGGAACAATAAAAAAATGGGGTTCCTCCATGAAGCAAGATGCACTTGCCTAAGCACTCTCTCTCTCCTGGTAGGTGGAGAAGTAAATGGTGGGGAAGAAGAAAGTTAATGAGTAATAATAGAAGAGAGAGAGTGGGAGTGGGATATTTAATGAAGGTGGTGGTAGGTGGGAGTGGTTCTTCACATAAAACCAAACCAAGCCAAACCCACCAAACCGAACCAAACCAAGCTAATGCAATCCCATGATGAACCATGCTAATGCAACATGCAAAAGTAAAATCCAAGGCTAACTAATTATGACAAACCAAAAATACGTGCCCGAAATACGTACACGTATTTCCAATATGTAATATGAGATATGAGTATTACAGCATCCTAGAAATGCAATTAAACAGAAATTTCATGGGTTAGAATAGATTATACCTATTGATGTGCAAAGCTCACAAAAGCCCCAAATAGAATGGTTCTCCAAGCCTCAAAAACTCCCACAAATTGATCCTACTCTGAAATATTCTTACACAAACAGAAAGAACATAAGAGTTAGGTCCTAATGCAATTGATTTGAAGGAAAATAGAGTTGAAATGGATTTCCTATGATTTTAGAAAGATGGAGACTCACCTCTTCCAAAACTTGCACAAATCCCAATGGAGGCTAGCCCTAAATTCTAGGAGAGGATTAAATAGGGGAAAGGATTAATAGTGGCTGCCATGGGCTGAGTAGGGTTAGGTTTGGTTCATGGTGTGGGCTTATGGGCTATTAAGCCTAAGTCATAAGTCATGACTTGTGAAATCACAAGCCATTTCTAAATCAATTCAATCCTATTTTCTCCAAATTGATCCTAATGATTAATTATCACTAACTTAAGTCAACCTAGGTTTCCATATCCTAATTACATAGTCATGACCTAGGTTAGCCACTAGGTTAGTCTCCAAAGTCAACCTAGTCAACCCTCATTCAAACAATTCTAAAATAATTTCTAAAAATTCCCATAAATTCAAATAAATTATAATAAATCCAAATAACCCTAAAAATGTCAAAAGTACCTAATCACATGGCTAGGCTATAGGGTAGGCAGTCTCTGCTGTTCACTAGCACAATACCAAAATCACAAGTCATGAATTTAAATAGTTTTAAATAATTAAAAATCACTAAAAATTATAATATGAAATAAATATCATTAAATAATAATTATAATTACAAAAATTTCAAAATTACCCTCAACTGGAAAACTGGGTGTTACATTTTGGGCTTATTGAAAGGTCATGCAGTTAGGAAGTAGTTTGGGCTTTTGCAAGTGAACTTGTTTTCAAAATGAATGGATATTTTAAAAATATTTCTTGGGTAGCCTATTTGCCAGTATGATGCAGTGTACATCATATTCCTAAACTCAATAAATATGAAAAATACATTGATCAAATAGGAAACCAATAGCCCTTTGATGACACCTTTTTTCTGATATTTGAGCAAACATGAAGACGCCTTTTTCCTTGACAGCGGTCGCCCAAAGATAAACAGATCTGGAAATCTGAATACCATTCGGTGGATTCGCCCCCGAACCCCCACGGGAGGCACTGCCCCCTCGACCCTCGTCCACTGACCGGGCAGCGGAACCCCCGATGCAAGGCCAGATAGGTCGTTAGGCGGTTCAGAGAAATCTTCTTATATGATGCCATCTTTAACCCATCATTAATTCTTCATTGCACATGTCCTGGTTTGACAAACCTCGATCATGCTTACTATATGTCTACAAGAACATGTTAGACGAACAAAGCAATATGATACAAGTATAGCAATATTGATATAGTAAACATTAGGACAATGCTAAGTTTAATAGCAACTTGATAGTAAGTATATGAATATTAGTGACATCATTATCTTAAACTTAATTGATTAGCCATATTCAAAAACATGATGTAATCATTGGACTAACAAAGTACCCATAAATATCTACATCTAGATGATCCATAATGACAATGTACTCAAATCACATCACAAACAGCTAAGGAAGATATGAATTAGAAAGGATATCAATAACTCTGAATAACTAAAGTTTACAAATGAAATACAAGACCGTAAAGTATCAAAGACAAATCTGATAACGAAGAATAAATAAAAATACAATCTGAATAAAAGATAACGGTCCAGAGCTCTCAAGTGGTCAACTCACGATCTAAAGTGCATCAGATATGTCATCATGAAGTCCAGGGTGTGGGGCATAACATTACCCAAAAATATGGTTATCCAGTCAGTATTGGAGCGAAGCACATAATTCTAAAAGTAGTTCCATGGCATGGTAGAAAATATATAACTCGCAATAGAATAAAATACATGACATGCTGGAAAAAAAGGAAAATAGAGAAATAGCATCATGAAGATATAAGGAAATTGAGTACATGAATAAAATAGAGAACATGCATTAAACTATAACAAGATAAGTGATTTAGAGCACAAGATAGTTATATGATTAGTTTAGGTTGTACATGAGTATTCTACGGTAACTCCATTATACGTGAAGTTATAATCGACATATACATTAGTACACTAGAGGAATTTAATCACATAACTACTTCTACTCTCCCGCCCCAATCAATACACAAGGATCCGATCATATTACGTTATATACATGATTGTTAGTTTGAACATGAAGCACATGTGAGCACATGAGAGTACATAATAGCACATGAGAGTACATGAATAATATGAATACAAGGAGTACATAATGTACATGATAAAATATATGAACATGAAATACCCGATGTACCCGATAAGGGGATAACATCGCATGACAAGATCCATATAGTACCAATCCATATTAACAATGTGTCAGCATCAAGTAAAGTAGTCTAGAGCCGGCAATATAAATACTATCATGATGAAAACAATCAGAGAATGTACTCGCCTGAATTTGGTTGGAGTCGACGTACGCGACACGAACGTGTCGATACGAGATAGATACCAATGTTATGCTCCACAAGATGGTCCCCAATAACGACACAGGTAGTTTCATTGAGTCCAGAATAGTCCAAATAACCAAATTTGATATATTGGAGTCCAGAATCAGGGTTCGATATGATAATCGATTCAAGAAATAGGAAATGACTATATTAGTCGCAATTAAGGTTATAAGGGAAAAAGAAAATCCATATATATAACTATCAAAAGAAATTGTTTATAATATTTGGAAAGCAATATATTTTATTAATTAAGACATCTTTAGATATTGTTTTGAATATAGAAAATATTCTAGTGTCAAATATATTCATAGTTAATAACATTAGCAAAAATTACTATTTAGGAAGATATCAATATCATTATATCAATTTCCAAAAATAACCTTTACTATCAAATAATAACACAATGCATATAATATATATATATATATATATATATATATATATATATATATATATATATATATATATATATATATATATATATATATATATATATATAATGTAGGCATATACTTATTTGTATTTTCAAAACCCAATAGTAGACAGATGGCTTAAGGCCTAAAGCCCAAGGCCTACAACAAACCCTAATCCTTATCATTTAGTTACACAATATTATAATATTTGGAAAATAATTTTACTAGTCAAAATATTTGGAATAGTATTTTGTAATTATAGTAAACAGTTTTACGCTTAACCCTTAATTTGGCAAATTACAATTTTGGGTAACAATATATATATTAATTAGATAAAACACTACAAATCATATTTTAGGTTTTTAAGTCAGATTTCAAAATTAGGAGTTAGGCTTAAATTTTTGATATATACACATATATATTAAGCAGTATACATAATATTGTTTATACTAATTACTGTAAACTATTTGCATAGCATATAAATATATCATACAGTAAAGTATTTGTTAATAATAATAGCATTATTAAATATCTCTATTATTATAAATGTAACACCTAATAGTGTACTTATACACAAAATTTTGATACAGCAACAAGGGGGTCAGCTGAGTTTATAAGAGTCAACCCCTTTCTTCTAAAATTAAGGAAGAGGGAGAAAAGTTCCCAAACAAATCAAACAAGAGGGAAAGGCTACCCAAAATTCAAAAGAGGGAGTGGGATCTTCCATTCGATCAGCTCCCCTCTCCCAAATTTCCCTTTTAAAATACCAAAATCATAACAACCACAGAGAGAGAGAAGAACAATAGAGAGGTGGAGATGGGGGTCTTACAGCGGGGTCGTTCGTCGACGGAGTGGCATAGCGAGCTCGCCAAGGCGGCTCGACGATGCTGGTTCCGTGGTCGAGCGAAGGGCGGTACCCCAGATGTTGTGGCGGCAGAACGGTGGACCAGCGGATGAGTGGTCGGCGGAGGACTTAGTCGAAGGGCGGCACGACCGGATCTGGACGGCGAGGGGCGGTGGACACAGTCGTCTTGCTCGATGAGGCCGGCGACGCGAAGTTTGGTCGCTTCTCTCCCCTCTCTTCGATTTGGTGTTTGTTGTGGTTATGGTGGTAGTTTGGCCGAAGTAGGGGCGGCTTTTAGGCGGTGGCTGGTGGTTTTAGATCTGGTAATGGTGATGGTGGTGATAAGGATGTTTCTTAGTGGTGGTAGTGTTGTGTTGGGTGGCCTCTGGCCGAGGGTGGTAGTGGTCCATTGTGTGGAGGGGTCAAAAATAGTTGTGGCTGCGTACAGTATTGGGGGGATAGAGAGGTTGGCCGGCCGGGGGCTGGCCAGGAGACAATGACCATGGTGGTCGTTGTACTGGGGCCAGTGGTAGTCGGGGTGGCCAAGTTGGCCGGAACCACGCAAGGGCAGTATAGTTTTGTGGGGGTGGTCGGGTGGTGAAGAGGTAATGGTGGTTTGGTCGGGAGGCATCGGCCAGGGGGATGGTCGGCCACAATATGGTGGCCGCGGGTGGCCGGGTCGGCAGGACAGGGAAGTGGTCGGGGATAGGTTTAGAAGATGGCGGCTGAGTTTGTGTGTGTGTGTGTTTTTAGGGTTTTAGAATTTGTGCAAACTCTGTGGGAAGTGTACATATTTATAGGGTAGGAATGGTAACCCTAAAAGCAATGTGTTGGGAAAGAAACGTGAAAATCTTTCCCCAAACTAGAGAGTACCTGTGAGAGAATCGTGCAATACAACGCATGAACCAAAACACAAAAACAAACCACGCAGACACAGAGAATTTTTGACATGGAAAACCCTTGCAGGAAAAACTACGGGACGATCGGAGTCCAACCCTTAGAAGCCTTCACTAATAAAATAAAGGAGTACACCCTCTACAAACTTCTTTCGATCCAAATCGGATCCCCACAACACTTAGAAGCAAGAATAATGATTACAAAGCTACGAAGAACAAAGACTACGAGTAGATATTACCCGAATACGATCCTCCTTCAAAAATGGCCTTCAATCCTCCTTCTCTCCCAAAGTTGCAATGGCACTCTTGCCTCTTTTCTCTCTATTGTTCTTCAATGTTGTGTTATTATTAGGGTTAGGAATAACCATGTATAAACCTCCTAATCCGTAGCAAGACCTGGAACGTAGGATACGAACCAACGGTGATTAAATCACCCTGAAAAATGCTTCAGCCCCGACGACACAGAGTTCGGCCAAACTCTGTCCTGCCACAGAGTTCGGCCAGAACTCTGTGTTCTGGCAACAGAACAGTTCTGGAACAGGGAGGCAGAGTTCGGCCAGAACTCTCCTCTGGGGCAGAGTTCGGCCCGAACTCTGCCCTCCTCTCTCCAGCAGCTCCTCTGGCAGCTCCCGAGCTTCTTCGGCTTCTCTGACTGGCCTCATCACCTACCCGAGCTTCTCTGACACACAGACGGCGCTCATCGCACTCCGGGGTCTTCTCCATATAGGTTGGGAATCCCACCCACTCCAATAAATCTTCTCTTTCACAACTATGTGGAAAAGGTCGTCATCCCGATGATCTGCCTGCAATACTCAAACTTTTTCCTCAGTAGAACCTTCGTGAGCATGTTCGCTCCATTGTCATCAGTATGAACCTTCTCAAGCGCCATGTCCTTCTTCTCAACCACATCCCGTATCCAATGATACCGAGTCTTGATGTACTTGGACCGACTATAAAATGTCTGGTTCTTCACAAGGTGAATAGCACTCTGACTGTCGTAAAGCAAAGTATACTGCTCTTACTTCAGCCCCATTTCCTGTAACAACTTTTTCATCCACAGCAGCTCCTTGTAAGCCTCCGTCACCATAATATAATCCGCCTCCATCGTCGACAAGGCAACACACTTCTGCAACCGCGACTGCAACGATACCGCTCCTCCGGTAAACATCATCACATAGCCCAAAGTTGATCGTCCCGTGTCTACATCTCCAGCCATATCAGCATCGGTATACCCAACCAGCTTCGGCTCGTCACCACCAAAAGAAAGTCTCCAATCGGCAGGACCCTGAAGGTATCGTAGAATCCACTTGACCACACTCTAATGTACCCTTCCAGGATTTAAAAGATACCTGCTAAGAGGGCCAACTGCATGAGTGATGTCTGGCCTCGTATACACCATAGCATACATAAGACTTCCCATAACTGAAGCATATGGAACCCGCTCCATATCTTCTTTTTCATTTTCGGTAGATGGACACTGCTCCTCAGTGAACTTAAAGTGAGCCGCAAGGGGGCAACTCACTTTCTTCGACCCGTCCATACCGAAACGCTAAAGTACCCGATAAATATACTTCTTTTGGGACAAATATAGCAGCTTGGGCTCTCTCTCTCGGCTGATCTCCATCCCAAGAATAGTCTTAGCTGTGCCCAAATCCTTCATAAAGAAGGTCGCGCCCAGTTGGTGCTTCAACTCCGCTATCCTAGTGGCATTCCGACCCACTAATAGCATATTATCAACATAGAGCAATAAAATGATGAAATCATCTTCGACAAAATATCTCACAAATACACAGTGATCCTGTTTGTCATTGATTGTAAAAGTACAGAACAATTATCGGAGGACTGAACTTAGACTCACAATACAAACTCGCTTGTACAAAGAAAGCCTAGGGACGAAAACCTAGGTACAGCAGTCTAAGTACAATTGTTTATTTTAGATTCTGGGGGGTGACGATAGAGGCTCGGGAAGGCGACGGCAGCCCTGCCTTACTCCTTGGACGATCGGTATGCAGCCTTGGCTCCTTGTGAAAAGATGGTTGGCGTTGACGAAGAAGCGCTCTTTTTGCTCCTCTGTTGCTCTGATGGCTTCTCTCTCTCTCTCTCTGTGTATTCTCTCTCTGACTCTGTATATTTTTTTATTCTTTTTGTTGCCGGCCCTTTGTGCAAAGAAATGATGCTGGCTATTTATAAGAGTGAGGTATGATCATTAGGGTTTGCTAATGATCATTGTTTTGGAATGTCGGCGCTCCTTCAATCTATCTGAACCCTTGGTCCTGATTACAATGAATCTCGGCCATTAATGAAGATAGCACCGAATCTTGTGAGCAATTAATGTTGATTGCTTTAAATCTTCATGATTGATTATACCAATGCCCGATTGCTCGCCACGTGTCCCATTGGCTTGATGATAAATGATATGCCTTGATCTCAGTAATTATGATGATGATGTCAGATATATTTGTTGAGATTCGGTTAAATCGTCGATTGATCCGATGCCACGTGTTTTGATTGTGGGTCCTACCAGAGCCGCATAGGATGGGCAACACTTGAACCGCAGGGAGATACTCTTCGTGAAACGCATAGGACAATGCTTCATCGGACTGCAGGGAATGAACTCTCAATAAGCCGTATATGCATAGTCTTTGCGAGCCGCATGAGTTAGCGTTGTATTGAGCCGCAGGGGCTGAGCTCTCAGTGGGCCACATATGGCTGATTTCTGCTAGTCATATAGGATGACTTCTCCGTGAGCCGCATGAAGCTGTTTTCTATTTAAGCCGCATGAGATTTGCTACGTGGCTACCTAGGATTTCTGACAGATCGGGTCAGAGATCTTCTTCTTTTCCCGAAGAGTCTGTCATTATGGCAGAGTCATTATGACACTTTATGCCAGAGCCGCCACAGTCGTCAAATCGTGTCAGAGCATTAAATGAGGCCACTATTCAAAGGGCCAGCTGTAGGGAAGGATCTCAGGGGGACACGTGGCATGGATCGAGCCGCATATTCCTGCTGAACCGCATACACTCTCGAGCCGCATGAGACAGAGAGTCTTCCTTCGAACTGTATAAGACAGCCCCTATATGAGCCGTATAGGCTTCGTATCCGGAGCCGCATGGACCATTATTCTGATATTTTCCATGCTTCTACAGGACCCCCTTCAAAGTTTTCAATTTGCAAAATTAAAATACTTTGAATAAGAAGCATGGTCCCGTTCATGTCGCATAAGTGTCCCAGCCGTATAGATTCATCTGTCCGTATAGGCTCTTTGCCACGTGTCTTGACTACGTGTCAAATCTTCATTAAATGCTCTTGATTCGTTTTGATTTAACGCCGTCTTTTGGGGGAGGATCCCAAGGTTCGATTATGTCTTGACCGAAGCATTTTTGTCCTTATTTTTTGAAGCGACGCGTAATTCGAGGCGTCATCCGAGACGTTTGTTCGTTTTATGGGTTTCTTTCGCCTATAAATAAGAGTCTTTTAATCTCCTTGGGTTTCTTTACCATCTTTCTTTGCTCAAATCCCCTGTTGCAGACTTTGCTCTCCGTCTTCTCCCTTCATCGATCGACAATGGCTCCCAAGAAGGCTGCTGCTGCTGCGGGCAAGAAGGCCGCATCTTCATCGACTGCGGCGGCGAACATGGCGGCTCCTCCACCGGCTGACATGCCTGCTTTTCACCCCGACGTCCACCCGCCTATTGCTGGTAGGATTCCTTAATATGAACCGCCATGGCTACGCCGCATATTTTATGCGCGAGCCTATATTCCAAAGCATACTGTGTGTCCGACTCATGTTCGGGCCGTATGGGGTATGCCCCAGGTTTGAGCCGCATGAAAGTGGTTGCATAACTACTTCTTTATCAAGACCGCATAAGCTCATCAGGATTTGGACCGTACGAGCTCTTTCAAACTGAGCCGTTCAAGCACATTTCGAACCGAACCGCATAAGCTCATCCTTGTTGGACCGTATAAGCTCATCCTCGCAGGGCTGCATAAGCTTTTTCGAGCCGAATAAGCTTATTCAAATCGGACCATATTCGCATACACTCCCTTCGAACCGCATAAATTCCTCCGCAATGAGCCGCATGAAGTCCTTTTGAACGGAACCGCATAAGTTTATTCGTACTGAGCCGCATAAGCCCATTTAGACTGATCTGTACAAACTTTCTTAAACCGAACCGCATAAGGCTATACTGAACCGCATAAGCATCATTTTTATGTTTCAGCTATCTTTTTGACTTGTTTCTTTTGCCTCTTCTTCAGTGAATCTGCCCGTGAATCCTGCGGGGGAACTTATGGTAGGCTCCCGTCAGTTTGCCTCGGGCGTACATCGGGATGACTTAGTTCGTCAAGTGTCCGACCAGCTACTTGTTGACGAACCTTTGGAGCGACTAAATGCTATCAGGGTTCAATCTTTTCAATTCCTTGGTGATATGATGAGCTCCGGTCAGTCTGATGGGAAGTATCTGAAACCGGTTTTCCTCTTTGGGGATGCGTTGGTCGTAGAAAACTCCCGAGTGCTGGATGTTTCCGAGAGTTGGAATTTTGACCTGGATGGGACGCCAATTCACATCCCTATTATGAAGCGTCATTTTCCTTTTGAGTGGTTCAATATGATCGTTCTGGATAGGCAGATGCCGGACACCCTCACTCCAACTCGACCGGGGATGTTTGTCGGTAACATCCGTTATAACAGAGCCACTGGGTCAGTACGCGCGGTCAAAGATCCGGCCAGTCGGTCCGTGATGGGGTTAGTTCCGGGTACCTTCATCAACACTCCCGGCCCTAATTTTTTATTCTCCCAGGCTGATATCTTCTTGAGTCAGCTTTCTCGCAAAGGGTCCTATCCTATTGGCAGATTGGTACTGCCGAGCTGGTTGTACCCCATTCCCCCGTGGGCTAATCTGACCTTATGGATTCTGTGGAAGTTTGAAGAGTTTTTGCAGGGAGTCAACCTTTATGATGCTATCCGGGGTACCAGCCACGGGTTGCCCGTTAATAAGCCACTGTTCATGGCCCTTCTGGAGATGTACAATCATCGGACGGGGACCTTTTTTACCTCTGTTGGAGAATTGGGGCTCGCTCTTCACGAGATGTATGCTGTCTCCAAGCTCCCCTGGGGGGATGAACCCTTCGAAGTGTACACTCCGACAAATGAGGAGCTCCAAGATTTGGATCGAAGATTCCCCAGTTTCGTCGCCGTGTATCAAGAACTATTATGCCATCATAGCACCTGTCACCGGACGACTATCCAGAAAAATGACAGCTCGGAAGGGGACTCTTCCCATACCAAATCTTGGGTCGCGTACCTTTTTAAATTCAGCACGGCTGGCCGGGTTACTTCCCGAGATCGTTTAACTCCTAGGGAAGTAGAGGCCTTGATGTCGACCGCTAAGAGGTCAAAGTCTAAAAGTGACAGGTTCGGGAGCCAGATTGACTCCTTCAGCTACTTTTGTTGTGGTACCCGGCGGTTGTCAGAGAAGGCACTCTTGGCCGGGTTTCTAATGGTATGGCTGCGCAACTGTGTGGTCTCAGGAGGGGCAGGTTCTATTGAGAGGATCAGTCGCCACTTCATTCTTCCTGCCGTGAAGTTGGCCTTTGGGGTCAGGCTGGCTCTTCTTCCTGCCATGGTGTGCAGTATTCAGCATGGTCTCCGCGCCTTCTCGTCCAAAGTCATTGCTCGTGACGTGGCAATGGATTTTGAACGTATAGAATTGCCTTATCATTACTTGCTGGGATGGCTATTGCTGCATTATCAGTCCTTGATGAGGCCTGGGACGGGAGTTGGCGTTACAGATAACGACGCATTTCTTTTCAAGTATCACCACCAGCCTTGGGAATGTAGTACCATGCCGGCGTGTCGAAGGATGCTGGCGAGGGTGGACGGGTACAATTTCTTCATGTCCGTTCCTCGTTTCACTGATCAAGAGGTAAGGAGTGTTCATGTTGATGGGGTTGGACCTCCTCATTTTTTGCCTGAAAAGATGCGTTTCTGGCTGCGTAATATTCGCCCGACGCATCTAGTTTATCGGAATCGCAACACTGTGTATTTGGAGCCCTACTTGCCTAGTAGATTTGTCCGTCAATTTGGGTATAGTCAGCTATTCCTCGGGCGCCCCAGTTCTCACCTGGGATTTGAAGGTAGCATTCTTGACGGTATTAGGGCATGGAGCTACTATGACACCTGTCATACTCGGACTAGCTTCTTGGTTCCTGCCGCAAATGTGATAGAGGAAATCTTGCATATGACGGCCCTATATCATGTTACGGCGAATCCTCCCCCCCTCGATTTTGACTCGAGGACTAGCTTCATTGTGGGCACTCGCCTGGCGGAGAAGGCTACGACATCGAGGGCCAAGAAGAAAGGGACGAATAGAGTTCTTTCGCCCGATTCCGAGTCCTTCGACACAATTGAGGAGGATAATGAGCGGGATGATGAGGACTCTCTTTCTTCGAATGACGAGACAATGGCGGGTCAGTCTCCCGTTATGGCAGGTGACATAATGACGGATCAACCGTCGGCTGTATTTGATGAAGCAGCGGACCAGTTACCATCTGTGTCGGAGGTGGTACGGGTAGATCTACCGCCCGTCATGCCTGGTCCCTCTCGTAAGCGAGGCAGACGTGAGTCTACTGGCGGAGGGGTAACTTTTTCTGTAAAGAGAGCGGCGGTCGGTCCCCGTAGACTGCTTATTACGAAAAAGGGTGAGGATGTAGACGGTATCCCAGAGGTACGTTGGAGCCTTCTCTTTGTTGTAGTTTTCTTCTTTTCCGAAGATATGGCTTGATTACTTTTCTTTGTAGATGTCTGGTGAACCGTCCTTTTCTGAACCATCTATTTCCCCTGGAGCTGACCCGGCCCTTGCTGCTTTGATTAGCGGTGTGTGTGCCGCAGTCCTTTCTGCGGGTGCTCTCTCAGCGGTGGTTGAAAGCTCTCAGGTTGCTGAAACCTCGGCCCAGGGTGACGAAGGTTTCTCTGGACCCGTCCCCGAAGCCGCTGATCTTCAGCAATACGAAGCCGATCCCAGTACGCCCTCTCCCGAAGATACAAGGACGGAGGAGCCTATTATGCCAGACTCGGAGGTTGTTGGTGAAGGGGCTGTGGTGGCTGCAGGCAAACCTCGGCCTTCATGCTCCTCCACTGGTAAGATAAGCCAGATATTGACTAGTGAGGGGGCTTATTTACTCTATCAGCATTTCTCCGGGTGAAATCGATTCATGGTTGTCTTGACCCCGCAGGTCCTGACCCTTTACTTCCTGCCATGGATGTTCTTGGAGAAGGCCCGGTCTGCCGTGATACGGGAGGAAGGAGCGTTTTTTCTCCTTTGCCGTCTCACGTCGAGGAGCCTCCTGCCAGCTCTGGGCCAATGGAAATGGGGTTGGCGATGGTCTCCGCCTCATCCTCTGCAGATTATACGGTTCCGGAGGCCGACCTCTCGACCCTGCCGAGTTTTCAAGTCTTGCAGGCTACCGAAGAGGAGTTGGCCGCTGTTCAAGCGTCCTTTCGTGCAGAGCTGGTTTCTCTCGTAGCAGGAGCGGCAGATTCTGTTGCGTCTTCTTCGGTGCTGCCAGCCACGCTTCCGTTGACACCGGCCTCCACGGAGACTCTGAACGAGGCGACGCAGGACGTGGTAGACAGCTTCTATCGTCATTTGAATAGGGGCGTAGACGCTGCCATAGGGCGGGGGACCCCATTTTCTCTATCTCTCCGGTGCGCTCGGGTTCAAATTGCAACCCTGAAGTCCCTTCCTGGCGGGGTGGGATTGGCTGCACTGCTGGAACCTAAGCTGACGGAAGCTGATCAGCTTGTGACCCATCTACTGGCGATACGACAGGCGGGCTTGCCTGCTGCAATCGAGCGGGAGCGGGGCTTCCTCATTGTTGCTCGGGATCGAATTAAGCTAGCCCGCGATACTGCTGGGCCAGTTGTACGGGGGGACCTTGATAAGTTCTCCGCTTCGTATGACCAGCTGGGTCGCAGGAGTCAGGCTTGCCGTGCTCGGGAAGAGTCCGCTTCTCGTGGAATTGCTGATACGAAGGAGCGGATTCTTGGGCTCCAGAGGCAACTGGCCTTCTTAAAGTCAGAGCTGGAGGCTGCTCAGGCGGAGCAGGAGTCGATCGTTCGGGAGGCCGAGAAGATTTCCCGATCTTCCGATAACCTGGAGCGGGCCTTTAAGAAATTTGAGGATAACTGGCAGGCTCACGCTCATCTGGAGGATGAGGCTGTGCTGACCCACGAGGCAGAGCGTCGAGCCTCCCAGAGGTTTGAGCGGTCGGTTGCTTTGCTGACAGACCATCTCAGGGCGTTATGTGCCCCAGAGCAGTGATCAGCCGTCTGTTTTCTTTTGCTTTCTTTTTTTTCTTTTTTTTGTAAGGGGTGTGATCCCCAAATGATGTAGTACATTGAATTTTGAATAAATGAGCCTGTTTTAACTCATCATCTCTTTCTTGTACTTGTGGCGTCTGTGAAATTTAGACTTGCTGGAGGATTTATTTGTGGACCTGTTATCCTAGGCGTACCTTGGTTTTAGGTACGGATAACAAGTTTGGACAGGATGTTCGGAACAGCCGTGGCAAAGTGGTCATGGATGTTCTCGGTGCTTAACAAAAAAATGAATGCCGTAGAGCAGCTGGGCTCCCGGGGCATGGTGGGGTAGTGGATTTATGCTAAGAAGCTTTAGCAAAGGAATATTTGTGGACCTATTATCCTTAGCGTACCCTGGTTCGGGATACAGATAATAGGGTGAAAGAAAAACCAACATATTTGCTCAGAGGTCATGAGGACATGGCAGGCATGAGGGTTTTACCGTGGAACCTTCCTGCTCAGAGGTAGTGAGGACATGGCAGGGGAGGTTTCACGGGGGATATTCGTGGTCAACAGCGGACATTTGTGGACCTATTATCCTTGTCGTACTCCGGTTGTGGGTACAGATAATAGGTCGAAAGGAGACCGACATACTTGCTCAGAGGTAATGTGGACATGGCAAGCATGAAGGGTTCTTTGACGGAGCCTTCCCACTCAGAGGTAATGATGACATGGCAGGAGTGGGCTCAATGAAGAGGGAGTACATAGAACGACTCAGAGGTAGGAGAACGTGGAGGTTCTATGTGAGGGGCGGTTTGTTTTTGGTGGAAGTAAAAACGATTCAGAGGTAATAAGGACATGTCCGTTTTCGGAAATTTGTGGATCGATTACCCTTTTTGTGCACTGGGAGTACGGGTATTGGATCATGAGGAAGGATCTCTTCCAGGGAAGCAAGTTCAGAGGTATAATCATACGTGACTTACTATCTGAAAGAGTAACCGAAATGTGAGTTCAGAGGCACCAGCGGGTACATAACTCGGTAAATTAACATATTGAGAAAGTGGAAGTCCAGCGGCACCAGCGGGTACATGACTCGATAATCTAAAGGGGATGTAGGGGTGAGTTCAGGGGCACCAGCAGGTACATGACTCGATAATCTTGAAATATTGTGGGTATGAGTTCAGTGGTACCAGCTGGTACATGACTCGATAATCTGAAATGCTGAGGGTGTGAGTTCAGTGGTACCAGCTGGTACATGACTCGATAATCTGAAATGCTGAGGGTGTGAGTTCAGTGGTAAGCGTCGGCGAACGTCATGTTGACTGACATGACTTGTCTGAACACATCTCCGATGCTGGTATCTGAGTCGAAAGTTGGCGATCCGGTTGAATGCGACTGCCAGTCGCATTCTTCATCTGAACTTTTCGGGGTCGTAGTAGGCGTTACATACCCTAACCTGCATCGAGTTTTGTTATAGTAGTTCTATGGTTTGCCCGCCGGGGCTGGCGGCTTCAAAGGTAATCGTCGCCCAGTGTCATAGTTCAATCCTGGCATAGTCTCTAGATCATACCCCTGTTTCTGTATGAGATACTTGGATTGAGGGCTATAGAGATACAGAGGCAGTCTCCCGGCATCTGACCCGAGGTCGTCTTCTTCTATGGTACGGGGATGAGGGTTGTTCATCCGGCCGAAGATGACTGGATGATCCCCTCCCTTGTGTATTCGATAGGCGTCTTCTACTGGAGTAAGCTGGATTGCGGTGTACACATTTGTCACCTGTGTGTGTAGGTGAGCGCCTATGCCGTGTTCTATAGCATACATCGTACATAGCTTATTGAGCTCGATGTAGTTCAAAGATAACCCTTTATTAATGAAGTAAGGTATCTTTTCTAGGGGGATTATATCATCAGCGGAGGGGATATTAGTGTGGGCGGCCACATACTTGGCTAGTTCCGGTTCCTCTTCGACTACCCCCTGTGTGAATGAAGACTGAGAGGACGACCTAGGAAGCTTGATTGTCAGTGGTCCAGTTGATGGAGCAGAGCATGGGGTAGTTGGCAGACTGGCGACCCCCAGTTTGGCATTCGATGTGGAGCGAGGAGTGGCTGGTTCGCTGGAAGTGTCAGACCTTGCATCGAGCCGACAACCTTTCTTGGGAAGGCGTATTGTCAATAGCCTGTCCGAGGGGTTGAGCTTCCCTGTTTGTGGTTGACTGACTCTTGGTAATCTGATTGTTAGTGGCTCCGTTGTGGGTCTCGGCACTTGGCCGGATCTCGGCAGCCGGATTGTCATTTGCTCCTCTTGCGCCGAGAGGCTGATTGCGTCCTTCCGCAGAGTGGCGGTGAAGGGTGCAGACTTGCCCGGTTTGCGAGCTTGGAGGTGGATCGTCAGGGGTCCTTCTGATCCCGTGGCTATCTCAGTATGAGCTTGTGCGTCTCCTTCATCCAGGTGCCTCTTTGACTTTTCGTATAAATAGGAGTCCGAGTAGTAAGATTCGGCCCCTTTGAAGGGATCGATGTCAGCAAACTCTGTCTTCACGAAGCCGTGTTTGTCGACATATTTGAAGCACTGGTGTAGCGTAAAAGGCACGATCATATAATCATGTATCCATGGGCGCCCCAAGAGGATGTTGTAAGAAGTGTCTGCATCTATGACGTAGCAGGTGACCTCGGATTGGAGATCGCCAATCTGATACTTCAGACGAATCTTCCCGATAGGGTAGCTCCTACCCGAATTGAAACTGCTGATGGCGGTGCTTGTAGGTGTTA
The DNA here is from genome assembly GCA_029216955.1 of Iris pallida. Classification (NCBI taxonomy): domain Eukaryota; kingdom Viridiplantae; phylum Streptophyta; class Magnoliopsida; order Asparagales; family Iridaceae; genus Iris; species Iris pallida. The sequence continues at coordinate 287,052 of JANAVB010021515.1, forward strand.
GGCGATGCATTGGAATACGGAGATGATGTAGCAGACCTTTCGGGATGATGCTTATGGAAGAGCCAGGATCAATGTGCATTCGATCCACTTTTACGTCGCCGATGTATCCCGTGTAGTATAGCGGGCGATCATGTAGGTTGGTTTTGATGAGCATGTCCTACGGAGTGAAGACGATGTTGGGCATTGCTCCCGTGCAGGCACTATCTTGGAGATCCATGGTTGAGTCCTCCCCAGTGAGGTTAGATTGAGCGAGATAGACATCGGCATTTTGGAGTGCTTCGCTCAATGCAATACGAACGTCTTTGGAGAGCCTCAGGAGTTCATATAATGACAATTTGGCCGGAGTGTTAGCCAATTGTGCTAAGATATCAAAGTTGTAGGGCCTCTCTAGCCCTTGGGCTGCGTCCTTTCGGAGAGATTTATCGAAGCGAGTCTCCTTCGGCCTAGGCTTGTCGGTCGTCGAAGGCTGAGCCGGTCCCAGAGCATCAGTTGCAGTGGGTTAATGATTTTCAGCTGGACTATCAACCACAAGTTGGGATTGCGCTCCGGACCGCGTGACGACGGCTGTAGCTTCCTCGTCGTCTGCTGAAATTGTGCGGCAGGTCTTGATTTTTCCACTCTTTTTGTTGGTGGGAGATGGTGTGGGCCGAGTTACTTCTGATACCAAGTCTGGATGGACCCACATGACCTCTCCTCTTGAGGTGGTGAGAGGTACTAGACCAGCAGCTTGTTCTCGGGGCGGAGGAAGATTGGTAATCTCCATTGTCGCGAGAGGGACGGGAATTACCCCGTCTTGGGTCTCCGTTGGAGGAAAGTTACCGAATTGTACGGACACCATATTGACTGCTACGGTTACCTTCTCGAAATCGATGGCTAGAGCGTTCGAATCGATGAGGTTTTGGATGTACCGTTTCAGTTGGTAGCAGTCGTGTGTAGCATGGTGGACGTAACGGTGGTAATGGCAGAATTTTGGGTTCTCCAAGTCAGCCGACCGAGGCTCCCATCTTGGCGGAGGGAGCTAAATTCTATCTCCTATGAGCATGTCCAAGATAGGCTTGACGTGGCCATCTTCAAAAGAATATGTGATTTGAGGCCATTGTTTGTCTGTTGGTTATGACTCGGGCTTCTGGGTCGTGTCGGCCACCATAGCCTGCTTGCTTCTATTGTCCCGATTGTTGGAGGGGCTACCCCCGTTGTCGGTGATGGTACTGGGACGCTTGCCCTTGTTCTCTCCCTCTGAGATATGCAATCCCAGCTGGCGGGCCTTCTTCAATCGTTCTTCGGCACTTGTAGCACTGATGATAAAAGCCTTCCAGTCCTTGAATTGACTTTCGCCCATCCAGAGACTAATTGTCGGGAGTAGTCTCTTTTGGCAAATTTCAATCAGGGAAGAATTCGGATTGCCAGATGGTAACTTCATTGCGGTTTGGCAAAACCGCTCAATGTAATTCCTCGTCAGCTCTTTCTCTCCTTGGATAACGTCCATGAGGGTAGACATTGTGACGTCCTGTCCTACCTCGTAGAACCTCTCCAAGAACAAGCGTTTGAAGCCAGCGAAGGAGTGGATGCAATTGTCTGGCAGGTTGCGGTACCAGTCGAAGGCGACTCCTTCCAATGCCCCGATGAATAACCGCGTGAGGATAGCGTCATCATGGGGCAAATGGTCGGTGGTGACCTCGAAGTAAGTGATATACCGACTTGCTGAGGTCTTGCCATCATAGGGGTTGATATTGAACGGCTTATATCTTGGTGGGAATGGAACATCCCTCCATTCAGCAGGATATGGTTGCCAAATTCTGAAGTCTTGAGAGTTTTCTCGGGCGTGGAACATGGCTCGGAGCTCTTGAACTTCTCTCCTTACTTCTCGGGTCTCATCTGTCGCAGTCGGAGCCGTTACTTCGGGAGGATTATTGCCCGGGTTCGGTGCCGCCGAATTTGAATCTACGTTGACTGGGGGACCCGCACTTGTCTGGCCAGGTGTCACTCCCTGCAGAGTAGGAAGCGCCGCTTTGATCTCGTCTACAGACTTGACCAAGGCGTGCAGTATGGCCTCCAAAGTGTCGATGCGTTGGCGATCATTGGAGCCACCTTGACTGTTGTCTGTCATGAATACCGTCCTTACGTGAGGAGTGACGGAAGGGACGGTGGAGGGTGCGCCCTCCGAGTCGTACCCATGCATTGAGAAATCATCGGAGTAGGTGAGAATATTCTTTTCGGGTTTGGATTCAGAAGGAACAGTACCCCCAGCTTCGGAGCTTGCTTCATCTTGAAAGTCACGGATGTCCTCGGGGACATCAGCATCTATTGCACCTGATGGGAGAGTTGTTTCTCCGGGCTTGTCTCCTTAAAACATCGGATTGTTGTGGATGTTCGAAGGAGTGCTACCTCCAGCTCCCTCGACCCTCATCGGTGATGAATCGCCCATTGCAGCAGATTTTGTCTTCGAACGGGTGTGTTGGTATACTCCGGTGGAGGGCAACCGTTTAGCCGACAATTTCTTGGCTGTAGTGGTTGATATTTTTGGGCTGGAGATGCTTGTCTTCTTCCCTTTTCCCTCGGCGGGGACTTTTTGTGCGGAATTGCAGGAGACAATAGGAGGTGCTTCGTCTTCCGAGCTCGGATGCCGTAATCTTTGGAAGACGGACGGCCGATCTTCCGTCACTGCCGTGTTGTTGCAGCAGCAGTTGACGACGATCTAGGTGCAGTGACGTCCATGTGAGGACTCTTTGCACGCCGAGGCCCCTTCTCTTTCCTTGCGTTTATGGAGGACAGCCTCACGCAGGTCAGAGAAACCACTTTGTCCGTTTGCCGCTGGGGACTAGACTTGAGCGGTTCGATACAACTTCTCATCAGAGGCCCGCGTGATAATCAGCGGGACGCCCCGATCGTCAAAGATTGGGGCAGCTGTCTGGTCTTGATGAGCCCGCGCTGCCCTGGACTTCTTCTTCTTAGCACCTGTGGGTGCATAATAAGAAGAATCCAAGTTGAATACCACAGAGTTTGGAGAATCATCAGGGTTCGGACCGTACGAGAGACGGTCGAAAACTAATCGAGAGGAGCATGGAGCGGATGCTATACGGCTGGGATTGGAAACCGTGCAGGCTGTCTGCATGCAGTTGTCTTCTGTCGTCGGCTGAGCTCTCGTGCGGCTAGGAGTCACGACCGTACAGGCTGGCCGCATGCGGTTGGCATCTGTGGCAGCATGGGTTTTCTGCAAACGATTGACTTTGATAGCCGCATGAGTCTCATCCATGCGGTTGGCAACTGTAGCCGCATAAGTCATACGGCTGACAGATGTGGCCGTATGAGTTTTCTTCATGCGGTTGGCGGATGTAGCCGCATGGGCTTTCTCCCTGTGGCTAATACCCTTCTGCGACTCGGATCGCGTAGAGTTCCTCTTTGCCCTTGTAAGTCCAGCATCATAGTATTTTCTTCTGCCAGACTTGGGGACAGCAGAGTTGTCTACGGTTTGAAGTGGGCCGCAGGAGAGTCCTTCTCGCCGTTTTGAGCAACAGAGGGTATCTCATCGAAGACTTGAGGAGGAGCAAATAATTTTGGCCTCCACTCTTTGCGAGCCTTCGTGGTGCGGGTGCACTTCTGGATCGGGCCAGCACTGCCTTCAGAGAGCATCTCCTCGAACGCCTGTTGGTCGAAACGGACGACCATCTTCTGTTATGTGGAGCCAAGTTTGGCTGCATCCGATTGCGTCACCAACTCCTCAGCCGTGGAGAAGTTAGTCCCCAGCAGAGTCGCCATCGTGTTTGCCATTGATTGTAAAAGTACAGAACAATTATCGGAGGACTGAACTTAGACTCACAATACAAACTCGCTTGTACAAAAAAAGCCTAGGGACGAAAACCTAGGTACAACAGTCTAAGTACAATTGTTTATTTTAGATTCTGGGGGGTGACGATAGAGGCTCGGGAAGGCGACGGCAGCCCTGCCTTACTCCTTGGACGATCGGTATGCAGCCTTGGCTCCTTGTGAAAAGATGGTTGGCGTTGACGAAGAAGCGCTCTTTTTGCTCCTCTGTTGCTCTCCTGGCTTCTCTCTCTCTCTCTCTGTGTATTCTCTCTCTGACTCTGTATATTTTTTTTATTCTTTTTGTTGCCGGCCCTTTGTGTAAAGAAATGATGCTGGCTATTTATAAGAGTGAGGTATGATCATTAGGGTTTGCTAATGATCATTGTTTTGGAATGTCGACGCTCCTTCAATCTATCTGAACCCTTGGTCCTGATTACAATGAATCTCGGCCATTAATGAGGATAGCACCGAATCTTGTGAGCAATTAATGTTGATTGCTTTAAATCTTCATGATTGATTATACCAATGCCCGATTGCTCGCCACGTGTCCCATTGGCTTGATGATAAATGATATGCCTTGATCTCAGTAATTATGATGATGATGTCAGATATATTTGTTGAGATTCGGTTAAATCGTCGATTGATCCGATGCCACGTGTTTTGATTGTGGGTCCTGCCAGAGCCGCATAGGATGGGCAACACTTGAACCGCAGGGAGATACTCTTCGTGAACCGCATAGGACAATGCTTCATCGGACCGCAGGGAACGAACTCTCAATGAGCCGCATATGCATAGTCTTTGCGAGCCGCATGAGTTAGCATTGTATTGAGCCGCAGGGGCTGAGCTCTCAGTGGGCCGCATATGGCTGATTTCTGCTAGTCATATAGGATGACTTCTCCGTGAGCCGCGTGAAGCTGTTCTCTATTTAAGCCGCATGAGATTTGCTACGTGGCTACCTAGGCTTTCTGACGGATCGGGTCAGAGATCTTCTTCTTTTCCCGAAGAGTCTGTCATTATGGCAGAGTCATTATGACACTTTATGCCAGAGCCGCCACAGTCATCAAATCGTGTCAGAGCATTAAATGAGGCCACTATTCAAAGGGCCAGCTGTAGGGAAGGATCTCAGGGGGACACGTGGCATGGATTGAGTCGCATATTCCTGCTGAACCGCATACACTCTCGAGCCGCATGAGACAGAGAGTCTTCCTTCAAAATGTATAAGACAGCCCCCATATGAGCCACATAGGCTTCGTTTCCGGAGCCGCATGGACCATTATTCTGATATTTTCCATGCTTCTACAGATCCGACGTCGTCCGTGCATAACCATGCTCCCCCATAAACGACTCGAACTTCCTGTACCACTGCCTCGAAGCCTGCTTCAGTCCATACAAGCTCTTTCTCAATCGGCAGACCAAATGTGACTTGCCCTTCTCACAGAATCCCTCTGGCTGCTCCATGTATAACTCCTCCTCAAGATCACCGTAGAGGAATGTCGTCTTCACGTCCATCTGCTCGACCTCTAAGTCGAGACTGGCTGCCAATGCTAGCACCACCCGAATAGACGAATGCTTGACGACAGGCGAAAAGATCTCATCATAATCTACGCCTTTCCGTTGACCGTAGCCTTTAACTACAAGCCTCGCTTTGTATCGAGGACGAGTAGCATCATCCGTCTGCTTCACTCTAAACACCCATCGATTCTTCAAAGCCTTCTTGCCCTTTGGCAACCGCACCAACTCATAAGTGTAATTGGCGTGTAAGGAACTCATCTCCTCCTGTATAGCCTGCATCCACTCCTGCCTTTGTTCGTCTTCCATAGCCTCTGTAAAACTTTCGGGCTCTCCTCCATCAGTCAATTGCACATACTCACCCGGTGAGTATCTCATAGATGGTCGACGATCTCTTTCGCTCCTTCTCAATGGAGCCACTGGTGCTGGCTGTATACCGACAGCCTCCTCCCCTTCAGGAACTACCTCCCCATCATGTTTATCCTCCTGAGGGACATCCTGACCACCATCAGTAGGCTGATGATCAAGGTTGGGAGCAACTCCATATACTGGCTCCCCCATAATTAGATCTTCTGTGATGTCCTCTGGAAACTGCTCAAAGCGAAATGACTCTAACTCAGGCAATTCCTCAGCCTCAGAAGGCATCTCGAAATCCTGAGGGTTGGTCATGGTCTGATCTTCGACGAATACCACGTCCCTGCTTCTGTAGAGCTTTTTTTCCACCGGGTCGTAGAGTCTATAGCCAAACTCATCCCGAACATAGTCGACAAAGACGCATCGCCTCGTCTTCAGCTCAAGTTTGGTCCTCTCGTCCTTCGGTACATGTACGAAGGCCTTACAACCAAACACTCGCAGGTGATTGTATGACGGCTCTTTGCCGTACCATACTTTGTCAGGCACATCATCCTGCAAAGGAGCACTAGGAGATAAATTAATAACATAAGCAGCTGTGAGAAGAACCTCACCCCAATAACTGCCCGGCAAGTTTGCTTCTGACAGCAAATACTGCACCCTATCCATCAGTGTCCTGTTCATGCACTCTGCTACACCATTGAGTTGAGGTGTCTTGGGCGGAGTCTTCTGGTGTCATATCCCCTGCTCTATGCAATAAGCATCAAAGGGACCAATGTATTCGCCGTCGTTGTCGGACCGAACACACAATAACTTCTTGCTCGTCTCTCTTTTAACAGAGGCCTGAAACTCTTTGAAAGTGGGCAGCACCTGATCCTTGGTCTTTAAGGCATAGACCCAAACCTTCCTGGAATAGTCATCAATAAAAGTTACAAAGTAAGATACACCACCAATAGATTTTACTTTCATAGGACCGCAGACATCCGAGTGAATCAACTCGAGCAACGCCGGCTTCCTTGAACTTGGTGACTTTGGAAAGACACCCTATTTTGCTTCCCAACTAAGCATTACGTGCACTTCTCCAACTTTATAGAGTTGAGCCCTGGAATCACCTTCATGTTCACCAAGTAGCTCATTCCCTTCTCGCTGATATGGCCGAGCTGCCTGTGCCACAACTCGGTAGACGCATCACTGACTGCGTTCACCTCATGTGCTCCATGTGCGCTCCCCTCCATATAGTAGAGATCGGACTTCTTGCTTCCTCTGGCAATCACCATCGAACCTTTGGAAAGCTTCTACTAACTATTCCCGAAGAGACCGAAGAATCCCTCGTCATCCAACCTTCCAACCGATACCTGGTTGAAATGGATATCAGGGACATGACGAACATCTTTGAGAACAAGAACTGCACCCGTCTTCGTTCTCAAATGCACATCTCCAACGGCAACCGCCTTCGACACATCTCCATTGCCCATCTTCAACACTCCACAGTCGCCTGTCATGTAAGTAGTAAATAGTGCCCTATTGTGAGATACATGCGCTGAAGCCCCTGAGTCCACCAGCCAAGAATTGTCATCAAAGGCGAGGTTTGTGATAACCTCATCACCTACGACGATCACATCGCCTCCATGTATCGAAGCCACCGTTGTAGTATTCTCATTTTGCTTCTCCTTATCGCCCTTCTTCTCTCTCTTCCAAGCGAAATAGTTTCGCTCGATGTGGCCCTTCTTGCTACAGTAGTAACACTCTGAGTCCTCGTAATGACCCTTGGACTTTTCCCTGCTCTTGTCTCTGCCACCACCTGGACCCCTACTTTTACCCCTTCCCCGGCTCTCTGAAACCAATACCTCTGAGTGGTGGGATGTGGATGAAGTGCCCTGAGAACGTCTCCGTATCTCTTTATTCAGTACCCCGCTCTTGGCAAACTCCAGACTGACCACGCCCTCTGGAGAAGAAACGATCATAGATACTCGTACGATCTCCTACGAGTCTGGCAATATACACAGCAGCCATAGTCCTTGAACCTCGTCGTCGAACTTGACTCCCATTGAAGATAGCTAGTCAACCACGTACTGGAAATTACTCAAGTGATCCATAATAGACGCCCCATCTTTGTACCGCAGACCCATCATCGTCCGGATCAGGAACAACTTGTTTACCCCGGTCTTCTTCGCGTACAAAGATTCCAGCTTATTCCATAACATCTTCGCGTGCTCAATATTGGCATCGTAGTTGTACACGTTCTCGTCAACGAACTACTTGATATATCCGCACACCTGTATATGCTCGAATTTTCAGTCCTCTTCGGATTTATCACTAGGCTTCTCGGATGCAAATACGGGCAGATGCAGCTTCTTGACAAACAGCAAATCTTTTATCTTGCTCCGCCAATAGTGATAGTTGGTGTCGTTCAGGTTTACCATGCGCACCGGCTTCGCGTCCATCTCTCCTCTCTAGTTTTTTTGTCAACTCCTGACACCCTTCTGAATTCCAGAACATGGCTCTGATACCACTTTGTTGGGAAAGAAATACGAAAACCTTTCCCCAAACTAGAGAGTACCTGCGAGAGAACCGAGCAATACAACACACGAACCAAAATACCAAAACAAACCACGCAGACACAGAGAATTTTTGACGTGGAAAACCCTTGCGAAAAAAACCACGGGACGATCGGAGTCCAACCCTGAGAAGCCTTCACTAATGAAATAAAGGAGTACACCCTCTACAAACTTCTTCTGATCCAAATCAGATCCCCACAACACTTAGAAGCAAGAATAATGATTACAAGGCTACGAAGAACAAAGACTATGAGTAGATATTACCCGAACACGATCCTCTTTCGAAAATGGCCTTCAATCCTCCTTCTTCTCTCCCAAAGTTGCAATGGCACTCTTGCCTCTTTTCTCTCTCTTGTTCTTCAATGTAGTGTTATGATTAGGGTTAGGAATAACCATGTATAAACCCCCTAATCTGCAGCAAAACCTGGACCGTAGGATACGATCCAACGGTGATTAAATCATCCTGAAAAATGCTTCAGCCCCGACGACACAGAGTTCGGCCAGAACTCTGTCCTGGCACAGAGTTCGGCCAGAACTCTGTGTTCTGGCAACAGAACAGTTCTGGAACAGGGAGGCAGAGTTCGTCCAGAACACTCCCCTGGCCCGAACTCTGCCCCCCTCTCTCCAGCAGCTCCTCTGGCAGCTCCCGAGCTTCTTCGGCTTCTCCGACTAGCCTCGTCACCTCCCCGAGCTTCTCTGACACATAGACGGCACTCGTCGTACTCTGGGGTCTTCTCCACATAGGTTGGGAACCCCACCCACTCCAACACAATGTACATGTAATAGAATTAGGGAAAATTAGTGAAGAAATTACTAACTGCTAATGCTAACATTAACTACTAACCATAACCATTATTGCTACCCATTTAATTTAATTAGTTATTAGTTATTAATTAAATAATAATAGTTAGTACATTTATTTAGTAAATGGTAAGTAGCTAATTACAATTTAGCTTCCAACTACCCATAATAGGCTAAATCTCAAACTCTAGCCCATAATCTAAGCCAATGGCTTTGTAGGCCAAACTAGGACCGAAACGGCCTTAGCCCGATACAAGAAAATCGAAAAACCTACCAAATATCAAAACCTTTACTAAAATAATTAGTAATATAAATATTTTTATTTTCAAAACATAATCTCACTAATATTTTTTTCTATATAAAAATAAATATTTATAACTTATATATTTTCTTGAAGTGGACAGAAAATTCAATTAGCATAACATCTCACATAAAAATAGTTTTTTTACAAAACCAATGACCAACAAGCACCGATAGCAATTATGGTCGAAAATATTTCTCAATATTAGAATTGCACGATTTTCAATGATTTAGAAAAAATTCAAAAGAAATAGAGATTTTAAAAATATTCGAAAAAAATCCAGATTTTGGTTAACGGGTTACACTACCTCATCACCCATAATGATCACATCGCCTCCATGTGTCGAGGCAGTCGTTGTTGTGTTCTCGTTTTTCTTCCCCTTGTCGCCACTCTTCTCTCTCTTTCAAGCAAAATAATATCGCTTAATGTCCCTCTTCTTGCCACAATGGTAGCACTCTTAGTCCTCGTACCGACCCTTGGACTTGCCTTTGTTCCTATCTTTGCCATCGTCGGGAATTCTGTTTTTACTCCTTTCACGACTCTCTGAAACAAGCACCTCTAAATATGATGAAGAATACTTGCCCTAAGATTTCCTTCGCATCTATTCATTCAGTACCCGCTCTTGACGAAATCCAGACTAACTATACCTTTTAGAGCATAAGCGATCAAGGACACTCGTACAGTCTCCCACGAGTCTGGCAAAGTACACAGCAACCATAGTCTCTGAACTTCATCGTCGAACTTGACTCCCGTCAAGGATAACTGGTCTACCATGCCATGAACTCTCACTCAAGTGATTCGTAATAGACGTACCATATTTGTACTACAGACCCATCATCATTCGGATTAGGAACAGTTTATTTTCTCGATCTTCTTCGCGTACAAATATTCTAGCTTCTACCAAAGTGTCTTTGTGTGCTCTATATTAGCAATATGATTATACATGTTCTTATTAATAAACTGTCGTATGTACCCACACACCTATATGTGCTCGAAATTCCTGTCCTTTATGGATTTATTACCAGGCTTCTCGAAAGCAAATACAAAAAAAAAGATGCAGCTTCTTGACAAATAGCAAATCTTCATCTTGCTCTGCTAATAGTGGTAATTGGATTATCTACTCTGACACCAACCAATAGCTCTAATACCACGTGTTGGAAATGAAATATGAAAATAGTTCGCCCAAACCAAATAGACTGTGAGAGAACCGAAGAAAAGCACACAAAACCAAATCGCCAAAATCACAAAGAAAACCAAATGCAGACATAAGCAATTTTTGACGTGAAAAATCCTTGCGAGAGAAACACAGGACGATCGGAGCCCAACCCTTAAAACCTCTACTAATGGAATAAGAAATATACCTACTCCTTATAAACTCTTCATCGATCCAAACGGATCACTACAACTCCTTGAAGAAGGAAACACGATTACAAGCACATGAAAAATGAAGATGCCGAGAAAAAATTACCTGAAATGATCTCCTCTTCGATGTAGCCGTCAATCTCCTCTTTCTCTCTCTAATAGTTGTAAAGCACTCTTGCCTCCTTTTGCAATGTTTAGAGATATATTTTAGGGTTAGGAAACACCTAATATAGCCTCAAACCTACAAAATATAAACTATTGAGTTATTCCTCTTTTATATAGGAATACTCAATCCAAACAATTGATGTATTCCTATTGTATATAGGATACACAATCCAACTCCATTAAGATATTCCTATTATATTTAGGAATACCAATCTGACTTGGGATATTTTAAATAGGTTGGGAACTCACTCCAACAGAAGAGAAGTATTGTTTGCTTAGATGATGACTCAATCTGCGAGGTCACTAGTGAAGGGGTGGTAAAATTTGAGATGTTTGATGACGTGGTGCACAAGCTTCACTACAGAAAAAATGGGATAGTGATGCTACCAGTGATACCAAAATGAAATATCGCTATTAGTGAGAACCACCAATGACCTAGCGACAATGGATGTCCTCGGCCATCTGCGATGAGCCATTGACGTCAATTGGTGTTGTTGGTAAGTTATTGAATGATTTTGTTGTAAAAAATGGCCTATATATATCGAGTAGGGCCCTGGGTGAGCTTGGGCAACAATGGAGAATCAGCTAGTCCCCAAAAGGGGGTTCGTTGTATATATATATATATATAAAATATATATATATATATATATATATATATATATATATATATATATATATAAAATATATATATATATATATATATATATATATATATATATATATATATATATATATACAGGTCCCTTCAGGTACGGTACTCTCACTACGAGAAAGTTACGGGAGAAGGAAAAACAAGTCGCGGGCTCACTTCTCCCCTTTATTCATTACAGGTGTTGTCTCATTAAATGTGCACACTTTCCAAAACTACTATTCCTTCTCCTCTATTTTTTTCTCTTTCCCTGTAACTTTCCAACTTCCCAGAGATGAAGCTAAGTCCCATCGTCTCCTTTGGAGAGAGGAAGCTTCAGTTCTTACATTTTTTTCTTTCTCTTTCCATGAGTCCCATCGTCTCCATGTTCTCTTCTACTTTCCTTTTGGAGTGGGGGAAGAGGCAGACCGTGACGCGCTGGAGGACATGGACAGCGGTACGGAGGGTGGTGTCCTCGACGATGGAGGGGGAGGGTTCAGCACGAATCTGGACAGCGGTGCGGAGGGGGGTGTCCTCGGCGACGGCGGGGGAGGGTTCGGCCCAAATCTGGACATGGGTGCGGAGGGTGGTGTCCTCGGCGACGGCGGGGGAGGGTTCGGCATGAACCTGGACAGCGGTGCGGAGGGTGGTGTCCTCGACGACGGCAGGGGAGGGTTCGGCACGAATCTGGACAGCGGTGCGGAGGGTGGTGTCCTCGGCGACGGAAGTCAACGTCTGGGTGGCTGACCCGATCACACCTGGCTTTAAACTTGTTTCTTTTATATGAATGATGTTGTTCGTTGTGCTACTGAGCATGTTTCTTAGATATTTCTAATGATCTCTCTTCATATGTATGCCAGAAGCAAAAAAATGATGCTTGTTTCAAACTCTTTGCTTTCGATCTTGGGCGATATTACTGAGCATGTTTCTTAGATATTTCTAATGATCTCTCTTCATATGTATGCCAGAAGCAAAAAAAATGATGTTTGTTTCAAATTCTTTGCTTTCGATCTCGGGCATATATCGATAGAAAAAAAAAAGGAAGAAGCAGGCTTGTATCGATAGAAAGAAAGGAATGAGGGAGGTTAGGGAAAGGACTAGGTGCGGAGGTGGTATCGAAATTGCAGCAGAAGTAAGCGTCGAGATGTGCACATTCTGTGCAGAAGGCGTGTATTGCTGTACATCCATATGAAGCTTAGGAATCATGCGGAGTTTTTCTGCAGCTTCAAATTGTATCTTAATTGAATCATGGATAGTGATAATTGTGATCAAGGAAAAAACATAAAATGTTTGTAAGACTCAGTTTGTAATAAATATATTTGTAAGACTCAGTTTTGAGTGGAAGAGGACGAAGAAGAGCCTATTAAAACAGACGAATCTGTGAAAAAAAAGGACCAAAATTCGCGCAACAACCCCTCTTGGAGTCACAATGCTGATGAAAATATTTATCATCTCGTCCAAAGTTTACTGAGCAATTGTACTGTTCCATAACAAAACAAGTAATATCATAGGAACATTTGGTAATGTTGCACTCACGATCGAACAAATGCTTGTAAACTACCACATTCTCCCAAACAAAAACCAATGAATACGCCATCAACTGCACCAAACTACCGGCACCGACACGATACAACTCTAAAATCAATACAATTTAGAGAAACATTTACCAGCAACAATTGTTAAATGCAAAGACAGTTAATTAGCTCTCAGCTTAACATTCAAAAGCTTTTCTGCACTAAACAAACAAACCTTCAAGAAAGCTTGTAATTTCTTGATTCTAATTCAGAGTGTTCGGCAAACCTCTTCCATCTTGCAACCTTGAATTAAACTTTAACGAGCACATAAATGAAACAGAGGCAATAAAGTAATAAATTGCTCTAGTTACATATTCCAGATAATTCCACAAGAAAGTTCAAGAACGAAAGCATCCACACTACACCTACCAACCAACTTAAAAGTACCTTAAGGACTTATACAACCTCAATTACCATAAAATTTCCTGAATGAGCAAAAAATAAACCTCAAATACCCTTCTCAAGCATTGCGCGGACTCTGATAGGAATCCCATAGAGCCTAATAAACCTAGCGGCATCAGCTTAATTGTAGATTGCTCCCTCCCATTGATGGAAATAGGCACGCCTGAGTCCTGATCACACTATCCCATTCTCTAAATATCTGCAAGTAATCAGAGTATACTAAAATCAACTGAAACCCATGTGAATTGACAAAATGTTCATGTATTATCCACAGATCTAAAGGCCAGTAGCATCATTGGATGAATGAAGAAAAGAATTTGCTTACTCAGGTTGATTGGGTGCATCTTCAAAAGTCAAAATACATCATGTACATTTCCTTCTGTAGGAAATAATAATGCCTTGTTCTCATTGCTAGGGTTTGTTACAATATATATAGTGGCTATATTTGGGCTTATGGGTATGGGCCATATTTACATTACAAATATAATCTAACACCCCCCCTCAAGTTGGAGCATGCAAGTCACAAATGCCCAACTTGGGAAGGAAAGAATCAAATACTTGCTTTTCGAGGGGCTTGGTGAAGATGTCAGCCAATTGAGAAGAAGTCGTAACATGCGAGGCTATTACGGTGCCATCTCTAATAGCATCGCGAATAAAATACAAATCCACCTCAATATGCTTACTGCGCTCATGAAATACCGGGTTCTGAGCCAGGTGCAGGGCTGACTGACTGTCACAATACACCGACATAGCAGACTCCTGGCGAACACCCAAACACACCAATAACTCCTTCAACCATTTCAACTCACAAACAAGCGCAGCAAGAGATCGGTATTCAGCTTCAGCGGAAGATCGGGAAACAGTTGATTGCTTCTTGGTCTTCTAAAAAATAGAAGACCCCACCAGAAATACCAACCAGCCTGTAACAGAGCGGCGAGTCAAGGGACAACTTGCCCAGTTAGAATCACACCAACCAGAAAGACGGAGATCACAATCAGATTTCAAAAGAATACCCTGTCCTGGTGTATTTTTGAGATATCTGACAACTCTCAAAGCAGCATGCCAATGATCTTGTCGAGGCTCCTGTAAGAATTGAGACAAGATATGCACAGCATAGGCCAAGTCAGGGCGAGTAAATGATAGATAAATCAACCTCCCAACCAGCCTCCGATAAGTCTCTGCGTCCGCCATCCTTGGACTAGTCGATTCTGCCAGCTTGTGATTGGGCTCCATGGGAAAACCAGCAGGGCGAGACCCCATCAAACCGCATTCTGAAATGATGTCCAAAGCATACTTCCTTTGACACAAGGAAATTCCTTCCGCACTTTGAGCCACCTCTATGCCAAGAAAGTACTTCAACACACCAAGGTCCTTCATGTGAAAGCAAGAACTAAAGTACTTTTTGAAAGCATCTAAAGCACCAGTGTCATTACCAGACACAATCATATCATCCACATAGATCAAAACATGCAACTCTACCTTCCCCTTAAAAAAAGAGAAAATGGAATAATCGGAATGGGATTGAATAAATCCATAGGATATCAGAGAAGCAGTAAGCTTAGCGAACCAACAAAGTGGTGCATGTTTCAATCCATATAGAGACTTACGCAGGCGACACACTTTGTTGGGTTCACTATGCGAAAAACATGGCGGCAACTTCATATATACTTCTTCTGTCAGATCTCCATGAAGAAAAGTATTGTGCACATCCATCTGGTGCAAAGTCCAGCCTTTCACAGCTGCAACAGCCAAGAACGCCCGAACTGTAGGCATCTTAGCTACCGGGGCAAATGTTTCTGAATAGTCGATCCCCTCAACCTGATGATTACCGAACACAACCAGCCGTGCCTTTAAGCGCTCAACACTGCCGTCGGATTTGTACTTTATTTTGTACACCCATCTACTTCCCAATGCTTTCTTCCCAGGAGGCAAATCGACAAGACTCCATATCCCATTATCTTCCAGAGCCTGTATTTCAGTTTGCATAGCTGCGCGCTAGCCTGAATCTCGCGAGGCCTGGCGATATGAAGTAGGTTCAACACTGGCAGTGATAGCTGCAAGAAAATCTCTGTGTCCAGTAGTAAATATATCATAACTTAGAAATTATGTTAAAGGATACGAAGTACCTGAGGAAGTGACGGAAACAGATAAACTGTGGTGAAGGGGGGACTTTTACTTCGAACAGCATTCGTCACAAAATCTTGTAATCGCACTGGCTGTGATTTCTTTCTCATTCCTCTTCCCAATACTACCTCATCGGGCACCTCTGGCAACACTGTATCCCCTGTATCATTAGTAGTATCCGTATTACCCCCAGCGGACTCTCCTGTCAATACTTCTGCATCTACATGTGCATCCTTGTCACTCGGTGCCGAGCCACCAGCAACCACTCTAGCCTCAGCAACCGTAGCCGGCACCATCCCAAAAGCCTCTATATCGTCTCCCGGCATCTCAACAGATGTATGGCGTGTTGCAGAAGACATCTCGCTAGCAGAGCCACACCCAGGAAATTCTTTTTCACAAAAAGTAACATCACGGAACACAAAAAATTCACTAGTCTCCAAATCATACAGTTTCCATCCCTTTTTATCAAGTGGATACCCAACAAAGATACATTTTCTGCTCCTGCTAGCAAATTTATCATGTCGGGATTTCAAATCATACGTATAGCACAGACAACCAAAAATACGTAGATGATCATACGAAGGAGCCGAACCATATAAAACTTCATAAGGAGACTTAAAATACAAGATACTAGAAGGGGTTCTATTTATCAAATAACATGCACCCAGAACACATTCTCCCCAAAAATCTACGGAAAGAGAATCCTGAAATCTCAATGCCCTGGCGACATTTAAAATATGTCGATGTTTTCTTTCCACCCTTCCATTCTGTTGAGGTGTCCCAACACAGGATGTTTGGAACAATATACCTTGAGATAAAAAATAATCTTGTAAATAATTAAATTCAGTGCCATTGTCACTCCGCACATGACGTACATTGGCCCCAAACTGACGCTTCACCATAGCAATGAATTTAAGAAACATAGAATAGACAACACACTTATCCTTCAACAAAATAACCCAAACGGCTCTAGAAAAATCATCCAACAAAGTCAAAAAATATCGTGCCCCATTAGATGACGGAACACTATATGGTCCCCACAGATCACAGTGGATAAGTTTAAAGCATCGCAGAGCACGACTACTACTATCAGGAAAGGCATCACGAGTCTATTTAGCTTGATGACAAATATCACAAGCCTTATGAGAAAACACACTACTACCAGAGAGAAAAGGTAAAGTCTGTATTACTTTATCTGAAGAATGCCCCTGTCTACTATGCCAAACCTCGGAATTATTCTCTTTGTATGCCAGGATCACCGAAGCCAAAGAAGCTGGAACCTCCCCCAAGAAGTAAAGTCTACCCCTTTGTTCACCTGCTCCAATCACCATCCTCGTACTTCGGTCCTGAACAAAACACAAATCAGGAGTAAATAACATATCACAATTTCTGGCACCAATCAATTGGGAGACAGAGATCAAATTGCAAGTCAATGTCGGAATATAAAGAACATCTGTCAACACCAACGAAGTCGTCAAAAATACTGTACCTCTCAGAACAGCCTCAATAGTGCTCCCATCAGGCAAAATCACAGGACAGACAGGGCCCTCAAAGCAATCAACTAAACAGTCACGAGAGCCTATCGCATGAAGGGTAGCCCAGTATCGAATATCCAAGGGACAGAAGAATTCTTACCCATCAAACGATCAGAGTTTAAAGAACCAGGGTTGGAAGAATTGTCGTTATCCAGCAAGCTCATCAGTTTCTGCCATTGATCACCTGAGAGTGGTGAAGGATACCCTCCATACATCATATCCGCCAAACTTCCAGCAAGACCAGCAGGGACACCATGACCAGCAGCGGTGACATGATGAACAACCCCTGCGCCACCAGCACCACGTCCTCCATCACGTCTCTGTGGTGGTACCGGGCCTCTGCCACCACCAGCACCACGTCCGCCCTCACACCGAGGACGAGTCTCCCACCACTCTGGATAGCCAATCTTGGTAAAGCAAGTTATAACATCATGACCTATTTTCTTGTAATGAGTACAGATCATACCTGATTTGTCCCTGGAATCTGAGGTTCTACTATTAGAAGTAGTAGAAAAACGAGGTAAAGTCTTGATAGCCAGCGCCATCACCTCCTCAGTAGCGGATTGAGTTTTTCGCATATCCTCCTCCTCACGGACTGTCTGTTATGCCCGATCTAAACTTGGCTGAGGATCCTGAGCCAGGAGATTAGATCGGGTATGACCATACAACTCAGCATTCAACCCATACATAAAGTCCTGAAAGTGGTCTTCATCCCTCATAGCCTGTAGCTTTGCAGCAAGTTCACCATAGGTACAAGTAGGCAATGGGAAAGAAGCAGCTTGTTCATCCCACAAAGACTGTAAATTTCCAAAGTAGGTTTCCACAGACATCGACGCCGTTTGTTTGCACTCGGCCAAAGCCACCTTAATTTGGTGCTTCCGAGTGCCATTGCTAACAATAAATCTTTTCTCCAACAAGTTCCACAATGGATAAACCTTCTCAAAGTACGGCAAAGATTTCTTCAGAGATGGATCAATGGTATTAAGAACCCATTGAACCAACAGCGCTTGCACGCATCTCCAATCAAGCAATTTACTAGCATCATTAATAGGTTTGACTTCGGTACCTTCCAGAAAAGTGATCTTTCGCCTAGAGATCGGGGAGAGACGTATCGACCGAGACCACTCAACATAGTTCGGTCCACGAAAAATAATAGGAGTAATGATATTTCCTAGTTGATCAGCAGAACACAGAAAATATGGATCCTTCGGATTAGGATAATTTGGGTTGTGTGCACCGCCACCGCCAGTCGCGACGGAGTAGCCGGACGCAGCATCATCTGTCATTGCGGATGTCGGGTGTACAAAAATTTTGTACAACTCTGACGAATCGGCCGCTGATGGACGGGGTCGACGGCGAATCGGCCGCGATCAGGGGCACCGAATCTGGCACGTAGGGGCAAGCGAATGTCGGGTGTACAAAATTTTGTATAATTTCGACGAATCTGCCACTGATGGACGGGGTCGGCGGTGAATCGGCCGCTGAATCGGCGAATCCGGCGAATCGGCACGGATCGGGCGGCTCGGACGGCTCAGTCGGAGCCGGAAAGCTGCGAACACCACAGGGATTCTTGGCAAACACCACAGTTCCTACAATTACCTGCTTGTTGTCAATTCTTCCAGAAAATCGAGATCCGTGTCTTAAGAAACAATTTTGCAGTGAAGGGTTTGATGCTTGAATAAAGCACTGCCCCTGCTCAAGAACCCCGAGTTCATCAAGGCACCCCAACAACCACCTTCCCTTCTGAACACCCCTTCTGAACAAATAAAGTACAAATCGAGTGCTTAAATAAAGCACTGCCCCTTCTGAACAAATCGAGTGCTTGAATAAAGCACTGCCCCTTCTGAACACCCCTTCAAAAAGGGCTGCAAACGGAGCCGTCCGAGCCGTGGGTGATGACTGCAAACGAAGCCGGGAGCCGAGCGGATCAGGGCTGAGGGCTCAGTCGGAGCCGGGAGCCGGGCGTTCGGCGTAAGGACGGCGCTCGGCTGTCTGCACGGGCGCGGTCGGCGCGGAGCGGGCTAGGATTTTTCGGAAGATGGCGGCTAAGATTTTTTGGGAGGCTCTGATACCATGTAGGAAATAATAATGCCTTGTTCTCATTGCTAGGATTTGTTACAATATATATAGTGGCTACATTTGGGCTTATGGGTATGGGCCATATTTATATTACAAATATAATCTAACACCTTCATTTGTTCTTTTGTGTTGCTGTATTTGTTATGTACATGTGCTGTTGCATCCGCCACATCTGCAGGAGCTGAAAATGACATGAATTATAATTCACGGCGAGTATGTGATACAAATAGTGGCACCATGGTGGTATGTGGTTCAGCAGGAGGGCCATAACACATCTTACACAGGAAAACTAATTTACTTATCAATACAAAACCATAAAGAAAATATGTGATACACCTCCTAGTCAAAACAAAAGTACTGGATATCAACTTTGTAGCATGGACGCTTTTTGCTCAACACCATATTAACTTGATAAACCTAGAAAAAAATTCAAGAAAATAATATTAGATTACACTTGAAAAGTAAAATTAGATAAAATGCAAATCAATAGTGATTTTGTACCTTCTACAGAATATTCTGTGTCTTCCAAGCTTTTCTCTGTCATGATGGCTTGGGAAGATCTAACCAAATGTAAATAAAATTAAGTTAATACAACTATTTTGGAATAGAATTTTAAAAAAAAGTCATCAATATACTAAAAGTACGTACCGATTTTTTATATTCGGATAATTTCTCTTGTCATGGTTTTGTCTATACAATCCACATCCATTACATTTTCGATCTTTGATGGTTTTTGCCTTCTTTAATGCATTCTCTTTTCCCCCCTTGAGCCTTTTTCCGCATCCTTTAGCACGTACTTGGATTGGCTCTTTATAAGTAGGTTCAACATTACAACTCATCCGTCCCGACAATACAACACCTCCAACTGTTGGCTCCGTTGTCTCATCACCAACTACAATACCACAAATAATCTCATCAATTCTATCCTTTGCACCTTCTAAAGCATTGGAGTATGCTTTCATTGTTTCTTGATTTGTAAGGGCTCTATCAACCAAATTCAAGGCTTGCTGAATCAAACGACTCCGGTTCAAAAAATATGATTTGTCAACACTTATTTTCATGCCACCCTCGAGAATAACGTCCCCGTATTTTGCCATTTTTGTCCACCTCTTTAAAATGTATTGGCTAGGCAATGATTCAAAATCATGAAATTTTTGCAAATAAGACAACACATGTCGACATGGGATCCCCGAACTCTCAAACATTTTGCATGTACATGTTGCAAAATCAAATTCCTTATCATACACAATTTCACGAGATTTGTGATTATCAAAAAATTTTCTTTTGATTTTATAAACAATTTTAGTGCCCTCGTCATTTATAACCTCAAATTTGTAATTTGAACAAACACACATCTCCTCTTGAAATTTATGAAACATTTCATTCGTGTAGATGTCAACCATTTGAACCACCACATCATTTTGTAATTTTAACTTAGGCCTTTCCATTATGTCTTTGTGATCTGATACCTTCTCATCGTGACATAGACACTCAAGACCCCTACCAAATTGAATCATAAAATCAACCAATGAATTTTTCTTTTGGACATAGCCTTTAAAGAATGAGTGAGCACTTTCCGCTCGTTGGCTACTCGACATGTTGGCCGAAAATATGTGATTCATATAACAAGGAACCCATTTCTCACGCATATTAAACATACTTTCTAGCCACTCATTGGAACTCAAGTCACTCTTTCCAACAAGCTCTCTCCACTTTGTTTCAAATTCTTCCTTAACCTCTGTTTTCCAAATGCAATCTGAAAACTCTTTATAATATGCACCGTACTTAACAGCGTCAATCTTCTCAAAGAACTTTTTCAAAATATGCCAACTACAATACCTATGAAAGGTATTGGGAAGAGTCTCCGCTATTGCCTTTGTCATTGCCGGATCTTGACCTTTGTCATTGCCGGATCTTGATCAGTAATAACATTGTAGGGGCATCACCAGGCATAGACTCGAGAAATCGATGAAATAACCAATTAAAAGAATCAACTGTCTCATCTCCCAAAAATGCACTACCAAATATAATAGTTTCATTGTGGTTATTTACACCAATAAGTGAAGCAAAAATCAAACCATACCGATTAGTATTATAAGTTGTATCAAATACCACAACGTCACCATAAAACTTATAAGCTCGCCGAGAAGTCACATCGGCCCAAAAACAGTGACTTATCTTGTGCTCTTCATCAGATTTAATCTCAAACGTGAATGACGGATTCTTAACTTTTTCGAGTTTCAAATACTCGTGAAACATGTCTCCTTCATGACCCTCTATCGCTTTCCTCATATTTCTTTCATGATTGTTCAAATCCTGTTGTGTACAACCAATATTTTCAAACCCACCCACATGTAAACCAAGCAAATTATATTGCTGATATGTTGGAATATTTACTGTCCCAAGTTGTTGAGTCAAACACTTTTGGGCATCTGTAATTTGACGGTGAGATCTCATTAAATGTGTCTTACTTGGGGTTGACAATGGATGATTATGCCCCTCATCAAATACATGGACGACATACTTGTCAGTGGGTGACCTAACAACAATAAGTCTAGCACCACAACCCTCTCTCACTACTCCTCGACGACGAATTGTGTCGGGGTCTGCTATTGCCTTCCCAATTCCTTCCTTAAAACACACGTACTCCTTCCGCAAAATCACATCACTCCCTCTCATTTTTTTGGTACTCCATTTACGCACACTAAACCCACATTGTTTAGCATATGTATTATAAAAATTGTAGACATCATCTAATGTTTCAAATTCTTTACCAAATTTAGGCTTCACCTCTTCCGGGACTTGCGGATAGTGCACAATACTATCTGATTTATTGTTTGGATCAAACTGAGAATTTTCACTTTCACTATCTACTTGTATTTCTAAATTGTGTCTACACTCTAAATCAATATTCAAGTCATTATCCCCAGTAATCCCTACATCAAAGTCAACATTCTCCATTTTTTTCCTGAAAACAATATACACATAATAAGCACACTTTAAAAACAATGTGAGTACAAGAAAAAATTATCAATAAACATATAATAAATTATACAAAATCCAGGACTATGAAAAAAAAAATTTATCGATTAATTCAGTTGCAATATTTTCTAAGTTACAAGAAAAAATCCACATTGCAATATTTTCTAAGTTACAAGAAAAAATTATCAATAAACAGCACGATGATTTCATATTTTTTTCAGAATGATTTTTTTTTCTAAAAAACTATTATGGACTATGTTTCACATAAATGATTTCAATAAAAATTCTATTTGTTCACATGAATACTGCAAGCTAATAGCAATATACTGCAATCTAAGAACTTACGTCCAGAATAAAAAAAATTTGTTAAAAATAACATTATTTGCAATCTAATTGTATGTAATTTGATAGGAAATTTAAGATGTATTTTTTCTAACCTTGAGTTCCAGTAGCAACTTAAGAGTCTGAGCAGCAGCTTAGAATTCGTTCAAGCGCGCGTGCAAAAGAGAGGGCCTTAGCATGTAATAGAGTAATAGAGAGAGTTTATAGTTTGGATGGTTTTAGAAGGGAGAATTTTAGAGAGAGAGAGAGATTTGGAAGTGTAAACTTTTGTTACTCCAACGAAAACTAAAGGCATGGAAAAGAGAGAGATTTGGAAGAGTAAACCACTGTTTTAGAAGAGCGAATTTATAGAAATTTGCATTAGAAGCGAAAGATGTGGAAGAAATACCAACGGTTAGTTTTTTTTTTTTGGAAGAGAGATATTTGTTTATAATTAAAGAAGATATGTAGAGATTTGTTTTAAAGAAATTAAAAAAAAACAAATATTTACCAAATTACTCCATTACAAAGCTATGCTACTAACCTCCACCATTCCTAGATTTGTTTTAAAATAGAATGATTTGTAGAAATTTATTTTATACATCCGGACGGACGGGCCAACAAAGAATCTTCCTCTTCATTTTTTGCTTCAAGACTTACCAGGTGTGACCGGGTCAGCCACCCAGACGTTGACTTCCGTCGCCGAGGACACCACCCTCCGCACCGCTGTCCAGATTCGTGCCGAACCCTCCCCCGCCGTCGCCGAGGACACCACCCTCTGCACCGCTGTCCAAGTTCGTGCCGAACCCTCCCCCGCCGTCGCCGAGGACACCACCCTCCGCACCCATGTCCAGATTCGGGCCGAACCGTCCCCCGCCGTCGCCGAGGACACCACCCTCCGCACCGCTGTCCAGATTCGTGCCGAACCCTCCCCCGCCGTCGCCGAGGACACCACCCTCCGCACCGCTGTCCATGTTCTCCAGCGCGTCGCGGTCTGCCTCTTCCCCCACCCCAAAAGGAAAGTAGAAGAGAACATGGAGACGATGGGACTCATGGAAAGAGAAAGAAAAAAAATGTAAGAACTGAAGCTTCCTCTCTCCAAAGGAGACGATGGGACTCAGCTTCATCTCTGGGAAGTTGGAAAGTTACAGGGAAAGAGAAAAAAAAATAGAGGAGAAGGAATAGTAGTTTTGGAAAGTGTGCACATTTAATGAGACAACACCTATAATGAATAAAGGGGAGAAGTGAGCCCGCGACTTGTTTTTCCTTCTCCCGTAACTTTCCCGTAGTGAGAGTAACCTGTGTATATATATATATATATATATATATATATATATATATATATATATATATATATATATATATATATATATATTAGATGAATAAAGGGGAGAAGTGAGCCCGCGACTTGTTTTTCCTTCTCCCGTAACTTTCCCGTAGTGAGAGTAACCTGTATATATATATATATATATATATATATATATATATGTATATATATGGGAAGGGATATTGCACCAAACTTATTGCATCAATTGTTGCACCAAACAATCTCAACCACACATTTATTTCTATCATGTGGTTATAAAAAATTCCATAAAGTTGTTGCCACGTCAGCATGCTTTATAACCACATGATTGAAATAAATGTGTGGTTGAGATTGTTTGGTGCAATAATTGATGCAATAAGTTTGGTGCAATATCCCTCCCCTATATATATATATATATATATATATATATATATATATATATATATATATATATTAGATGCCTCTCTTTCTCTCTCTAAATATGTGTGTGTGTGTGTGTCTTAGGATTCCTAGATTCTACGAATCTACATTTCTATGGGTGCACCCATATTGGTGCACCCATGTCCAAATAGAGACTTTCCCCCACATGGGCCGGCTTGGACCATACCTGGTTTGGATCGAGCCAGACCAGTGGATCTGATTCATATGCCAACAATAAGGTGATCATCAAATATTATGCATTTAAGTTGTTAATTTTAGAGAATCATAAGGTTAGTAAAGTACAAACTTAAAAAAAACAAAAATTATTTGTGTCCAAGGATTTGATGATGGTCTCAAAATGTATCCTTAATCATGATTCCTTTAACATTTTTACAAGGGTACACATTGCCATTAATATATTTACAATAAAGCTTGATCGATGTCCTAATGTTAGTAAGTCAACACTTTCTTATATATCCAAATAAAAAGGAAAACAGGTTGCAATGAGAGCATAAACTAACAAGAGTATATTATGGATGAAGCCATGGTACAGTATAACTCATCCAGTAGGAAAAAAAAACTACGACAAACAGTTGGTCTAACTTGCGTATGCTATAAATAAAGGCTTCTGTCTATAACACCTCTCTCCCTCTGTGTAGCTTCAGGAACACATCTCATTCTTCTTCATTAGACGCTTAGCTCTTTCTAATGGCTGTGAGTTCTTCTAACCTGTACTGATTGTTCCTTTCTTAGTTTGGACTAGAAAGTTTGAATTATGTTTGCTAGTTGAAGTAGATTCTTTTGCTTATGGTATGTTTTGAAGTAGAATTTTGATATTATCATGATGGTGATGATAAGTTGCTGTTTGTGCTGAGATTGTTGCAGTTTGGAGCACTATGAATTTCTCTTAATTAATTTGTTGTTTGTAGTGGAAATCTTATATGATTTACAGGTGGTTCCTCTTTCTGGGTTCTGTAATTCTAGGTGAATCTGGATCAAGAATCCAATGGTTTTGGCTAGCTCCTTAGGGATGTTGGATATATGGGTTCTCTTTGTTCTTATTTGGTGGTGTTGGGATTGATCACGTCCTCCTTAAGCGTGGTTTGTTCAGAATTTGGCTTTTTCACTTTTTATCATTTCTTAGTCTTTCTTGTTGTCCTCGTTATCATCAACATCTAAGCCCTTTTTTTCAATCGGAACAAGGTTTGTTATCTAGCTTAAGATTCTTCTCAAGATATTAATTGACAAAGGTTTATGCTCTAAATATTCTAAACTTGTATTGATTTGTAAGCTGTTATAATAAACTAACAAAAATTAACAGCTCGCTATACTAAAATATTATAATTAAGAATAAAATATTTTAAACATTCGTCAACTTACAGCTTCATATTCTCTTGATATCCTGGTACTAGGGATGGCAATTTCTTCGAGTCCGATGGGAACCAAATTTTTTTCTTCCGCCGGAGACGGTTTGTAGATTTAAAAACGGGAGCGAGGAAGGATATGGCGATAAAAAAAAACCTATTTGTATTCGTGGTCGGATATGGATATAGTACTTCCCGTGTCTGTAAATTTTCAACCCCGATTACTTGTACCTATATGTGCAACCCATTAATATATGTTCATGATCTATTTAGTAGTATATATTATTTTATTTTATTTTATTTTTTGATAAAAATCAGATTTTATTGGCATGTCTTGTAATTTTTCCGAAAGAAAATAGGTTTTTTAAGTTTATACTGTACAGAAAAAAATTGTTAACGAGACGGAAAAATCCAGTCCTGAAAGTGTTAATGGGGCAGGAATGGGGACGGAGAGTGCATTGTGTAACGTAGACAGGGATTAGGGTCAGGGGCGGAGCCAGGATTTAAATTCTGGGGAGGCCGTGTTACTACATATAGAAATCTTTAAAATTATTCTGTTAATTAAAATTTAATAGCAAAAAAATAGTAAAATAAAAACAAAAAAGTGGAAAAAAGAAAAATCAATATTTTCAAAATGTTATAAAAGAGAAAGGAAAAACTTGTACATAAAAAGTCTGAAAAGTATTCAACATATGTAAAATATTAACATTTAACAAAGGTGTACATAAAAAGTCTGAAAAGTATTCAACATATGTAAAATAAAATATTAACATTTAGCAAAGGTGGGTTTTGAACTCCCAACCTCACATGTAGAAACCCATAATACTACCACTAGAGCTAGCTTACTACTTGTGCATAACAAGGGCAAATTGCTATATATATATACCAATTACAGAACCTTTTTATATAGTAACGAACATTTTTTTTAAAATTGCGGGGGCCATGGCCCCCCTTGGACCCTCTATAAATCCGCCCCTGATTAGGGTAAAGAATTGAATCCGATCGGTGACGGAGACGGTGACAAAAATTTGAATAGTTTTCGGAAACGGGAATGGGGGGTATGGTCCCGGACCCTACCCGCCGTGTTGCCATCCCTACCTGGTGCCACTAAGAAATATAAAAACATGAAGGGTACTATCGTTAACATAAAGGTAGAAAGTTGTACATTTGAAAAAGTTCAAACTATTTAGTTGTTAATTATTACTTTAAGGTAACAAATTATAAATTTTGATAGTTTAAGATATCAACTTGCAAATTGAAAAAAAAAAATCAGAATATCTAGTTGCAAATTAGCCAAGATTTTATGACATCTAGGTTGGTATGAAATTCCTAAACATGGTAGGTACTAGTCCTGAACCTTATTAGCAATTCGGCAAACGGCAAACGTTCGGAACGACAAAAGTACGAGTATAAATCGGCACAATATAAGTAAAATACGGTCAAAAATTCGGTCAAAAGTTCGTCTAACAAAAAACATTCGGATCAGATTTAATTCGTGTTTAGTACGTTTCATATGAACCAATTCGGCACTAAAAATTTGGCATATATATAGGGCCCACCCACCTCTACTCCTTCATAAACAAGGGTTCAGTGTGAGAATAAAAAGAGGTTGGATTATGGAAAACCGAAAGGTTTTTCTTTGATTGTTGCAAGCAACGTGTGCAAAGACTCTTGGATTTCTTTTTTTGGTTACTGTGAGACTTTTTCTTATTTTCTTTTGATACTTTTTAAGAATTGTGCCAGTCTTAATATCTAATAGCAGCAAGAGTCAAGAAAGTTCAGACTGTTGGGTTTCTTGGTCTCATTTTTTTTGGTCAATTTTTTTAAAAATTCGTACGGTACGCGTTTAAAACGCTACAGGCTTAAAATTCGCGTACAAATCCAAAATTTTCAAAAGTACGTAAGTATTATACGTTTTTGTAAGATACGAAAAATTTGCGTATAATACGCGTTTTATTCGGGTGATTGCTAACAAGGGTCCTGAATCCGTTTTTGTTTTGTACAGTACTTTTTTTTTCTTGATTGATAAAAGTCAAAACATTGGATAATTTGGTCAATGTGTCTACACAGATGAGGGACCGCAGTTTAAATTGCGGTGTCATGTCCCCCCCCCCCCTCATTAGTCGGACTTTGGGTCCCACGTTAACAGGGACGAGGGTGTGTATTGAAGCTAGCTTCCAACCAATAGAGACGACACGTGGCCGCGGTTTAAACTGCGGTTTTCCCTCGGTCTGGACAGCTTTTTTTATGTAAGTTGGTCGCCACAGTTATTGGGTCCTCAAGGAATCTATGACTTTTTCTTTGTTTTGGTTAAAATTGTATGCTTGTGAAGATTCATCGGAATTGGTCCTATTCAATTTCTAGTAATATCCTAATAATTGGACTGCTTTTATCAAATGGTTTCCAATTGGGGATTAGGTTTGTGCTCTACTTGAATGGATCAGAGTTGGGCGAGGAGGAAACTGCAAAGAAGATTCTGTTTATTTGCATGTGATCTCTATATTTGTACACTGATGTCCTATGTGTCTAACACGGGAACGACACGGACACAATACACAATATGGAGTGTCGGTGCTTTCTAAGTGTTCTTGAATGTGCTGAGAAATATGAATCTGAGTAGGGGAACAATGGTTTATATCCTTGTTAGCAATCACCCGAATAAAACTCGTATTATATGCGAATTTTTTCGGATCTTTCAGAACGTATAATACTTGCGTACTTTTGACAGATTCAAATCAGTACGTAGATTTTAAACATACGAAATTTTAAACGTGTTCCGTATAAATTATTAAAAGATTTGGCAAAAACACATGGTGGGAACCTGTTTAATTAATCAAATTTGACAATATATTTAATAATGTGAAGTTTCTAATCTCAATATTTTTATTTTTCGAATATTTTACCGAATTTTTGAGCGCATTTTATGTTGGAGTGGGTGGGGTCCCCAACCTATGTGGAGAAGACCCCGGAGTGCGACGAGCGTCGTCTGTGTGTCAGAGAAGCTCGGGGAGGTGACGAGGCCGTTCGGAGAAGCCGAAGAAGCTCGGGAGCTGCCAGAGGAGCAGCTGGAGAGAGGGGGGCAGAATTCGGGCCGAACTCTGCCTCCCAGTTCCAGAAGTGTTCTGTTGTCAGAACACAGAGTTCTGGTCGAACTCTGTGCCAGGACAGAGTTCTGGCCGAACTCTGTGTGTCGGGGC
This sequence comes from Iris pallida, assembly GCA_029216955.1. NCBI lineage: Eukaryota > Viridiplantae > Streptophyta > Magnoliopsida > Asparagales > Iridaceae > Iris > Iris pallida. The sequence continues at coordinate 315,835 of JANAVB010021515.1, forward strand.
TGAAGCGTTTTTCAGGGTGATTTAATCACCGTTGGATCATATCCTACGGTCCAGTTTTTGCTGCGGATTAGGAGATTTATACTTGGTTATTCCTAACCCTAATCATAACACAACATTAAAGAACAAGAGAAAGAAAAGAGGCAAGAGTGCCATTGCAACTTTGGGAGAGAAGGAGGAGGATTGAAGGCCAATTTCGAAGGAAGATCGTGTTCGGGTAATATCTACTCATCGTCTTTGTTCTTCGTAGTCTTGTAATCATTATTCTTGCTTCTAAGTGTTGTGGGGATCCGATTTGGATCGGGAGAAGTTTGTAGATGGTGTACTCCTTTATTTCATTAGTGAAGGCTTCTTAGGGTTGGACTCCGATCGTCCCGTAGTTTTTTTCGCAAGGGTTTTCCACGTCAAAAATTTTCTGTGTCTGCGTGGTTTGTTTTGGTGTTTTGGTTCGTGCATTGTATTGCTCGGTTCTCTCGCAGGTACTCTCTAGTTTGGGGAAAGGTTTTCGCGTTTCTTTCCCAACAAAGTGGTATCAGAGCCAGGTTCTGGAATTCAGAAGGGTGTCAGGAGTTGACAAGAAAACTAGAGAGGAGAGATGGACGCGAAGCCGGTGCGCATGGTGAACCTGAACGGCACTAACTATCACTATTGGCGGAGCAAGATGAAGGATTTGCTGTTCGTCAAGAAGCTGCATCTGCCCGTATTTGCATCCGAGAAGCCCAGTGATAAATCCGAGGAGGAGTAAAAATTCGAGCATATACAGGTGTACGGATATATCAGACAGTTCGTTGACGAGAATGTGTACAACCACGTTTCCAATATTGAGCACGCGAAGACGTTATGGGATAAGCTAGAATCTTTATACGCGAAGAAGACCGGGGTAAACAAGTTGTTCCTGATCCGGACGATGATGGGTCTGCGGTACAAAGATGGGGCGTCTATTACGGATCACTTGAGTGATTTCCAGGACGTAGTTGACCAGCTGTCTTCAATGGGAGTCAAGTTCGACGACGAAATTTAGGGACTATGGCTGCTGTGTACATTGCCAGACTCGTGGGAGATCGTACGAGTATCTATGATCACTTCTGCTCCAGAAGGCGTGGTCAGTCTGGAGTTTGCCAAGAGCGGAGTGTTAAATGAAGAGATGCGGAGGCGTTCTCAGGGCACTTCATCCACATCCCACCACTCAGAGGTATTGGTTTCAGAGAGCCGCGGAAGGGACAAAAGCAGGGGTCCAGGTGGTGGCAGAGACAAGAGCAGGGGGAAGTCCAAGATTCGGTACGAGGACTCGGAGTGTTACCATTGTGGTAAGAAGGGCCACATCAAGCGAAATTGTTTCGCTTGGAAGAGAGAGAAGAAGGGCGACAAGGGGAAGCAAGATGAGAACACTACAGCGGCAGCCTCGATACATGGAGGCGATGTGATCGTCGTAGGTGATGAGGTTATCACAAACCTCGCCTGTGATGACAATTCTTGGCTGGTGGACTCAGGAGCTTCGGCGCATATATCTCACAACAAGGTACTATTTGCCACTTACACGACAGGCGACTGTGGAGTGTTGAAGATGGCCAATGGAGATGTGTCGAAGGCGGTTGCCGTTGGAGATGTGCATTTGAGAACGAAGATAGGTACGGTTCTTGTTCTCAAAGATGTTCGTCATGTCCCTGATATCCGTTTCAACCTGGTGTCGGTTGGAAGGTTGGATGACGAGAGATTCTTCGGTCTCTTCGGGAATAGTCAGTGGAAGCTTTCCAGAGGTTCGATGATGATTACCAGAGGAATCAAGAAGTCCGGTCTCTACTATATGAAGGGGAGCGCACAGGGGGCACAGGAGGTGAACGCAGTCAGTGATGCGTCTACCGAGTTGTGGCACAGACGGCTCGGCCATATCAGCAAGAAGGGGATGAGCTACTTGGTGAACAGGAAGGTGATTCCAGGCTCAAGTCTACAAAGTTGGAGAAGTGCACGCACTGCTTAGCTGGAAAGCAAAATAGGGTGTCTTTCCAAAGTCACCCAAGTTCAAGGAAGCCGACGTTGCTCGAGTTGATTCACTCGGATGTCTGCAGTCCTATGAAGGTAAAATCTATTGGTGGTGCTTCTTACTTTGTAACTTTTATGGATGACTGTTCCAGGAAGGTTTGGGTCTATGTCTTAAAGACCAAGGATCAGGTGCTGCCTACTTTCAAAGAGTTTCAGGCCTCTGTTGAAAGATTGACGGGCTAGAAATTATTGTGTGTTCGGTCCGACAACGGCGGCGAATATATCGGTTCCTTTGATGTTTATTGCAGATAGCAGGAGATACGACATCAGAAGACTCCGTCCAAGACACCTCAGCTCAATGGTGTAGCTGAAGGAATGAATAGGACACTGATGGAGAGGGTGTAGTGTTTGCTGTCAGAAGCAAACTTGCCGGGCAGTTATTGGGGTGAGGCTCTTCTCACAGCTGCTTATGTTATTAATATATCTCCTAGTACTCCTTTGCAGGGTGATGTGCCTGACAAAGTATGGTACGGCAAAGAGCCGTCATACAATCACCTGCGAGTGTTTGGTTGTAAGGCCGTCGTGCATGTACCGAAGGACGAGAGGTCCAAACTTGAGCCGAAGACGAGGCGATGCATTTTGTCGGCTACGGTCGGAATGAGTTTGGCTATAGACTCTACGATCCGGTGGGAAGAAAGCTCAACAGAAGCAGGGACGTAGTTTTCGTCGAGGATCAGACCATGACCAACACTCAGGATTCCGAGGCACCTTCTGAGGCTAAGGAATTGCCTAAGTTAGAGTCATTTTGCTTCGAGCAGTTTCTAGAGGTCATCGCAGAGGATCCAATCATGGGGGAGCCAGTACATGGAGTTGCTCCCAACCTTGATCATCAGCCTGTTGATGGTGGTCAGGGTGTCCCTCAGGAGGATGAGCATGCCGGAGAGGCAGTTCCTGAAGGGGATGAGGCTGTTGGTATACAGCCAGCTCCAGTGGCTCCATTGAGAAGGAGCGACAGAGAGCGTCGACCATCTACGAGATACTCACCGGGTGAGTATGTGCTATTGACTGACGGGAGAAAGTCCAAAAATTTTACAGAGGCTATGGAAGACGAATACAGGCAGGAATGGATGGAGACTATGCAGGAGGAGATGAGTTTCTTGCACACTAATTCCACTTATGAGCTGGTGCGGTTGCCAAAGGATAAGAAGGCTTTGAAAAATCGATGGGTGTTTAGAGTGAAGCAGACGGATGATGCTACTCGCCCTCGATACAAAGCGAGGCTGCTAGTTAAAGGCTACGGTCAGCAGAAAGGCATGGATTATGATGAGATCTTTTCGTCTGTCGTCAAGCATTCGCCTATTCGGGTGGTGCTAGCATTAGCAGTCAGTCTCGACTTGGAGGTCGAGCAGATGGACGTGAAGACGGCATTCCTCCACGGTGATCTTGAGGAAGAGTTATACATAGTGCAGCCAAAAAAATTATGTGAGAAGGGCAAGTCACATTTGGTCTGCCGATTGAGAAATAGCTTGTATGGTCTGAAGCAGGCTCCGAGGCAGTGGTACAGGAAGTTCGAGTCGTCTATGGGGGAGTATGGTTATGCACGAACGACGTCGGATCACTGTGTATTTGTGAGATATTTTGTCGATGATGATTTCATTATTTTATTGCTCTATGTAGATGATATGCTATTAGTGGGTCGAAATGCTACTAGGATAGCGGAGTTGAAGCGCCAACTGGGCGCGGCCTTCTCTATGAAGTATTTGGGCGCAGCGAAGACTATTCTTGTGATAGAGATCAGCCGAGAGAGAGAGTCCAAGATGCTACATTTGTCCCAAAAGAAGTAAATTCACCGGATACTTCAGCGTTTCGGGATGGACGGGTCGAAGAAAGTGAGTTGTCCCCTTGCGGCTCACTTTAAGTTCACTGAGGAGCAGTGTCCATCTACCGAGGACGAAAAGGAAGATATGGAGCGGGTTCCATATGCTTCAGCTGTGGGGAGCCTTATGTATGCTATGGTGTGTACGAGACCAGACATCGCTCATGCAGTTGGCACAGTTAGCAGGTATCTTTCAAATCCTGGAAGGGTACATTGGAGTGCGGTCAAGTGGATTCTACGATACCTTCAGGGCACTGCCGATTTGAGACTTTCTTTCGGTGGTGACGAGCCAAAGCTGGTTGGGTATACCGACGCTGATATGGCTGGAGATGTAGACACGAGACAATCGACTTCGGGCTATGTGATGATGTTTGCCGGAGGAGCGGTATCGTGGCAGTCGCGGTTGCAGAAGTGTGTTGCCTTGTCGACGACGGAGGCGGAATACATTGCGACGACGGAGGCTTGCAATGAGCTATTGTGGATGAAGAAGCTGTTGCAGGAAATAGGGCTGAAGCAAGAGCAGTACACTTTATTTTGCGACAGTCAGAGTGCTATTCACCTTGTGAAGAACCAGACATTTCATAGTCGGTCCAAGCACATCGAGACTCGGTATCATTGGATACGGGATGTGGTTGAGAAGAAGGACGCGGCGCTTGAGAAGGTTCATACTGATGACAATGGAGCGGACATGCTCACGAAGGTTCTTCCGAGGGGGAAGTTTGAGTACTGCAGGTAGATCGTCGGGATGACGACCTCCTCCACCTAGTTGTGAAGGAGGAGATTTGTTGGAGTGGGTGGGGTTTCCAACCTATGTGGAGAAGACCCCAGAGTGCGACGAGCGTTGTCTGTGTGTCAGAGAAGCTCGGGGAGGTGACGAGGCCGTTCGGAGAAGCCGAAGAAGCTCGGGAGCTGCCAGAGGAGCTGCTGGAGAGAGGGGGGCAGAGTTCGATCCGAACTCTTCCCCAGGGGAGAGTTCTGGCCGAACTCTGCCTTCCAGTTCCAGAAGTGTTCTGTTGCTAGAACACAGAGTTCTGGCCGAACTCTGTACCAGGACAGAGTTCTGGCAGAACTCTGTGTATCGGGGCTGAAGCATTTTCAGGGTAATTTAATCACCGTTGGATCGTATCCTACGGTCCAGGTTTTGCTGCGGATTAGGGGGTTTATACATGGTTATTCCTAACCCTAATCATAACACAACATTGAAGAACAAAAGAGAGAAAAGAGGCAAGAGTGCCATTGCAACTTTGGAAGAGAAGAATGAGAATTGAAGGCCAATTTCGAAGGAAGATCGTGTTCGGGTAATATCTACTCGTCGTCTTTGTTCTTCGTAGTCTTGTAATCATTATTCTTGCTTCTAAGTGTTGTGGGAATCCGATTTGGATCGGGAGAAGTTTGTAGAGGGTGTACTCCTTTATTTCATTAGTGAAGGCTTCTCAGGGTTGGACTCTGATCGTCCCATGGTTTTTTCCGCAAGTGTTTTCCACGTCAAAAATTCTCTGTGTCTGCGTGGTTTGTTTTGGTGTTTTGGTTCGTGCGTTGTATTGCTCGGTTCTCTCGCAGGTACTCTCTAGTTTGGGGAAAGATTTTTGCGTTTCTTTCCCAACATTTTATTTGTACTGAGCCGATTTATATTCGTACTTTTGTCGTCCCGAATTTTTCCCGTTTGCCGAATTGCTAACAAGGGTTTATATACAATGTTTTACACATATATAGTGGCGTAGCCAGATTTTTCATTTAGGAGACGCGATACAAAATGACGATTCGGTGGACAATCTAAGAACTGTAGAAAACTTACGTCGTAGGATAAGTTCGACGTTGCACATCTCAATAACACAAGTCTCGTCACGATCCGAATAGCGTATGGAGGATAATTGTAAATTTCTAAAAAAACACATAATGTGAAATTCTATGGATATTGGCCAAATTCGACGTGCACAGTAGACGAATTCAACTTTCGTCAATTTTCACACGGCAATGACCATACGCACCTTTCGGTATAATCACTTCATTTCGGGATCGTCCGGACGAGATGATACTCAACCCGCTATTTTTAGTTAACACAAAAATGTTCAGGTAACTCACTTTGAGCCTCAGGACGACTGATCAAGTAATGTCGGATATCAACAAAATTTAATATAAAAGGAGAAGACTTCACCAAGAATATTGTATGCTTGTGCAAAGTTAGTCTCTAAGCTCAAAACCCCAAAATCTTAGGGGCGTAGCTACGACCTCTCGGGACCAGCTAGCTACGCCCCTGCACATCTGTAATATCATAAGGCAGCTTTGAAACAGCTCATAAAATGAGTCGTCCAAGCCGTTTGTATATCATTAACTAATTAATAATCTTTTTAAAATTTGTATAATTAACTACCACCGTATGTGCCTATATTCTCAGGTAATTAATAAATTTTTTTTCCTTCGAAATCCTTATAACTAACTAACATCACGTACAAAAAACATAAAAAATTTATTATCTAAACATATACCCAAATTATATAAACATATATGTAACAAATTAACATATATTTAATATTTAAATTATATTTAACATTTAAATTATATTTAAACTAACTGGTATTATCAAAACATATTCAAAGTTTAATAAATTCAAATTATATTTATTATATTTTAATATTACTTAATTTTTATCTAATTTTTAATTAAAAATTTATGTATGTGCATGAACATCACTAGTATATATAATTAGAAGAAATAAGCCTTCTTCTACTCCATGGTATTCTAAGTATTGTTGTGCTAGGTTGTGAAGATATTTACTGTTTAGAGCATCTCCAACCCTATTGTGAGTCTAGAAAGAAAAAAAAAAAGATTGCCATATAGGAATGACAAGTTTTCTTTTCAAAAGTACTTCTCCAATGCAAATGTGAAATAAAATATGGAGTTGACATGGCAAGGACAATGTGAAGTTGGTTGTCTAGATTTAGAGCATCTCCAACCCTTTTGTCTTGTTAAGTGTTGTGAGTCCTAGGTGGCATGAGACACAAGACAATATCTTTCTTAGGTGGCAAGATTATATTCACAAAAGTCAATGAGATAGAAATGTCTTCTCCAATGCAAAAGTATTGATGAGACAATAAAAAGTATTTTTTCCAACTTCCAAGACAACTCCTTCATTTCTTCATTTTTTTTAAATAAACATTTCTATTCATAATTGATGATGTGGAGACAAAGTCATTGTAAAGTACATTGTCTAGATCTAGACAACCAACTTCACATTGTCCTTGCCATGTCATTGTCATGTCAATTTCATAGTTTATTCTACATTTGCATTGGAGAAGTACTCTTGAAAAGAAAACTTGCCATTCTTATGTGGCAACCATTTTTTCCAAACTCACAATAGGGTTAGAGATTCTCTTAGACAATGCACTTCACAATGACTTTATGTCCACATCATCAATTGTGAATAAAAATATTTATAAAAAAAAAAAGTAGAAGAGTAAAAGTTGTCCTGGAAGTTGTAAAAAAATATTTTGTATTGTCTTCTCAATACTTTTGTATTGGAGAAAACTTTTCAGACTCATTGTCTGTGAATATAATCTTGCACCTATAGAAGACATTATCTTGTGTCTCTTGCCACCTAAGAATCACAACACAAAACAAGACAATAGGGTTGGAGATGCTCTTAGAATGTGGCGTCCCTAAGATGTGCATAAGGGAAGAGATTGCACTATTTCAGTGGTTGGAAGTTCTTTGTGATCTTGACTTGATAAGCATTTATGCCATTTAGAAAACTTGTTACAGATTTCTCAATTTTTTAGTTAAAATAAATTCTTCGAGGTTTGAGCATTATTGATCTGAAATGATAAATTCAAAAATATGCCGGCTGGTGAAATGTTGAGTTGTGCAGGTTTGGGTTTTCTAATCTTTATTAGTTTATTTATTTACTTTTAGGCTATGGATGATTTTGATAAGCTTCTCTATTTCAAATATACGGATGCTATGATTCATGCACGAGACTAGAAAAAAATTTGTATTTAAAGTTTTTAGAAGCAAGACTTTAAAATTTGTGAGTAATATGTCCTTATTATTGGGGTTTATTTGAATTGGTTATTAGTGATTCGGTCCCACCATTTTATGAAGACAAACTCGAAGTGTGTGTAAATTCAATATTTGAGCTATCATTTCACTGTCATTTACAAATGAGGGGTGTTAGCTCAAGTTGTTAGTATAGTGTTGTGTTTTCTACTGGGCAAGGTTCAAATTCTAAAAAAAAAATATTTCTATTGTAATCAATTTCATGAAGAAAATCCCTTTGGAGTTAGGCTTCGAAATCAGACATTGACAAAAGACGCAAAGTGGTGCTTTGATAGCACATTTCACACGTACGCGTCGGGTGCGGAGATTCTGTTTTGTCACCTAAGTTGCCTCCCGGAACTGTACCACTGAAGTCCTGCAGAATTTCAGCTCTGAAGCCACACACAGCCACAGTGCAGCAGAACTACTGTTTTGCCTCGACGTTATGTTTTGCTGCAACTAGAACTGTTAAGTTCTGTAACTGCCCTTTTTATAGGGAATTAGTGTCGCTAACCAACCTATTTAATAGGGAGTTACTCCATGGTCTTCCGCTGACGTCTTTAGTAGGCGATTACCACTTTCAAGGGATTGCTCCCCTATTTAAGTAGTTATTCCAGGACTATATATTCTTACAAGAAAGAACAGAATTCTAAGAGAGGAGAAGAAAATCCCCTACAATAGTAAATTGTCTTTTGTTCTGAGTGTCATTGTTTCAGAACGTCAGTGTTCTGTTCGACAAAGGATAGTGACTTTCAAGAGTGTTCTAGAAGTTCCTCAGAACTTGTTAATTCCTAGGAGAGGATCATTAGAGATGATCAAATCTCGCTTTGCGTAATGGTGGTTCTTGCCACCCGAGCAGACTATTCCATCTTTCTAGAGCTTTCCTTTTTCTTCAACAACTTTGTTGCTAGCTTTCAACCAGTTTCAACTACTAGCTAGCTTCTTAGCGGATTATTCTGGTAGCATCTCTTTTGTACTTCACTAGCGGTATTAATTTCTTTCTATTTCTCATTACGATCTTGAATTACATTCAAGAGTTGTCTACATTGACTTATAAGGATATATTTTTCTAAAATTTCCACAACAATCTCGTAGCGAGATTCTTGTGACTCTAATAGATTGCAAAAAATCTCATCACGATCCAAGATGGACACTCGTACAAGTCTTTTGGATACTAGCTTTCACAAACTTGGAAGTTTGATTGAGAGTAGTACAACAACTGGAAAAGGAAGATTCGTCTAAATCTTTAACTCGTAAACATGAAATGTGTTCTATCTGAACCAGAACCTGTGATTCCAGAGACGAAAAATATGCAAGCTATTGCTAATATGATTACTTCTCTATAGCAAGGGAAGAAATATACAAATATCCATTGTTGTTAATCCTTAATTCTTTAGAGTATTCCTTGGCCAAATCCTACATCAATAAGAGGAAGGTTAGAGACATTTGGGAGTCTCTTGAAAATCAGTTGAAGGACGATGGAAACATATCCAAGGTGTGCATAGTCAAAATCTAGGGAGGAGGGGGACGAGTTCAATTGCTGCAAGAAAAATCACTTCAAGAAAGAATGTAGGTCCAAGCCAAAGCAGATGGAACATAAGGAATGTGAGTTTAACCTTATAGCTTTGATTCCATTGGTTGAATCGTCTGTTATTGACACCGACTATTGGATAGATATTGGTGCCTCCTTCAATGTATGTTCCCTGAAGGAGTTGTTTACTACTTATGGACCTTCCTATAAGAAAGTAACCATGACATGCAAGATGAAGTAATGGAATCAGGACGGTGGTGTTGAAGTTGACTTTGAGAAAGTCAACTACACTTTAGAATGTGAACCATGTTCCTACTGTTGCAACGAACCTGATCTCCGGAAGCCTATTGTGCAACGCAGGCTTGAGGATAGACACCAATAATTGTTAGATGGTGAAGGCTTATAAAGGAGCTTACTTCAACAAATCTTTTTGTACCGAAGGGATGTTCAAACTTCAACTTGTAGCTTCAAATGGATGTATTAATGAAATTTCTATTTATGGTTATCCTCTTGAGTCGTGGAATAATATACTAGCAAATGTTCATTATAAAAGAATAAACAAAATGTCGAGCCTAGATCATATCTCCAAATGTTTGGATAAGTACTTAACAAATATGGCCTACAATAGCATGCGTCGAACGCTATAGAAAGCCTTCTATAGCGTATTTTGTCCGCTATAATTGTCCCCGCTATAGTATGTGAACGCTATAACATTATAGCATTCTTGAATGCTGTAGATAGATTGTAGCGTTCATGAATGCTGTGGATGGTCTATAGCGTTCTTGAATGTTGCTGATGAATGACAGCGTTCATGAATGTTGTAGATGGTTCATAGCGTTCTTTAATGATGTTGATTTATTATAGCATTTTTGGACATTGTCGATTTTTTATAACGTTTTGAGTGCTATAAATCTGCTACACAATTTCATATCTGAATAACATGTTATGTATCACATATAATTAACCTGTGCATCACATACAATTAACCATATAAAATCGCAATTTTGATTTCAACAATTTCAATCACAACTTCCATTTCGATCAATCAAGATATAGAAAAGGTTTGCCAAAATAAATAAATATATACATTTTTCATTAAAACATTCAAGATGTACAAAAAGTTATTGTACGCCTAAAGTGATCGAAATAGTAAAATAAATTTTTCATGCAAAGAGAATCCAAGATGTATAAAATGTTTGTAAGCTAACGCTAGTCCAGAAATTCAACTAAACCATTCCATTTCCATACAAAATATCTGTAGGCCAAAATGCAACTCGATCGACTCTTTCCTTCTAGCTTATATCCACAACCATCAAAAATTTACACGCCAACCTACACAAAATTGAGAAGAAAACACATTAGCACTATTATATAAAAAAAATAAGTTCACACAAGATCATGCGTCCATGTCATTGTGAATCCTACCCCAGATAAAATAATTTGTAGGTAAACACGTCACCTCTGGCATGACATGTGAAAGGTTTGCAGTATCAGTTACCAATAAGTCATTGTGAATCCTACCCTTCAACACCTTACACATATTATTGCCAAATCCAAAAAGGTTACGCATCACCAATTCCACTAAAATTTAGTAACAGTAACCCTAACTTATCAATGATCAACCTAAGAAAATTGAATGTAACCCCAAGTTCCCTTTATATCCAAGACACCATAATCCACTATGTAGCATTGACACTTTGGGGAATGGCCAATCTGTAACCAATTCATAACCTAGATTTAGTAGTATAATAATCGTTTGATTTCTAAGATAGTTATGGTTAGAAAGACCCTAATATAGAATGTCATGAAATGTCAGTTAAGAAAACAGAAGGAAATTGAAAGCAAGAAGGCATATATTCACCTCTCCCATTTTCTCTTCTTTCCCATCGGCAAGGGCCATAAGATCACAATTGTAAAATCAAGGTTGCAGACATTCTGATAAACAAGCTGATTTATGGGCTGCATCCAAGATTCTAGCACATGAAGACTAAGTATAGCAGATTATGCCAAAGTTAAAAATACCAAAAATCAAAGGCTAGTAGTTGTTATGGAGAGGCAATTGAAGTATGCCAATAATTGTCAAAATGGAGTATAAAAATTGGGCATTTCTATCTAAAACAAACAAGTCTTGGACTGGGAACGAATTCCAGTATTAAACCTATAAAGAGAAGTAACTATAAATTAACCCAGAATTTAATTTGGTCAATTTATCCAGGAATACCGGAAAGTAGAAGCAACCAAACTAGAACATTCCCTCTAAACAAGGATTCTTGAACAAAGAACACTAATATTTCCCAAATGAAAAACACTAGAAAGAGAGAACTTGGTAAATAAATTTTATGATTCAACAGTTGAAAGATGACAGCAGCCACTTCCAGTTGCTTGACGTTTTGCATTCTCAATTGCTTAACATGCAAATTCGATTCTTTTATGAATAGAATATATGTGATGCTCGCCTTTATGGTTTCTGAGTAGTCAGAAGAGCTAATTAAGTAGTTGCTCCATTTCAGACCAATATGACAAGTTGAACATTATTTGAATATAAATTTTCACAAATTCTAGCAGCCCATTTGGAGCCAATGACTGGTTAAAGAAAATTTAAAAAATTACCAAATGGAAAGAGGTCAAGTTGCAGGTATCCAAGAAGAATACTTGACCAAAAGAGTGAAATACAGTGTTAAGATCATTACCATTACATGATTTTGTGCACCAGAAGAGTCATCTTTCGTTTTCTTCTTCTTGCAGGAAAGTGGGTTTGGGCCCTGTAGAATATAAATTTAACAGTTAATGACAGCATTCACGCAATATCATCCCCCGAAGGAAAATCATTGACAAATTTGGGAGCAATCTTAAGTTTATACAATTTCAATAAGAGATCAAATACTCCACTAACATGGCAGCACCACTTTGTGCCAAAGACTCCCAAATACAGGAAGTTTATAAGCATTTGACAGGCTGATGATTTCTAAGGATGTTAAACAAAAATATGAACATCGCTCGTAAGGTGGTTGCTAAAGAGTTATATCAAAAACTACTTAAAGAGCTTTTTCCAGTGTAAAATGCTTGAATGATGTATGAGCTCCACTAAACAGTCCACTACAAATATTTATGCCAACTAACAAGTTTTTGCCTATATATACTGATGGAACGCCAGGAATAGATCAAAGAACATAACCTTATGTATAACCTATGTTGTCACAGGCGACGCCTAGGCGTGCCTAGGCGTCCAGGTTAGGAGAATGGCGCCTCGACCCGAGGAATTAAATACAGGTTCAGTCGATTGGCGCCTAGGATCAACCAGAGGATGTGTTGTGGACGCCTAGGCGGAAGGCTTTACAAGTATCACTGCATACATGCTTCACATCATATTATACACATTCTTAAAGCTTAATATATCATGAATCATGATATGATATCTGTCACAAGTATATAGTTTTTTGCAACATGTACAAGTATACATGATCCTGGGGTCACTAGCTTTCTGCTGGTAGTGCACATGCTGCTACTGCCTGCTTGGATTCTGCTAGAGCCTAGAAGTGCACCTACTGCTGTTGTTGTCACTGTCGTCGCCTGCAGGAAAAAAATATAGGCGGACGCCTAGGCGGCGCCTAGGCGCGCTTAGGCGAGGCGGGTGGCTTCTCGCCTAGCGCCCAATACAACATAGTGTATAACAATAGTTACAAGATCAATCTTCCAGTTTTACATTTCTTTTCTCTTTACAAGGAGCAGCATTCTGATTTTTGTTCTAGTCACCCAAAAACACATGTCCAGGGGTCATCTTTACTGATATTGTAGGAAGTAGATAAAGCCACCTTGCCCAAAGATACACATGACCACCTCAAATACTACAGTTGAAAAGAACACAGAGTAATGGATGAGATCGCGACTAGATAAACATTTGTGAGATCGCCATTTGTGAGATCGCCACAGCAGAATTCTTGGTTTCATGTTCTCGGTAATTTCTGAGCTTATATCTGTTTCAACACCATTTGTGAGATCGCCACTAGATAAACATCTGTTTATCTAAAATGCATCAGATACCAACATATCCCCAATAATAAATTCAAATATTCATTAAGATACCAACATATTCCAATTATTTGGTTATCTGGCTTTAAGCACAAGATATATGCTTGTACTATTATGTACCTGTAGGTGTTGTTTGGAGAAATTCATAAGCCTTTCTCGAAATACCCTCCTCAAATTGTCACAGCAGCATTTCATCAAACACACGGTATGCTTCGAGTGGTCCTCTAAATGTCACAAGTCTACGGCTTGGCAGAGCCCGACCAAGAAGGTTGAAGACATAAGCTTCAAGATCTCTATATACTTGATGGTGACCAGGCGAGTGCAGAAGCTAGGAACGGTGCCATAGTGAACGACGACAGTGCACGAGGAGGAGAAGAATGAGGGGCGGCGGGCATTGGAGTAGGAGTCGTTGGCGAAGGAATAGTCTCCTTCTCCATAGCGTTATCATCTTGCTAGCATTGGTAGAAGATAACAAAATTTTAATTTAAATAAACAGAACTTGAATAAGCAACTAGAAATTTAATTCCTTGTTAGGAGTTGAACCACCTAACACTGTTTCAGGCTGTAGAGTTACTTGAGCAAACACCTCATCCGTATCCTTTCGACCTAAACAAAACAGAGACGATGCACACCAAAGTCAGAGATGAAACCCAGGAACCTTAGAAACCCTAATTTTTCACTAATAAAGGAAAAAATAGAGATCCGAGCATACCTCTGCGACTTCAGAATTCGAGATCAGAGCTCGAGATCCAAACTCTTCGAGTGATCTAGACTCTTCGAGTGATCATTGGAAGCATCAATGGTAGTGGTGACGACGAAGGCATCATCCACGATCGAAAATTCCCTAACCTCCAAGATCGAAGATACACGGTGGTGACGACCGCCCCCTTCGGGCCCCAACCTCCGAGAGAAAGAAAGAGTGTCGGGCTGCAGAGCCAAATTTTGGGGGAGAGAAAAAGAGAAAGGAGGAAGAGAGTAGGGGTGAGCGTCGGTATAATCGGAATTTGAAAAATCAATATCAATATCGTACCATTTAGAATCGGTTTTTTCGGTTTCGGTTAAATCGGTATTCGGTCGGTTTTTGTTCGGTATCGATATTTTACCAATTAATATTTGATCAATTAACACATTTAATATTGTACAACCTCTTAACCTATAATATATATTTTTTACTTTCTTGGAAGCATTAATTTTAAAGCCAAGCCTCTACCAACCAAACAATTAATCAAAATTATTAGAACAATATGTAACAAGTCGCAAACATCTAAAAATGAGCTTAAAATATCAAATGCGGCCACTAAGTTTAATCTTTAGTATAAGTTTAAGTAACCAAAATTCACTTCAAAATTCAATGAGAATAAAAAAAAATAAGCTCAAAAGATCAAAAACTTAATTCTTAGCATTCTTAATATAAATTCAAGTCCACTAAAATCCATTCCAAGTTCTAGGAAACCAACCAAAACAAAGATAAAAATGAAAATGAGTAGTGTAAAATTAATCATGAACAATATTAAAAAATGTGTGTGCGTGTGTGTGTGTGTATATATATGTGTGTGTGTGTTAATCGGTTCGGTTCGGTATTTTCGGTATGGTATTACACTCAAACAGTTACCATTACCATTATACCGTAATTTAGTCGGTTCGGCAATTCGGTATCGGTACATAATTTCGGTTCGGTTTTTCGGAATTTTTTTAATCGGTATTCGGTCGGTTTTTTCGGTATCGGTCGGTATTTGCTCACCCCTAGAAGAGAGAGTTTAGAAAAAAAAAAAAAAAAAAGGGGAGAAGTGAGAGAGAAGGAGAGGAAAACTCTTTTAACGCTAGCTGCAGAGCCAAATTTTGGGGGGAAGAGCGCTAAAATAAAAAAAAGTGGGAAAATTTTTGGGACAACACTTTAAAAGTGTTGTGTTTAGTATATAATAATAACAATAATAATATACAACATTTTTAAGTGGTGTAAAAAATGTCGTTGAATTTGTATAATAATATACATAATTTAGGGCCGATAGTTATGCGCGGAAGAAGAAAATATTATGGGGTTTAGGCTATGGATTTTGTAAATGTCGGACGCAGGTTTTATAAATTTGTATGCTTTCACGCCAAATATGCTATATTTTTATCATGTAAAATAAAAACCTACACTACTTCTCCTAGGATTCGAACATGAGATCTGCTTTGACATATAAACAGCAATAGATGAATGCTATAGATTCTACAGCATTCAGGAAACCCTATAAATAGATATTTTTATAGCACTGCAAAAAGAACGCTATTGTTGATAACATTCTATAGCGGGGACACTTGAACGCTATAGAAAAACTGCTATTGTATGTCCTATTTGTTGTAGTATAGAGAAATGTGAAGTATGTGCTCAGACTAAAATTGTAAGAAAATTATTCAAGCGGGTGAACTAAAGTACATAACTTCTAGAATTGGTGCACTCGGATATCTGTGACATCAAATACTTCTCCACGAAGGCTGTGATTAAGTACTTTCTCCCTTCATCGATGAATACTCAAAATATGATTTTGTCTGATTACTTAAGTCGAAAGATAAAGCATTCGAGAAGTTCAAGATTTTAAGGCAAAAGTTGGATGACAAATGGGTCAAAAACTCAAGAAACTCAGAAGTGGTCAAGGCGGAGAGTATCGTTCTATAAAGAACATGGGATTGTCATCCAGACTACTGTTCTTTATTCCCCTCAATCAAATGAAGTTGCGAAAAGGAAGAACTACATCCTTATGGAAATGATGAACGCCATACTTTTAACAACATGACTTTCAAACTACTTCTGATAAGAAACTGAGTTGATAATTACCTTTATTCTCAACATAGTACCATTCGCACAATCAAAAATAACTCATGAACTTTGGTTTAAGGTCAGGACCAACATGACTATTATTTGAGTGTAGGGGTGTTTATATTATGTTAAGCTTCCGAACATCATGATTCAGAATTTGAGAATAATGACTATTCGGACGAACATTTTAGGTTATGCCGAAAAGAATAATGCTCGAAAATTCTTTGATATTCGATATAATCGGATCAAAAATTATTCGAGGATAGGTTTAACATAGACAAGAACATAAATGTTTCGGATTTACCGAAGAATATAGTCAGCATTGAAGAAGATAGTGCTCCAAAAAAAGTTGGAATCACAGAAATTATGATTGTATCTGAAGATGTATTACATAACCAGAACTCGTTGAGCCACATTCAAAGCAAATGAGGAAGCCTAAAGACTTCGGAGATGACACTGTCATTTATCATATGGAAGCAGACTCGCCTACCAATGATAAGGCGGTAAAGACCAGAGATGTTATTTTTTGAAAAAAGAAGCAGTCAATTATGAGATTGACTCTATAACATCCAATAATAGTTGGGTATTGACCAATCTACCTGAAGAAGCAAAACTCATTGGATGAAATGGATATTCAAGAAGAAGATGAGACTTGATGGATGTTGATAAATTCAAGACCAAGTTGGTGGCAAAATAGTTTTTATCAAAAGTAGGGATCGACTACGTCGACACTTATGTTCCAATTGTGCAGATGACAACTATCAAGATATTGATCGCACTGACTACAATTCATAAGATGGTGATTCACCAGATGGATGTGAAATAACATTCCTGAATGAAGATATGATCGAAGATATTTGCATGAAGCAACCAAAAGGTTTTGTCATCAAGAAGCTTGAAGACAAGGTGTGCAAACCGGCAAAATCTCTTTATGGTCTAAAATATTATCCTAAGATGTGGCATGAGAAGTTTGATAAAGACATTAGATCACACGGCTACAAGGTCAGTGATACTGATAAGTGTGTTAACACTAAATTTGTTGTGTACAGTGGTGTAATTATGTGTTTATACGGACAATATGCTATTAATCTTTGGTATGTATATAGATAGCGTCACATAAACCTAGAAGTTTCTTTCCTCGAAATTCAGTATGAAGGATTTGGAAGATGTTGATGATATCCTAGGGATAAAGACCAGCCGGATGAAAGCTGGGCTTATTTCTACATTGAAAAGATGATCGTACACTACAGGAATCAAGATACGTTGCAGCATCGTCGGTAGTATATTGTCTAGACCTCGAGATAGCTCATCAATAATCATCAACAAGGTATATCACTAACTTGCTCAATCAGAACAACTCACAAATAAAATTATTTAATTAAAAGTCTCTATTTAATTAATTAAAAGAATATGGTTTCAAGAATAGTCTGTGCAAGCTGTCGATTTGATCTCTTCATAGAAATGATGATTGTATATTTTGTTGCAGAATCAAGCGCGCGTTCCGAAATTTGGCAACTGGGAGGGTGGTGACAGCATCCCCTACACGAAATATTTCGACAATGCACGCAAGGGTAAAACTGCAGGGATGCTGATCAACCCGAATGACCCCCAAGAAAACCTGGAATCCTTTGATCAGGATACGCCAGTTTGTCCCTCTCCGTTGAGAACCGAGTTTGAGCCAGAGGCGGCAAGGCGAAAAAATAGTGGCGTGCACCGACCAACCGATTATCCTTCAAGGAAGGCCCCCTCTGACTCTCCCCAGCAACGATACAGGGATCGCAGGGCGATAAGAAAGAGTGGCGGATCCGAGCGCAGCTTCGAACAGCCTCCGCTCCATCCCAACAATCAGCCCAAGGGCGGGAGCAAGGGCGGGGTGAACTCTCCTTCCTGGGAAAGGAAGGGAGCACGGGATGGTACCAACACTCCAGGAAGAGCTAGAGGGAGGCCGGGTAGCCGAGGAAACGAAACTGTAAGTAAAATTCTTACTTCTTAATGCCTCTAGATTTTATATTTTATGTATATGTTGAGTATAAAGATGGTACTAGTTTATGGATTTGAAATGTTATAGCCAGGGAAAGGGTCAGCAGTGCCGAAGTTTGGAGAATGGGATGAAAGCGATCCTGCGTCGTCTGATGGATACACTCACATATTTAACCAGGTGAGGGAGGAGAGGCATGATGGATCAGCAAGAGTTCCTTCGCCATTGAATCAGTCACCGTACCGGAGCAACCAGAAGCCAGATAGTTACGAACCTAAGGTTAGTCAGTCTTCCTTCTAGTTCTTTAACCATGATAGTTCATGTCTATACCGAGAAACCTCGAGGGCATGGGCATGTTTATGTTAATTTATTCGAAAGCAAAATACATAACAACAAAGCATTTATCCCATATTTTTGGGGTTGGATATTTGAATTCTTCTCTTCCATTAATCAGCTCTATTAAAGGTCATGTTCTCTGCAACACTAACAAAAAGTATAACCTTCTTTAAATGTTCGATCCAAGTTCGTTTAGAAGTATCTCTAGTCATAGGGACTAATTTAACCTCCTTACCGAAATATCTATTGGTTAATTTATGTTATCCATGTCCAAACCACCTAAAACAATTTTCTTCCGTCTTGTCTTCAATCGACGCTACCTCTAAATCCATGAATATGCTCACTGCTTATCGTATTACCACTCATCCATCTTAGTATTCTCATTTCTATTATACTAAGTTTATGGTATGTTGTTTCTTAATTGTCCAATACTCTGATCAATAAAACATAGTTGGTCTTATAGCCGTCTAATAGAAACTTTCTTTCAACTTCAGAGGTATTTTCCAACCACAAAGTACTCCACAAACACTTCATCTCAACTATCAAGTTTTAATTGTATGCATGGCATCCTTCTCAATATCTTTGTAATGATGAATGATCGATCCTTAAAATATCATAAAACAGTCACTCCTAGGTATCCCTCATCCATGTATATGTACTCCTCCCTTATTTCTATGTCCTTTGGTTGAAGTTACATTTCATATACTCTAAATTTGTCCTACTGATTAGAAAATCCTTAGAGTTCAAAGTTTCTCTCTACACCTCTATTTTAGTATCTAATCATTCTCTACTCTTGTCGACCCAAACACATAAACAAATATCATACATCATGGAACCTCCTATTGGATATGCCCGATAATCTTATCCATAACTAATACGAAAAAAGTATGGACTTAATGATGATCCTTGATGTAAGCCAACAGTAAGAACTTCTTTCTATCTCCTCCAATTGTTCAATAGTCGTTGTGACTCCATCATATATATTCTTAATAGTTTCAATGCAACTACTGGAAACTTGTTTCTTCTTCAAAGACCACAATATTAACCCCTTAGAAACTCTATCACAAGTTTTATCTAAGTCAATAAAAGCCATATATAAATCCATTTTTTTCTCTCTATATATTTTCATTACTCTTCACATGTTATACATCATTTTCTAAAAAAAAATTAACCAAACATACTTTTTAACTTTTGTGTTTTAAAATTATTTTTCAGATGAAAGTAACCAAACGCAAATTTAAAATTTATATACTTAGAAAACAACTTTATAACTTACTTTCAGAAAACTGTTTTCACAACAAAATTTCAGAAAACATATCCAAACGGACCCTAAATGTTTCTAGTATTGAAAAACCATACATGTTAAACTGTTGAGAGTATTAATGAGCTTTTAGTCCCACATCGAGTAGAATAATAGGGAGAGGGGTTAGCCTCTCCTATATAAGTGTAGCTCTACCTCAATAATAAACAAGTCAAATATTCTACTAAATTCTATATGGTATCAGAGCCACCACCTCTCTCCACCAAACCCTAGTCGCCACCCCTCTCCACAAAATCCTAACCCTACTCCACAAAACCCTATGTCACGCCCCAGAACCAGAATACTGGAGAGCGGGGGCAGACATAGCCAGCTACGTATAACGGAATGGAATCCACACCGCTATACGGTCACGGCTGTCTAGATATGTGAGGGTTTATCTACAAGCCATCAGTCTCTTAAGGTCATAAATTATCCTATTGTCTCAATCTCAACCAACTAGAAATAGTTACAAGATATCAGACCACCAAATATACAATTGTAAGGCGTCCCAAACATTACATATCCAGATGATCATGAAGCTAGTCGTACAAAATGTAAGGACTAGCAAGAGTTAAGTTATACATGATCAACCTCGAGTTGCCAATCATGTTACAGCCCGTAGGCAGACAGAAGGTAAAATATACACGAGCTAACACTTGCTCGGCGGCTAAACGCCTCAAAAGAATAATGTACAATTACAGTGGAAGAACAAAAGAAACCCACTCGTTGCCAGAATTCCCTCTAGTGATCACCATCTGGCTGGAAAGCAGGTAGATCCTTTACTGCTGCTCCGATATCTGGCGATACAAAACCAGCTGGGTCAGACCCCAGAAAGAGCAAGTGCCACAAAGGAGGCTTCACTTAGGAACTAAAACCAGCAAATTAGCACAAGAATATAATTACTTAATAAGAGACAGTAATTTAAGAAAAGAAAAAAAAGTATGACAGGTGAATATAAAAGACAATCTTGTACAGAATCAATAAAAGACAGAACCTATGATAAAGCATGACAGTATGATATACGATGAGATAACCATGGGACTATTCAGATAACCAGGTTACAACCCGTAAACCAAACAAGGACCGGGATTGTAACCCTTCGTCTGAACAGAACTTGGTTTCTCCTACCATTTATCGGCAAGATAAGAAATCTGGTCAGGTAACAATCTTGTACAAGATCAAGACGAGACTAGACTGATTGAACCCCATCCAACATTCACGGCCAAGCAATAAGTACGGCTTTGCTACTTTAACTAACTAGGGTTATCACAGGCCTAGTTACTAGCAAATGTAATAAGAATTCCAAGTCCGGTTACCTGTTTGTTACTACCTGAGTGATCCCAGCAAGAAAAGGAAAAGATAGCTGGATATAGCAGACACACTGTAGTAAGATACATGTGTCCTAAGGTACCACACTCGACGGCGGGCTGGAAGTGCGCTCATCTCGACGGATAGCAACAATTCCTATGTATATATATATATAAGGCCGGGACCAAAGGGACAACAGGTAACTGGAAAATTCTCTATGAACTATTTGATCAATCTAGTCATTAACCTAGCCAGATTCAGTATGAATCCCTGACTGTGGTACTCAGGGATCATGCCCTAGACATGATGCAAGACACACAGGACTCGTAGTTTATACAAGCACAATCATCCACGGTGTCTAGGCAAATAATTAATTAGTCAAGAGTGCGCCACGACGGGCCACTATCATTATCATTATTACTTATCAAGAGTGCGCCACGACGGGCCACTATCAAGCATGTCAGGGTACTTGTCAAGAGTGCACCACTACGGGTCACTGTCATGTCATGAATTAGCAGGTCAAGTTATCAGGTCAAGTTATCAAGTCAGGAGTGCACCACGGCGGGCCACTATCAAGCCATGTTCAATTATCATTCCAAATATAATAAATAAATTCGGGATTATCAAGTTCATAAAAAAAGATAAAAAAAGGCGTAAGGATATAAAATGGACGTTAAATATCTAATAAAATATCAATATACAGGGACTATAGAAGATCCAGGGTAAGTAGGGTCAGGTCCAGTTGCGCCTAAACATCAGGTTGCGCCCAAGTCAGGCTGCGCTCAAGTCAAGCTACGCTCAAGTCAAGCTACGCTCAGGTCAGGCTACGCTCAGGTCAGGCTACGCTCAGGTCACGCTACGCTCAGGTCAGGCTACGCTCAGGTCAGGCTACGCTCAGGTCAGGCTACGCTCAGGTCAAGCTACGCTCAGGTCAGCGTATGAGGTCCATACGACTCCTTGTCAAGGCAGCGTATGCAAGTCATACGCTTCCAAAAGGCAGCGTATATACTCCATACGACTCCTCTTCAAGGCAGCGTATGTAAGACATACGCCTCCAAAGGGCAGCGTATGAGTCAGACTGCGCTGCGCTAAAGAGCGCGCGCAGCTCAGTGGCGCAAGCTAAAAAGCTCGCGCGCACTGCTCACTGTCTTCTCCAAATCAGCAAGAACTCCATGGTTTGAACCCAAAGTTTCAAAAGTCCATAACTTGGTCAAAACAAGTCCAAATCCAACTTTTCAAAGGTCAAAATTGGGTAGAATAAAATTCTCAACAACATGGAACCATCAAAACTCGAAAATAACAAGATTTAGTAGATCAAAACCCAAGATTTTCGAAAATAATTTAAACTTAGATCTACAAGAATCTAGCCATGAAAAGAGAAAATGTCAAGTACTAAAGTAAGTTAAAATATTACAAAGAAGAGAATGGAACAATAAAATTTGGGTTCCTCCATGAAGCAAGATGCACTTGCCTAAGGGGTGTTCTTGGTTGGTGGTGGGTTTAATGGAGAAGGAAGAAGAGATTAATGAAGAGAGAGAAAAAGAATAGGTAATAAATATGAGTGGTGGTGGTAGGTAGGGGGTTCACCCCTTGGTTCATGATGAACCAAGAGCAATCCTAAACCGAACTAAGCCAACCCAAACCAAGCCAGGCCAAACCGAGCCAACCCAATCCCCCTCCTATCCAAATAAAACTAAGCTCCACTAATCAGAATTAATCCATGAACGATAAACGACAATTAAACCACAATGCTAAATATGAAAATAAACCACAACTAACTAATCAAGGAAAAAAAATACGGGTCAGAAATACGAACACGTATAAAATACGTATCACAAATTTTCGGGCACTACACCCTAGCCGCCACCCCCTTCCACCTTCTTCGCCCCCCCCCCAGCACCGCCCCACTTCCGCCCCGCCTCCCTCCAAGGCCAGCACTGTCGGGCCCCACCGCTGTCCCAACCCCCTCTCCGTCCAGCGACCCCCCTCCTTTCACGTCAGCCTCCACCCCCCTATCGGCCCTTCTCCTCCTTCTCGTCCGGTCATACGACCTCTAGTCGCAACCCTGTATGGGACATGAGGAGCGGCTCTCGGAGATGCCGCTACCGCTGAAGGAGGAACAGTAGATGTGGAGAGGACGGTGACCAAAGCTACAGACGGTCTCGATCTACCTTGTTGTTGGAAGAGGAGAAGACGAAGATGATGGAGACTATCTACGACAAACTGACAGCCAAAGAGATGAAGGATTTGGTGGACGAACTTTTCTCCAGGAGGCTGACCGAGACTAGTTTTCGTCCTGCACACACAGATGTGGATCCTTCACCATACAAAATGGCGAAGTTGGAGAAGTTGAAAGTAAAGTTGGAGGGTACTTCCATCTATTTGAAGTGGTCGCGTCAGGCGATGCGGACTCTGAAGGCAAGAGGCTTGGTGGGCTATGTGAATGGCCAAACCAAGGCACCTGAAGATCACTCCTCACGGAAGTTTGTTGTGTGGGATATCGTCAACAATATTGTAGCTGAATGGTTGACAACCTCCTTGACCGACCAAGTAGTCGGATAACGTAGAAGCAATGGAGGGAGCCGATGATATTTGGATGACGCTGAAGGACATGTACTCAGGGATGGGAAATCCTATGAGAGTCTTCCAACTATAGGATGAACTTGATAAGGTGGTCCAAGAAGATCACACCATCTCCGAGTATGCAGCTGTGCTGAAGAAGTATTGGTCAGATCTCGACCACTATATCATATTGGTGTGGAAGATGAGCAAGTGGAACCAGCATTTGCTAAATATTACCAGAAGTTCATGGAGTATATCTCGCGACAGAGGATGATAAAGTTCCTGAAGGGGCTCAATCCCAGCATTCGAGCAAAGGAGGAATGTGCTACTCGTACAACCCGAACTGCTATCACTAGAGGAGGCCATTACTGCTATGGCACAAGAAGAAGCACGGTTGAAGCTGATGCCCAGCACCACTAGCACTCCGGGAGAGAAATCAGCTCTAGTAGTTGTTAACCCAAATCCTTCAGGAGGGAGAGGGTTCTACAACTGTGGAGACCCAGGATACTTCATCAGATTCTGTACGAAGTCTATAAGAGGCCAGTCCAGCGGTCGTGGACGCGACTGTGGAGGGCATAAAGGTGGCAAAGAAGGCTATGTCGGTGGCAGATGACATTATTCTGGAGGGCACAAGGCAAACCTAACAGAAGGGGAGAAGTGCGAATCAGTCATCCGATGTGACCCCTAGCGAGAGGAAAATACTAGAAATATGGAGGAACATAAAGCTTGGAACCAGCGACAGTCGTGCCAACACCGCTGGGACATCGACTCCAACCACCTCCAGGGATAACATCACATACTATGCCAGTACAAGCGCAGGTATACCTGCTCATGCCCTTGTATCTACCCACAAACTAGGAAGTATAAATTGGATAATTGACTATGGGGCATCCTGCCATGTCACGGGTACCCGTGATGAGTTTCAAGATTACGCTCACCTGATGACACCTGAAAGTATTCAGACTGCTGATGGTACTGCTAGACACATTGTGGGTAAAGGGACGGTTGAATGCACCCCTTCGATGAGTCTTACTGATGTCTTGTATGCTCCATCCTTTCCTGTTAATCTATTGTCCATAAGTGCCATTGTTCTTCAACTTAATTGTGTTAATTTTCTTTGACATTCCGAAGGTTATTTTTCAGAAAAAGGGAACGAAAGACAGTTGGGGACTGGCACTTGGCAATAAAGGGCTATGGTACTTGGACAGGGGTGGGCTGGATACAGCACTGGTGGATGAAGCACAACCGGAGGAGCCGCGAAGTACCGTAGAAGAAGAATTATTACTCCAATATCAGCGCATGGGACACTCTTCATTTAGTCTACTGAGACGGATGTTTCCCTCTATATATCAAAAGGCTAATAAGCAAAAGTTGGTTTGTGATACTTGTGAACTTGGAAAACACACCATAAGCTCTTATGTGAGTTCTGAAAATAAAAGTTTAGCTGCTTTTAATATGATACACTCTAATGTGTGGGGACCTTGTCCTACAACTGTTGTTAATGGTTTTAAGTAGTTTGTCACATTTATTGACTACCATACTCGTGTTACCTGGGTATACCTAATAAAGAGTAAGAGTGATGTCTTTGCATGCTTTCAAGACTTTCATCGTAGGGTTTCAACACAGTACGGTGCTAAAGTGAATATTTTGAGGTCTGATAATAGGACAAAATATACCAACAAATCTATTGAGGAGTACTTATCAACCAATGGGATACATCATCAGACTTCATGTGCCTATACACCATCACAAAATGGTGTGACAAAACGGAAGAACATGCACCTGTTGGAAGTGGCAAGGTCGATGATGTTTGCTATGAATGTTCCGAAACACTTATGGGGACATGCCGTGTTGACTGTTGCATACCTTATTAACAGGATGCCCTCTCAAGTGTTAGGATGGAAGACACCGTTTGAGATGCTTACAGGTGAGAACAAGTACATTGTTCCCCCAAAAGTATTTGGTTGTGTATGCTTTGTGAAGGATAATAGACCTGCAGTAGGAAAATTGGACCCTCGGACAGTAAAGTGTGTCTTCGTTGGCTACTCAGGAACTCAGAATGGATATTCTTGCCGGAGTCCAGCGGAGCGAAGACTCTTTGTGAGCATGGATATTACATTCAGATAGATGGAACCATACTACCACAATGGTTCAGGTGAAGGCTCTGCATTTGGTGACACACCTAACACAAGAGGTATTAGGAGTGAGAGGGAGATAGTCCCAAGCGTGATTGTTGGGTCAGTTACATGCCCAATGATAAAAGTTGGTCCAAGAAAAGAAGGGGGAGATAGCGAGAGTGAAAAAAGTGATGATAATGCATACAATCAGGAGGAAGGAAGTGATGCTCTAGTACCGGGCAAGACTACAGAAACAGGGGAAGAAACGGACTACAGAGCTCCAAGTCTACAGAAGAAGGAAGCAACAGTCCACTACTGTGCCTATTGCTCCTACTGCGCCAACTGTGCCATGTCCCTTGCTTAACCTTACCCCAACTCCTGAAGATGTGCCTTCCGTACCGGATCCCTATGATTCAGATATGGATCCCTCTGATTCGGATGGTATGATCTCTCCTCCACTATCTCGTATTCCCTTAAGAAGATCTTCTCGTAGTAATACAGAAAATCTCCTATTCGTTATGGTTATGAACATGATATTGCTCCTTTTCTATCATACTCTAATCTATCCCCTACTTATGGAGCATTCATTGCATCGTTAGACACCACCTCTTTGCCTAAGTGTTGGTAGAAAGCGAAGGAAGATCCAAGGTGGAAAGCTGCAATGTTGGAGGAACTTGGGGCACTGGAAAGAAATGAGAGATGGGAACTTGTTCCATTACCTGAAAGAAAAAGGACAGTCGGATGCAAATGGGTCTTCACGGTGAAGGAGATGCCAGAAGGAAAGGTGGAGTGATACAAGGCAAGATTGGTTGCAAAAGGATTCACTCAGTCCTATGGCATCGACTATGATGAGACGTTTGCTCCTGTAGCGAAGATGAGCACTGTAAGAACCTTGGTCTCCCTTGCAGCAAACCATGGGTGGCAACTTCATCAATTAGATGTGAAGAATGCCTTTCTTCATGGAGATCTACAGGAGGAAGTATACATGGAGATGCCCCCTGGATTTTGTACGAAGCAGTCAACAGGAAAAGTATGCAAGCTGAAAAAATCATTGTATAGACTCAAGCAATCTCCTCGAGCATGGTTTGAAAGATTCAGAAAAGCTGTCACGGGCATGGGGTACAGCCAGACTAATGCAGATCACACAGTCTTCTTCCGATATGCGAGGGGGCCACGTTACCATACTTGTCGTATACGTAGATGATATAGTGATCACAGGTGATGAGGAAGAGGAGATTATCTAGCTGAAGTCGGAACTTGTCACGACCCGTACCTAGTGTAAGGGACACGAAAAGTGGGTACGTCC
The DNA here is from genome assembly GCA_029216955.1 of Iris pallida. Lineage (NCBI taxonomy): Eukaryota > Viridiplantae > Streptophyta > Magnoliopsida > Asparagales > Iridaceae > Iris > Iris pallida. The sequence goes on from JANAVB010021515.1 coordinate 342,987, forward strand.
AGCCTACGTCGCAGTGTCGGCGGTAGAACGCTGTCCTAGGTCACAATATCTAACACAATTAGAATATGCTCCGAAAGGAGAACAATATAATAAGTAAACTCAATCACAATATCTAAGATAGAAAAGAAGATAGGATAATATCAACAGAGAGTCACAATATGACACTACAAGAAAATGATCATTTACGGCACGCAAAACGTGCCGTAAATTATCTTTACGGCGTCCATTTTTGTGCCGTAAAAGGTCATGCCGTAAATGACCCTATTATTTACAACGCACATTCACATCTTTTACAACACGCACGAAACGCTGTAAATGACTAATCTCCATCTTTTACAACACGCATCTGAATGCTGTAAATGATCTTTTACAACATGCATATGAACGCTGTAAATGATCCCTCTCAATCTTTTACAACACGCATCTGAACACTGTAAATGACTGCTCTTCATCTTTTACAACACACATCTGAACGCTGTAAATAATCCCTCTCTATCCTTTTACAACATGTATCTGAACGCTATAAATAATCACTACAAGAATAATGGCTTTTCTTGACGAGGAAAAACCGTCAAGAAATGGGTATCTTGACGGTTGCAGATCCGTCAACTAGGCCGGAGTCAATATAATTCAAAACATCGCAAAGATCAAAGAACTATAATATCAATATAATTCAAAACATCGCAAAGATCAAAGAACTATAATACACATTTTTTATATTAACAAATATGTGTTCGTACACCACAAACATCCAACCACATCGAAATAACCAAAGTATACAATTTTGTACAACATCTTAAACATCTAAAACCTATTTATACAAGTAAATCAAAATACATCTGAACCCGCAGCACATCCCTCCCATCACAGTACAACCTTCATTTTACATGTAGTTCCTGAGAGAACAAGAGAAATCGAGTTAGTCAGTATGTGTGTTTGTATAAACCGATATCAATTCTATCAGAGAAGAATAAGTTTCATTTTTTATCATATATCAACTGTATCAAAGAACAAATAAGTTTCTATGCCTCAATCAGTTGTGCTATATATGCAAGTGATTCACATCAACTTAAAGTTTGTTCAAGTGTTAGATTTATGGAACAGATAAGTTTCTCCTATTGAAACTTCAAGATCTATAGTCCCTCTAGAGTAGAGTAACCCCAAATCCCTCAGCAGTCCTCTTAGATTTGTACTTCATGCACTAGTCCAACTAGAAAAGAAATTTCATGTATCTTACAGGTAGGCCAATAATGTTTAATACCCAAGAACCGGTTGAGCGACTGTTATGTTCCAGTTTGTATCCACTACTTAATATGACATGAGCAGCGAATCTACAGAATATATATTATACCACACACAATTTAAGAGTTGTATAATTTGCACTTTGCAGTAATTTAAACACTATAATTTTGGAGCAAATGTGCAAATTATATGGAACTGATATACACTTGCAATTCGATCATGCTTACACTGGTAAATGGAGGAAGACAATGACACTAAAGTAAAAAAGAAGATTTTCCAGAAAAAGACATACCAACGCTCCCAAAGACATCATAAATCTCCAGGTGTAAGAAGTGAACAATGTCAACAAGCATCTCCATGACCTGCAAAAGAGGTATTAGTTCCTCTCAGCATCTTGGACATAAAAGTTTCAGAAATATCAGGATGACGTTAAGAAGACCTTTATAGTATCTTTATTTTCATATGTATCAGTAACATACTAACCTCATCTATTATCTTGGACCACAAAGATTTTTTTTCTTCAAGCT